>OX578142.1:144788482-145385982 GCA_951213105.1 Amaurobius ferox | reverse complement strand
TATGCATAAATTACGATTAAAATCTTTCATTTTATATATATATATATATATATATATATATATATATATATATATATATATTGCTTTATATTGCTTTAAAATACGCTGTTTGACAATCCCTAAATTATGGTACGATAAAACTTTTCATAGCTTTTTTAATTTAAAAGAAATAAAACAATGTTGGTAGAAGAAAATCAATTCTAACATATTTTTGATTTTCAATAAAAACATCAAGTAGAACTTGTTAACATAGAGGTAGAATTGTCGTGACGTCATATGCGAATCAATTGATCGTAATAATGTTGTTTTGACTATATTCGACCTGAATTTTAATCAAATCAACTTTAAGAAAGTAAATTTATCAAAATGGAAAATTTGGGAGGATTTTGACGTTAACAACAAAACATTCTAACAAAGCAAATTTTCACTAACATATTAATGAGGAGGCTGTTTATAAAGGCAGATGCAATGAAACAGCATATTTTGCGAAGTTTTAGAGTCAAGTTCAATTCGCGTTCGATTGCAAAATAGAAAAATGTACGTATGTTAACTATTCTTAAACCGTTGGCAAAGTTACTGAAAATGTTGGAGTTGAAAATCATTGATATCTAGAATAAAAATTTATTATGTCCAAAATCACAGAAACCAAGAAAGTTGCGGAAGCGTCTTAAATTTGGGCAATAAATGATATGTTGGGACAAGTGAAATAGCAGCTACAGCTGTACATTGTAAAAAGCTTCTTCAGCTAAACTTAGAGAGGGCGGAAAGCCCAGTGATTAACGTATGGTGATTGTACTCCGAAGACCCGAGTTCGATTCCCTACGCTGCACAAACTATCACTGTGCTTTACGTGGTCTTACTACGTGGATTACGGGCACTGCTAAATCTGTATTTTCCAAAGTCCTTCAGAGAGGTAGGTGGTAGGGGATGGGGGATACGGTCCCTGTGAACATCGTCCCCACTGGGTTCCGGTCTAAATTGGGTGGCACTGTCCCGACCGTTTAAATAGATATATTACAGCTTCGAACAGATCGGACGATGTAGGTCGAAAGAAAGAAAGCTAAACCTAGGAGCCGACATTAGTGTGTTAACCGAAAATGATATGATAGCAAAAGGAATGAAAATATACTGCACCGACCGAATTTCGCAAAAAGATACCAACATTGGACTATTGCTGATTGGAGATGTGTAATATTTTCAGACGAAATAAAAATTAATCGTGTTGAATGTAATGGATTTATTTGGTCTTGGTATAAACTGGCAAAACATATTAATGATAAGTGTATGAAACCTGCATTGAAATTAGGAAGAAGAAGCATAATAATATGAGGATGCACTACTGCGTTTGGGCAAGGAATGGTGTGTCTTATGAGAGGATGACGGGATAGCAGGATGACTGGAGCTAGATACACAGAAACATAGATCAATTATTTGTTTATAAAATTGGATAAGTATAAAATAGCAAGATGGAACTTTGTGTATCATATGATAACGATCCAAAGCATACCTCACCGATGGCTACTGAGTAGATTCAAGATAATAGCTTTTGTGTTTTTGAGTTGCCCCCCCCCCCCCCCCCAGTCTCCGTATCTAACCCCGATTGAGCACACATGGTGTCTTCTTCATAGAAGACTTATTTCAGATTGCTCTGATGTTCCAAGCTCCATGAATGAACGTACATTGTTTATCGAAAGAGAATGGGACAATATTACACAAAAAATTTCCACTATCTAAGTGGCTCTATATCAAATCGAATTGAAGTTGTTTTAAAAGCCAATAGAAGCTAAACTAAGTATTAAAGAAGACATTTTGCTTACTTATTAGGCCAGAGATTGACATTTTAGTTTCGCATGAAATTCCTCGCAATGTTTTTTTATCCGTTGTTGTATTTTATGAAATAAATATTTAATTTTTCTTCTCCAACTTTGGGATTCGAATTTGTTAGTTTCTGTAGTTAATGAATTTACTATTATGTATTTTTTATAATGTGATATTGCCCAGATGTATTTCAATATTTCTATGTTTAATGTGTATTGGAAAGATTATCCACTGTATAGTATATAACACTTACAATTATCATTCCACGACCAATATTCAATTGATCAACCTTGTTACAAGTAGCCCAGAAATTTGAAAGGCAAACAAGTACTTTCGACGTAAATCGTTTCCTATAAGTTTCATAACAAATCATCCTAATATACTTACGTAAGAAAACAATCTCCCAATTTTTTTCTTGTGAGATTATTTCAAAACAATCACACAGGAATTTCTTGACCAGATTCCCCTTACAAAATCCGTTACGTCAACATTTGTCAGGAGTGTATCTAAAAGAATTATTGGAATGATCGGAACTTTGACAATAAATTCTGCATTGTTATAATGCTTTAGAGGTACTAAATAACACGTTGTTTTAACGGAAAGTAATAAAACTTTTCTATGGTGAACGGGATACTGGGAGATACTTCAATATTTTAATGATATATTTAGCTAGGTTCCTTTCGAGGATATATTTTTAAAATGGAATTTAGTTATAGTAGGATAAATATGTTAATAACCAATATAGTTTGAAAATAAATTTAGCCCTCAGTCTTGAACTGGGACAGAAAATGTGTCAATTCAAGACGTTCTAATTATTGTAATTCTAAGGATCTCTCTGAGTCTACTATTTCATCCCATGTTAAAATCGCTTGCAAGATTCGGTTTTATCAAATCATACTTTTGTTTTAATATTATTTGTTTTGCTCTTTTAGTGAAACCCAAGGTGCGTCACATGAATATAAAGCAAAATAATAATTTCGGCCCAAGATCAAAAATAAAATGTCAGAAGTAAAAAACAACTTTTATTCAATAATAAATGCAATGTTTGATTAATTGGTAACTAACTAAGTATAAAAGTTATTTTAGCAGTAAAATACATTGAATAAAAAAGTAAAATTACTATGCAAAATGCGTCCGATTAGCACAAAGCCAACAATTCTAACGAAACTGTATATATATAGATATAAAACAAATATGAAAATTCCTCAAGCAGTGCAAAGCAGATGCTTCATTAGAGATTGCTGAAACAGCATGACTAGTGGCAAACACCTATCGCCGCCTGAGACTAAAGCAATTCTTGCGTATAAAAAGTTACTCACTAATCGAGGTCACTCACTAAGAAATAAAACCGTTTTCATGTAGTAATTGACAACTATCTGAACTTGAAAGAAGAGGCCTCGAAAGCAATATGCTCGTATCTTCATTTAAAAGAAAAATAAAATTATCTCTTTCACCAACATCACGTCATAAAGCTGAACTTTTCCAGAGGACCTTCTGGATTGTAGTACTATTGTCATGAGCTCCGTAAAGTATCAGCTGTTCGAAAATCCAGAATAGAAGTGGCTCCTTATTGATTCCAGCCGGCTTCAGTTGGCATGCTAAAACATTAGTGGTAGAAATTAATAATCGAATAAACGCCTAATAGTCTTTGCAAAATATACCTGAAGATAGCGTTGCGTTTAAGCAAAAAAATGCTCTTCTGCATATTGTCATCAGCAGTTATAAGTGCTTTTAATCAACAGGTTTAAATTATCGACTAGCCATGAACGTCTCTTGATTGTGAGAAATTTATGAGAAATCTTGATTCGAGAAGTTTATTTAAAAGACAGACAATATGTTACTGTTATTGACTTTAATAACGAATATTGTGGAATGAGTTGAGATATTGATGTATGAGCTTAGAAATCTTATTATCTGTATGATAACAAAATTTATAACGCTCTCAGCAAGAGCTGTGTTTTAATTGAATGCTAGGTAAATATGTTTTGTTAAATAATTATTTAAGTAAATTGTTTCTATATTTATAGGAAACGTGTTTTCTTTTTAATATATATATTTTTTTAAGAAAGTATACTTCTCAGTTTCAAGAGTCCTGTTGCTACAAAAGTATGAATGATTTAAATGCTAATATATGTATAACAATACATGCATTTTATTTAATGTTACTATTTTATTCATAAATATCACGTGGCTTTACATATATGAGACCCGCCTTTTAAAAATATTCACATTTTTCATATATAATTCACTACTGCATTATTCATATATAATTCACAGATTTTCAAGGTACGAAAATTCCTTTGGGCAACAAACAAAAAAATCTTATCAAGTCTTAAGCCTTTGGAAGGTGGCAAACGTTATAACCACTGAATTATGTGGATATGCCTATTCTATTTAGATTTTTTAGTTACTGAGTTAAAGCAAAAAATATGTACTCTTTCGAGGTTTTTTTTTTTCATTTCTAAGGGCTTTAAAACTAAACAAGTAATTTTTACAATGTCAATTCAGTAGTTAAAAAGTTTGCTTTCAAACATTTTAAATGCTTATTCGTTCTCATTTAATGTTCTTGAATCTCATTAACATTGTTTTACATTTGACAACATATGAGAAAACCACTGTTGCAATTCGGTCAAAAAAATTGCCATTAATAGATAGCATTGTATCCACGAGTTTTTGGAATTAAAATAATAAAGTTGGTGTAAAATAATGCCAAGAGCCTTTTTAAATGCTACAAAATGTTAAAATTTTATATCTAATAGTTTAAAATATCTCCCGGCTTGCGCTGTTCTAGGTCTTAATTTACTTTCCCTACAGTACATAGTATACAAAAATGTAAGAGATAGCAATAACATCATAAATGCGAATGTCTATTTTTCTATATATCTATTGGAACGATGTCACTCGGATAAAACCACACAAAAGGCTAGCATTAGGAGTTATAGTGTTTTCAGTTATTCTGCCGTTCGAAATTAGAAATAGTATGCCGAAATGTAAAGGTTAAGTGACTCAAATGAAATCTGGTGCGATTTCAAGCAGTAAACGTAAGGGGCTTATTAAATTCATAGAATGGAAGGAACTCTTCATTTGTTTTTAAATTTATTTATGTAAAAAAATTCATAAAAAATTGTAATTGTTTTATTTAATAATGGATTACATCATTTATAAGAAGTTTATATTGAGATATTGCATGTTCTTAATCAAAATCGATAAAAATTAAAAAAAGGAATCATTATTAATAAAGGCGTTGCTCAAGCTTTTCTTATGATCATATTATCAAAGAAGGTCTTTTTTTACTAGAATTGATTTGGTATCATTGATTGTAAAAACCAATTTTTTAACTTTCCCCCTCGATATCGGTGATTTGCATAAAATTTGGCGCACTCGTTTTAGTATGCAAGCACAATGAAAACTATTGGCTTTTAGCAGGATCGAGTTGCTGTTTATATCATCACAAAATTAAAAGTTGTCTATAATGAAAGGAATGTGTTGGATGAATTTAATATGGGAAATGTATGTGAGACTGAGGGTACGATATTTTACGAACAAATTAACCGATTGAAGAGAAATTTGGTATGATTTTTTAATGAGTGAATGTACGTAGTCTATTGATTTTGACTGAGGGATCATCAGAGAAATATTCTCAAGATTTCAAACATTTTTGGCAGTAGAAAAAAATGTAAAGAAATAAATATGCTTATTTAAATGTATTAAATGATTATCTATTAATCATTGTACATATCATTTTTAATTTAAAATATTTTAATACCAAATGCACGTTCTTTATCTAATACTGAAAATTTATATAATTTTATATACCTTTTTTCCCATTATCAAATAAGTTGAAATTTTAATCAAACGAGCTAAACAAACCCATTCAACCAGAAGTCGAGTTCCATCATTGGTTATGAGTTAGCAAAAGCCGTTCTCAAGATGTTAGACATTTTATTTTCTCCTCAGCGAGTGTGATATCTCTGGAAAAAATTGAATGATCAGCATGAATTTAGTGCGATTATTTCTGTTAGAAGTACAATACGCTTATTAATTTCAGTAAGATGCTGACTTTCATAAGAAAACTCTCATTCCTTTAATTCTTGCCATTAAAATACATCCATTTGTTGAAAAAATGGCGTATAGGTTTATAGTATATGGATACGCAGTTATAATATTCAAAATATATATTTCAGTGTGATTATACAAACAGCTAAGACATTCTACTTTTGTGCATTTGGATTTCAAATTTCATGTGTAAGCTTAAAACTTCACACTTTCTATCATAGACATAAGCTCACAGCGTTAAGAATTATTGAATACACTTTGTGAAAGAAATAAGTTCCTTGGAATTTCTCTTCCCCACCTGCAATAAAACTTGTAACGCATTACATGACAGAATTCAATTTAGAGGATATTCGTCGCAGTCCGTAATAGCATCATTTTACTTATGCAGTAGTCATTTCATTCGACGTTCAATGCATTTATTGGAGGGACTGAAGCTCTCAGAAAGCTTAAGTGCGATAAGTGTAAGTCATGTAAATCCCGATTATAGTTGGATTAAACTAAATACTGCTTTTGAAAGATTTACAAATGTAAACTTCTAATGATTATTTCGCAGTATTAAAATTATTTGAATTGAGATTTAGGGAATCAACTCAAAGACAAAAATCAATTACTATTTTCTAGAATGAATTACGCAGCGTTTCCCGGGTCCGAAATAAGCACCTGCTGCTTGTATAATACAGATATAGATAAAACCACTCAATTTCAGAATTTCCTGTTTTCAACTAAAATTATTCCGCCTTCCGTTTTTTCCATGTCAATTATACAGCGCGAGTGTAATACGCCATAAATAAGCGCTCGATCTTGTGTGTTGAAGACCCAGACCGCACGACCAACCCTAGGGTTTACGGTAGCAACATGTGCGGCCGGTCGATCTTGTGTGTAGAACGACACAGTGGATATACGTCAAGTCGCAAAAATGGGGAGCGTCTCCTTACTCCCGAATTAAAATTAAAAAATTATTGCTATCTCAGATAATTTTCATCCAATTTAAGTCCAATTTTAGCACAATACTCATAATAATAATATAATACCAAATTAAAAAAATAGAACACATTTTTTTTAATTTAGAAAAACCATAAATTAAATGCACTTAGTATACAAACAGAAGTTTTATTTGCCAGACGAAACGTGTGCCATTTAATCAAAACACCCGTTCTCGAGTATGTTGTCTGAGGAAGCGGCAAAGAAAGAATAGATTTAATTTGACAAAATGGTGGTAAATGGTGATTTCCGACATTAAAAATTTGTAACTTTTAAAATAATTCATATATTTAAAAAATTTTTGGTAAGTTGCACATTACGGGGATATAAAGCATCTCTGTAGAAAATTTCATCGCTGTCTGATGTTACTTTGTTAAAGCCAGCAAAATGGGGGAAAGAGTAACTTTTCTTACTCTGGTTTCTACGATGGTAGCCGCACACGCGCACTCACAATTTCCTTCTACATCAAGCTGTATCAGGAAAACTGATCTAGAGATGCTACGGAAAATCTCCACAAAGAGTCCAATTATTCCTAATGCTGCCGAACGAAACTTTCTTCCTGAACAGATTTGCTTCATTGCTACTTTGCAATCGACGATAGAAATTATACCAGGAACTGGAACTGAAACTGTATCACGTTTGGCATTTGCACCCGTATTAGGCATCTTCTGTTGCTCCATAATATAAGTCAGTTTCAGCATCTCAACTAATACTTTCCACGAACTAAAAGAGAAAATTTTTAGAATAGCATTCAAGTATTAGAAATGGTCGTCGAACTGCTTAGGCTACAATGGATTTCGAACTGTGTCCTGCAAGACATGCTAAGCAGACTGCAAACACTTTTTGTGAGAATTGTCAAGACGTTGGAATGGAACGTAACTTTCGGATGAGATCTCTTAGGCCTAATCGAAACACTGGAAGTGGAATGGCTGAATGCTTATAGGTATAGCCAAGGAAATTACCAGGCAACTACAACTGTAAACTGTAGACTCTGAAGTAGATCCGATCTCATCTTTCAAGCTATACCAGACAAGCCACCCACTGTTGTATATTAATGACACACATATTAATTATAGCATACATAATGACACATATATTAATTACATTACTTATGACTGATTTAAGCTGCCTCTGAAAACACTCAATCAACCCATTTGCGACCGAATGATAACCAGCTGCCCGATTCTTTTTACCAGCATCTTGGTAAATACATAATTTCTCCAGCATCTTGGTAAATATGTAAAATAGCTCGATTTCAAAATTACGACTTCTATAAGAAAAACAGTTTGAAGTACGCTAAAAAACTACGAATTGCGTACCCTCCAACATATGTCAAAAACAATGAATAGAAGAATAGACTGTCAATTGTTCCCGATCAAAATTACTATAACGTTTTTTGCACCTGTATCAGGTTTTATAAAAACATTAGCAAACACTGCTAAAAATACCAAACCATAGACTTTTCATTTTATGCTGCGATTGGTACAAATATGTCTACTTTCAATACAAAGTATGTCCATATAATTTGTGTTAAAGAAGGAATTTAAAATGGATGTTTATCACTGCCGATGTTTTAATCTTATTCCAAGTGCACTTTTTTAAACATTTTGAGTTGTTGGTAGATGTGCGTAATCGGCGTCTGATCAACAATGTCACTTCCCTAGATTCCTAAGGTCTGGTGTAACAAGACTATAATTAGGTTTGACAACAAAATCTGCTCGTTCTCCATATCATCTAAAAATGCTTCAGCTTCCAAAAATTACTAAACCACATTTAACCCTTTATAGAGAGATATCGGAACAACATATCAAATTCTTACCAGTAGCTATCGAGTCACTTCTATACCTCACTTTTTGATCAGGATATTTCATCTGATATTATTTGCTTATTCATGGTGTCTAGAAAAATCCGTATCAGGAGAAATTTCTAGAGAACGAAGAGAATTATAGTTATTTTTTAATGACCTATGGCGATAACCTAAGAGAAAACCCCTATGGCGCAACAAACCGACACAACGTTCTCCCCTTTTTATGTGAGGATGGAGCTATCGCGCTCCCTTTTAGAGAAAGAGAAAAATCTCAATTTCAAATTTGTAGATCGTTACCAAATTAGTTCAAAAATTTGCTTGTCTGACAGAAAGAGCTGAAAACTGGGGAATACACTCGAAAACCCCCAAATAGAACAACATTAAACTGTGCATATAATCGTTTGGTTGCACTGGCATTCCGGTTACATTCTCCAAAAATGAGGATCATTTCGCAATATTCTTTATTAGTAAACATAGAATACATGGCTCATAAAATTAAAATAAAAATAGGAGGAAGTGGAAAACAAAAGGGATGCAATACTACAGATAGAATGTCCTTTCAACCCCAGATTTGTTTATTTATTTTTCTGGCTTCGGTTACAACGGTGCTTACCGAAGAATCATCTGCCAAATAAAACAGTTAGCATTCAAACCAGATTTATTAAATCGCTTTGTTTGTATACAGCTGTTGTCAGACGATTTTGCAGTTTCAATAATCACATGCTGTTTATAAAGATATTTTTTAGACAATTATTTGCAAATTGTTCTGTCAAGCAAAAAGTTTTGCACTAATTTGGCAACGATCTACAACTTTGTAATTGGCGTTTTCATTATCTCTAAAAGAGAGCGAGATACCCCCATCTCCCATAAAAAAGGGGAAGATAAAAACAATAGCAAGTACTACATTTTAAATATGTTAATGAGATGAATGAAATTGCGATTTCATTTTTAAAAGTTCCTTATATTGAGGCTCGAAATGAGATGTACTGATTCTAAGGAACGAGGCTAAATGCTCGTCTGCCAGTCTACTTCTGAGATTACTCTTTCTAAGGTTCATAGTTGAAAACACTTGTTCACATATATAAGATGAAGCAAACATAGCACTGATTTTCTGGGCGTGAGATATTAAATTTGGGAAACTTACTTTCGATAATGATTTGTAAAACTCCAACTTTGGCATATTTAGAAACAACTGTTTGAGATGATTGTTAGATTGCAACTCAATTAATTCAAGCTGTAAATCTGACTTCACTGCTTCACAATTTACGTTGAAAGGCATGGTAAAAATATCCAATTCTGTTTCAATGGCACTGAAATCTTGAAATCTACGTTCGAACTCAAAATGCAGTTTTTTTAAGCAATCTTCATAATTCTTAAGTTTCTCTTTACTTACTAAGGGTATTGAATTTAACCTCGAGAAATGAGAAAAGTCGTTCTTAGTTAGCTGCCAAGCAAACAGATTAAGTTTTAATTTAAAAGCTTTGAGATGGGCCCAGATATCGTCAATAAATTGATTTTTCCCTTGCATCTTGACATTCAAGTTGTTCATATGACAAAGAAGATTTTTGAAAAATGCAAAGTCCGAAAGCCATTCTGTATCTTCTAACATTTCACACTCTGCAGAACACTGTTTTTCATGAAAGAATGATACAATGTCGTCTTTCAGCTGCCAAACTCGCTCGAAAACACTTCCTGCGCTAAGCCACCTTACTTTCGTGTAATACAGTACATCAGAGTATTCAGATTGCACGGACTGAAGAAAATCTCGAAATTGTCTGTGAGTAAGCCCAAGAGATCGAATATTGTTTACAAGCTTCACGACTGCATCAAGCACTGGTTTCATATTCAATGCTGATTTATACAGAGCATCTTGATGTATAACACAATGTAGAAAAATAACATTGTTCCCGGGATAGTTTTGATTAAAGAGTTCAAGAAATCCAGATTTTTTCCCTGTCATATTTGGTGCTCCATCTGTCGTAATATTACATATATTTGTTATAGGCACTTTCATAGTTAAAAGCCCCTCCTGAAATTCACGAAAAATATAGTGTCCTGTTGTAGTTCCCTTTAAAGAACGCATGCACGCCAGTTCCTCGGTAATTTCAAAGTTCTCATCAACACCTCTTATAAATAATACTAATTGAGCAGTATCATTTATATCAGTGCTTTCATCCATAGCTATAGAGCAAAATTTAAACTGGCCAATCTTTGACTCTAATTGTGATGTCAAATTTTTATCGATGGCTTCGATTCTAGAAGTCACAGTTTTTCGAGATAAGCTTACAGTCTCAAAATAATTTTTCTTGTCTGGACATAAAACATCACAAACTTGGAGCATGCATTGTTTAACAAACACCCCATCACTGAGAGCTTTATTATTTTTAGCAATATTGCATGCTACAATGTAACTTGCATGTGTAGCTGCTTCTTGAATAGTGTTTACTTTCTTGAAAACATTTTGTTGGCCTGATAATCTTTTACAAAGACTTTCTACATTTTGTTTTCTTTCATATTCAGACATTTCTTCGTAATTGGAATTATTATGCTTAGATGTTAAATGACGGAAAACGTTATATTCTTTGAAGACTGCAACAGCTTCATTGCAGATGAGACACACTGGTTTATCTTTAACAACTGTAAAAAAATATTTCCAGGTCCATTCATCATTAAAAGCACGGCACTCTGAATCAACTTTACGTTTTTTAGTAGACATTTTGGGGTTGAAATATTTTACGATAAACCCAAACAAGCACCATCCTAGCTACGCTCTACTTTTAATACTTTCACCACTATTCACAATAATGCTATATGTCCGCAATCTTTTCATACGCAATCAATAATATTAAAACTTGCGTCAAAAGAAAAAGCCGCTGGCTGGAGCTTAAAATGCGCAGTCTGCCACATGTGAGGTCTAATTCAACTATATTGGAGTCTCACTTGTCTGTTCCCGAGAAAGAGATAACGCTTGTTGGCGCGAGTCTACAGCAAAAACTAACAAAAAACTTCCGCTTTTAACATTTTACCGATTTAAAGCTGTCGGTAATTGATATGTTTGTCGATTTATGTTTTGTAGAGCAAAAATAAGAATATAAAAAGATCATCAGTCCTTTGAAAAAAAGGAAACAAAAGAAATATTTAACAAAGTAGAAAAGGAGATGGATATAAAATATAAAAAAAATGTTTTCGTTTAATTTCCATCGGACCGGCAAATTAAAATCCGCGGGCCGGATAAAATCTTCTGGCGGGCCGGAATTGGCCCGCGGGCCGTAGTTTTCCCATCTCTGGTTTAAAGCTTTAAAAAAAAATCTGATGTGGGCAACACATGACTTTCCTTATATAATGTAATGAATTTACTACTTTTACAGTAAAAAAATAGGATTTTCTTGTAGTAGATACTAATATTCTTTCCAAGATATTGAATTTTCGACAATTAGTCGTCATTTTCATTGATTTAGCGTCATTTTTATCCATTTGGCGAGATTTTCGTTAATTTGGCAACATTTCAAAAAAGTCGCCAAGTTGGCGACATTCCGCCACATTCGTCGCCAAAATCTCGCCAAGCGTTATGCACTAAGAAATAAGTTTTTCTTAAAGCAGATAAATGACTATTGGCGTTCAAATACAAAAGTATTATTCAAAGTATCTTTTTTCAAGAATGGAACGAGTTAGATCCACGAGAAGGATGTCACTCAATTTATCGCATGGTATTACATATGAAAAGTAAACATGTTTCTCAATAGGAAATATTTTTCTTTTTATTTTATATGACTTTTTGATAATTTTTTTAAAAAATGTACAATATCTCGAGAACGGTTCACGTTAGAGTTCTAAAATTCATGTCAATCGTTTTCTAATGAAAAATTACATAAGAAATGTCTATTTGCGTAACTTTATTAGTGGTTTTAATTTTTTGACGATTTTTTCAAAATTTCATTCGAAAATTTAGGGGGGTTCTGAACATTCGATTGCGTATAAAAACAATAGGCTTCCAGTGTTTACGGATTGTGATTTTTGTACCAAATTTGGCTCGAATCGGTCCATTCGTTCGTCAGTTATCGTCTCCACAGACTCACTGACACACACACACACATACACACATACTTTCACACACACACACACACACACACACACACACACACACACAGGTTGGTTTTTGGTGGAAAACGACGACGCTGCGGGGAACCCACCAAACTGAGGACCTCCAGAAACAATGATTTTTCTGATATAATTTTCACATTTTAGGCATCCTGGAAGGAAGTTAATGACATATGTGGCAAGAAAATTTTAAAAATAGTTTTATTTCAAGTATGTATTTTTGCAAGGTAAACGAGGACCATGTTTATACACCGTTAGAATGCGGACCATGCATATACACCGTCAGAATGCGGACAATGCATATACACCGTTAGAATGCGGACAATGCATATACACCGTTAGAATGCGGACAATGCATATACACCGTTAGAATGCGGACGATGCATATACACCGTTAGAATGAGGCCATGTGTATACACCGTTAGAATGAGGGCAATGCCTGGCATTAGATATATAAGTTCTTACCGAGAGTAAACGTACGTATATCTAATATCTCAAAACAAGGGTACGTATATCTATTAACTAAGGATCGTGAATACACATTTTTACTGAGGACACTATTTAAAACTGATAATTGTGTAATATTTATATATATACGCTATATGTGCTGCAACTTCTTTCATTCGAAACTAGTTGAAAAGTGAACTAAAATTACATAAATAAAAGATGCGTTCGTAGTTAGAAGAGAAGAAACATAAGAAATTATACATTCTGTAACACATGCCCTAACACATAACCGAATGAATGCAAAATTGAGAAAAAATTATTAAACATATAAAAGTGTATTATACACAAAACCCACTTATAAAGGGCGCCCCCTAAAATAAGAATGGCTCTCCCATTGCAGATATCAACATCCATGGACCGGTTTCGTGTTTATTATGCGCTCGTTAGCATGGAAGATACAGCTCGTCAGCTGCAAAGGTAGTACAAAACTTTCTAAAATCCGCAATTTTTACAAGCTTTTATGGAAAATGACAATTTAAATCCTTCTATATGACCGGCATAAAATTGATTAAAAAGTGTGGCTGGGATATCTTTCATATTTTTGGGAGACGTCCCTTATAAGCGGATTTGTGTTTTATGAAATTTGCCTTTGCAGCTCCGTGTGGCCTGAGTTAAATTGTAAGCAAATGTTATACCAACCGCGTGGAAGGACTGAAATTGTCAGTTCCCATAGAAGCTCGCAAAAAATTGTAACATGTTTCTTACTATCATTACAGATTTCTGCTATTCCCTGCTGACAAGCGCAGAATAAGAGCGAAACCTGCCCATGGAAGATAGTATCTGCAATGAGAAGTGTATTTTATATAAAATGTTTTAAAAATAACTTATTTAAAAATGTTATTTGGGCACGATAACATTTTCGCCAAATGCTCTATATACTAAATTATTATTCATGAACCCGGTGGATTTTGCTCTATTGCATACGGTCTGAAGGACAGATGGATGAACTTTGGGGTGGGATAGTCCAGTGGTTAAGGCACGGGGATTGCACTTGGAGGACCCGAATTCGATGTCTAGCTCTGCCTAAACTGACGACCCTCTGTTCACGCTGAATACGGACACGTTTAATATGTGGGTTTGAAAGTTCTTCCGAGAAGTTGATGTTAGAGGAAGGAGGACACTGTCCCTGTGGATGTCGCTCCCACTGGGTTATAGTTTTAATTGGGTGGCACTATCCCTGATGTCCAAACAGACCGTTCCACTGAATATTTGAAGCTAATATAGCAACAGATAAAATTATATACTTGCGTATGTAATCAGACACTGTATTCTATTTATATTCCACGCCATTATAACACCTGTCATTTAAATACCATAGCCTCTGCTTCATCCATATGGGTTATCGTATTTTTTAAGCAATTGTATATTTTCGGTTTCTTTTACAGAATAGCATAAAATTAAAAAAATCTATTTTAATATATGTCATTAAAGCATTCCATTTTTTTAGATTTATATATAAAGAATATTTTATTTTGTCCTCTTTTCTTTTATATATTTTCAAAATTATATTTTGGCCAGAAACAAATTGATTAGTATTAATATATTATTTATTCTCAAAAATTATCTAATCAAATTATGAAATTCAATAACTGTCTTCCGTCAGGATATCTTCCATCAAAATTTTGAATTCGAAATTTCTCAAGAAAACAATACCTATTCTATACAATAGTATGTGAAAATAAAATATATATTTTTTATATTCTGATGACGATTGTGACAGAAGTAGACTTAACCAATGGGGTATAACGAATATATAAAAAAGTCCAGTGGATACTTAAACTCCAGATCCCTTATATTTAAAAAACGGAACGAATCTTCTATTTAAAATAATTTTCCTTTTAAATGACATATTCTTACTTTCTCGTACTAATTGTATAAAAGGAATTTCTACCCTCGAAATTATTCGAATTCGAGATATTAACAAATAAGCAGGTTTCAAAACTTTTTGAGCCCACCTCGAATACTATTGAATGTGTGAGATAAGAACACGATAATAAGGAATGCATCTACTAATATCAAATTATTATGTGGAATCTGATAGCATGCTTTTTTAATTTTCCTAATAAGAACTCAACTTTTTAGGACTTTCAGATTTTATAGCAATATTTTGTTTTCAATATAATTTTTATTCCCGAAATTATACTAAATGTATAAGTTGTATAACACAGATAAACGTACATTTATCAGCGTGATTAAGCTGTAGCTAATTAAACAAAAAATTACTTTTAATGTGGTATTTCTACGTTATATTTTAGAAGAATAACTTGAATACAAAATTTCAAATATATTTTTTTTTATTTACGTACATCAATATATATCCACTTTCTAGATATTTTTTAATTGTAACTTGCTTTTTAATTGTAACAACCAGATTGAAAAAAATTTTGAAAATGCTTCAAAAGAAACAATTAAAAATATTTTTTCGTGTCAAGAAAACGCAAGTGACATTGCTATAACATTAAAATTCAATTGGAGCTCTAGTTTCAGATGTTTGATTTTTATTTTCTGTGTTCTACATGAGTTTATATTTAGTTTGAAATTGCAAGCTTTCCATTAAATCCTATGAATGCCAATTTTCATCATGCAATGTCGTGACGTCTTTAACAAGCATTTCCGGTTTCAAGGGAGAAGGCGCTAAGACCCACAGGTGCTAACTAACCCATTACTTCTGTAGCCCTGCCACAAGGTAGATCATGCCTTCAGGCCATAGTCCCCTTAGTAGAAGATGTCTGCTTGAACAATACTGCCGATAATACCAGGCTTCAAAGGAATCCGAAACCTGTTTGTTCGCTCTGTGAACACCAGAAAGTTTTAAGCCATGCATCCTTCATAAAATGAAACTACCATCTACTAATGTTGGTCTGCGTGTATAGTGCGCAATATTCTATTGCGCAAGTTTCTTTTACAATCACACTATAAGTAGATATAAAATAGTATGCAACATTCAAATAAGAAATTATTTTTATTAATACTTTACAACATAGTTGAAAAGTGCTTATGACTTTGTTCATTCTCTCTGTCTGTTGGCACAATAACTGCCGTAAAAAGAATTTTATCAAAATGAAATTTTAGTCGGTTGTTGAGACAGTCTGTGGAACACAAGGGAATGTAAATGAATAATATCACTTAATTAGTTTTGGATTGAACCCGGATTGAAGAAATGAAATACATTGAACCCTATGGGACCTAATTTTCCAAACATTTTTTAAGCGAAGTTAAAATTCACAAATTGCTTCGAAAATTTTAGAAAATATTCAAATTATTCCATAAGATATACAAAAAAAAATTTCCAATAGAATATGTTCGGTAGTTTTTTAAATAAAAATTAAAATCATGAAGAGATAACGTGACCCACTTCAAAATAAAATATGGCATCCACCTTGTGTTAAAATCGTGATTTTTAAGTTCTTTTTAATTTATATTTAGTGTGACATCCGTCCTAAAACCGCTATTTTTTTTTTTTTTTTTTTTTTTGCGTTTTTTCTGTGCATATTATGCGCCAACGCAATTACAACATTTATTAGTTTAAATGATCATCAAACTTTGTTTATTTTTACAACGAGGCCTAACTTTAATAAATGTAAAATGTAAACAATTAAGATGATTTGTATAAGAATTGCTGATTTTTTCAAGCAAAATTATTTAACCCTTGAGTCTGGAATAAAAGTGTTTGAGTGAAATATTCGCTGCTTTTACATAGAAGGCCAGAAGACTTATATTTCGATGATGTCATTTGAATAAAGTTTGAAATAAAGTTTTAAGCACGGAGTTAGAAAATACTTTTACCTCCATGGTTTAATTTTCCAAGTGAAATAAATGATTGTAGTTCTGTGACAATTAAGACAAGTAAGATCAATCATACATAAAGCATTGATTATGAAACACATTCCAACTACAATGCAATTTTATTTAAACATCTATAAAATGCTATAATTCAGCGGCAATATTTTTTAAATTATCACAATACTACAATAATTTATAATATTTAAAAACTTAAAACTTCATAAAAAAAAGAACTTTATTCAAATAGCGTCTTCGAAATATAAATCGCCTTGGTTCTCCATGTAAATGTAGTAAATATTTCATTCAAACTCTTTTATTCCATTCCTTTTATTCATCACAATACCATAATATATTTTTTTACTTAAAAAATAAAACCATGGAAGTAAAAGTACTTTCTAACTCTACTATGCTTAAAACTTATGCTTGAAATTTATAAAAAAAAAAGCAATGATAAAAAATCGTCTGCTTCTCTATGTAAAATCAATAATTATTTCATTCATCATCTTTATTCAGTTTTATTCATTTTTCATCATCTTTATACCGAGCTAAAAAGATTCAGCAATTCGTATACAACTCATCTTACAGTTTGATGTGTTTATATTCTGCATACGTTAAAATTAGGCTCCGGTGTAGAAATAATCAAAATTTGATGATCATTTAAGCTAGAAAAATATTGTAATTCGTTGGTGCAGAATATAGATGCACAGAAAAACGCAAAAAGACAGCGGTTTTAGGACGGATGCAACACTAAATATAAATTAAAAAGACTTTTAAAAGTCAAGATTTTGACACAGCATGGATGCCATATTTTATTTTGAAGTATGTCCCGTGGTTTTTTCCTGTAATATGGGTGTAATTATTATTTTAATTTTTACTTTAAAAACTACAGAATATATTTTGCTTATCTTTTTAATATATTTATGGGATAATTTAATTATTTCCTAAAACTTTAGAAGCAATTTGTGAATTTTAAATTCACTTAAATATTTGAAAAATTAGGTTCCATAGAGTTCAATGTATTTCATTTTATTAAGCCGAGTTCAATCCAAAACTAATCGGGTGATATTATTCATTTACATTCCCATAGGTCCTACAGACCATCTGAACAACATACTAAAATTTCATTTTGACAAAGTCATATTTACGGCAGTTATCGTGCGAACGGACAGACTGATAGACAGAATGACAAAGTAATAAACACTTTTCAACTATGTTGTAAAGTGTTATAAATGTAGTCTCCGAATGTATCGTATTTTAGAGATGTTTAAATAAAATTACAGTTGGAAATCATATTATAATCAATGCTTTATGCATGATTGATCTTTCTTGTATTTATATTTAGTGTTGCATTCGTCCTAAAACCGCTTTATTTTTGCATATTATCTGTGTTTCTAAATTCTGCGTCTTTACAATTACAATATTTTTGAGTTTAAATTATCATGAAACTTTGATTATTTCTACAACGAAGCCTAATTTTAAAATATGCTAATTTTAAATAAGTGTAAACTCGATTGTATGATGAGTTGTATAAGAATTGCTGAATTTTTCAAAGCAAAATTATTTAGGTCTGAAGTCTGGAATTTAAGTGATATGAATGAAATATTCATTGATTTTACTTAGATGGAGAAACAAGCGATTTTATAGCATTGTCTTTTTCGTTGAAGTTTTAAGTTTCCAAGTAAACAAATTATTGTACTATGAAAATATAAAAATATCACCACTGAGTGTATGGAATTTTAGAGATGTTTAAATAACATTGCATTTCCGTTGGAAAGTGTTTCATAAACAATGCTTTATGCAAGTTTAATCTTTCTTGTTTCTATCACTATTTCCTCATAAGATGAATTCATTGAAGTGGAAGAAATAAAATTAATACATCATAAACTAAATACATCATTTTTTATTCTTTTGTTTTATTTATTTCTTTATTTATTTGAAAGAAGAAACGCCTGATTTGAAACATATTCTGAAGTATATTAGATGAATCAAGATTATCATATATAGCGAGTTTAAAATATAAAAACCCTTTTTCTGGAGGTATTTTCTTTCCTGTACCAAGGAGTCCTCTATTCTTTCTTTGACGGACAGTCGACAGCCAGCTGGCCAAAGGCGTTACTTTTGATCTATTGTGCTGTATTACTCCTCGAAGGGTATACCTAGAGGGTGAACTTCAACCAAGGTTCGTAAAGTAATAGAATCTGAAATGGGCAAAGAGCAACTCTCAGAGGAATTGGGTTCAAGATGTTTGGGATAGTATTATGCTATACACCTGTCCTTTTGAGAGACTCTCCCTTTGAGATTACCGTTGTCCCACTCGTAATCTACACTGATTTTTTAAAGAGATCTTCTCTTTGAAAAAGCAATGAGCAAAAGGGTAAATTTTACTTCCGTACGTGCGACTTCCGTGCAACTGAAATTTTGTGCCATTTCTTGCGATTTATGTATATATGAAGTAAAATTTTACAACAACGAGCAAGTTCCATACAAGTTAATTTTTTAATAATGTGCGAGTTCCGTAGAAAGGAGTATAGGGAATTCTGCCTTTCAAATATAATCGTTTAAGTAATGAAATAGCTTTAATAACAAATTAGGAAATATTTTTAATATTTTATTTTTAACTTTAAAAAAAAATTGCTTTTCTTTTATAAATTTTTACTTTTTGAATTTTTATTCTCAGTTCTTCCTTATACAAATACGAAAACGAAAACACATTGTGCTAAGGATTTGGAAAACAAGGCCAAGATATTCAAGCAAAAAATAAATATAATTGTGGCTAACAACTGTTTCGAGAATACGCGAAATCTCCTTCATCAGTGCTAAAGAACCAACAAACCTGAAATCGAAAGGACAAAATCTGACAGAGAAGAAACAGAGTGGTATATATGCCCAAGTCGTGGATTGAATAATGGCAAACATTAATGCTTAAACGTGCATCAGGGCAAAGATGACAAAGTTTCATTTTGTATTTGAAAGAAACCTGTTGTCTTTTATGAAACTCACGACCAGATTCCTGAAAACTCTTACTGCAATGTGTTTCTTTCATATGCAGACCTCCTATCATAGGCATAGTTGGAATTCCAAAAATAGTGTCTGGGGGTGTAGAAGATCAAATATGGGTTACACTTCTGAATTTGATCTATCCTCGAATTATAAAAGTATAAATTATTCTTGTAGGGTCGTAAGCTATATTTTATTGGTCATGAAATGCGATTCATAAACACATTAGGTCAGTATAGTTGTGCTTCAATGTTGTAGGTCACAAGCATAAAAAGTTGACACCACCGGTTTACATAATACTGATTCTCTGTTTATAACATTTATATTACTGCAGTTAGATGATGGATATAAATGAATGCTCTTTTAGGTTAATTTATTAGAATGTAACCGAAAGATTATTTTCAGCATTGTATCCTCCATTTGATTGTCAACCCCCCAACACACACGCACACACTTTAAGATCCGGTAAACATGTGGGTCCGTAAGTCCTTCCGAGAGGTTAGTGGTAGAGGAAGGAGAGTAGGGTCCCTGTTGTCCCGGTCTAAATTGGGTGGCTCTTCCCGGCCGTCCAAACAGTTACCTTACACCTTTCTGGTAGGTCAGACAGTCTGGGTCTCAACAACAACACTCTAAGATCCTTACTATTCTCCTATTATAATAAGTTTACCTGAGATAGAGAAAATTTTGAAGTAAGAATTTTCAGTAATATGGTTGTAAGCTTTATAAAAAAATGAAAATACAAAAATAAAATATTTCAGCTTTGCATTGATGTAATTTTTATCATTAATTTTGAGCATTATTCAATCCATGACTTGGATATATATGCACACCTCTGTTTGTGTCCATTTCGTCTTTTTGACTTGTTGGTTCTATAGCACTAACAAAGGGGATCCAGCATATCCTCGAAACAGTTTCACGCTGCTTTTTCCTTTAATTATCGATTGAATACGTTGTTCAAGTTTACCTTATCATTTGCACAAAGAATATTTTGCTTATTGGTGTCCATATCGGCTATAAAGTATCCAGCATTGTAGATCCATTTGATCTTTGAACACCGGACCCCCGCTCCCATCTGAGATTCTGGCAATGCCTATGAGAACGGCTTGTATACGACAACGAAACATACTGGGTCTTTTAACACCAGCTGCTTATGCTAGGATTTAAAATACAGAATCATTTTGATTAAGTGTCACGACTTTTTTATACCTTTGAGAGACACAACATTTTGAAGGATGTTCCCATGTAGCTGTATACTACCAACATGGCAGACAGTTTTGTAGCTATTGGGGATCATTCAGCTGCATGATAAGAAAATCATTAAAATATGATTAGCTATGCATTTCTGAGTAAGTAAATTTCATAGTTTAAGCAATTTTAGCACATAAAACAACATGATTCTTAATGAATGCACGGAAAGTAAATGCATGTCAGTTTAGCACGCCCGAGTTATCTTGTGTTATTCATTTGTAAACACATCTCTTACTTTTGACATGTTCAGATGTGTCATTTCATCATATTCTGAGGCGGGGCACAATCCAATATTTTTGGTACACCCAAAAATATAAATACAAAGGTTAAAATATAATACAATCCAATAAGGTTTAAAATACAAAGAATTAATGTATATCACAAAAGTCAACCACAAGCTAAATTTGAGTTTTCTAGCTGCTCCGGTTCTTGTGTTATTACTAAACAAGAAAAATTAATCATGCATAAAGCATTGATTATGAAACACTTTCTAACTGAAATGCAATTTTATTTTACCACCTCTAAAATGATGGATGACAGGAAGTAGATTTAACGATAATAATATCACATACAAAAAGTCATTACATATTTTAGAAAAAAAACGGATTTGAGAAAAAATCAAGAAACTTTTGAAATTTCTAAAGATAACCAATAATTTGTTTACAATTTAAATTTAAAAGCACATATTTTATCAAACTATTGCAATAATAATCATTAGTTATGTAAAATCTGGGTTGTTAATAAATTAAATGTTTCTGTCAAGGTATTCAGAATCTCGACTCGACAAATGAAAGTGCCCCATCATATGTAATCTATGGTGAACTAGTTTCGATATGATAGAAATGATTTTTGTTTAAGTGAGGGATATTCAAAGGACACAATAATTATTTTATGGGTAGTTTTTAAATGTTATTTTAAGGATATGTCTGTTAAAAAAGGAATTTATAATCCATTCAAAATGACGCAATTATCCCTAGTTATGTTAAAATAATTCCCTAATTTGAAGCTTAAAACCATAAACATAAAAAAATTTCGAAAACGATTTCTAAATAATTTAGTTCTCTGCACTATAGGGTCCAAATGAAAAACCAAATCCTGCATTATGAGAGTTTTGATTGTCACCCTTACGTTTCCGAAATCATGACTATTGTCTATGTTTACAGTTTTTAAATATAGCTAAACACATCTTGTAATAATTTAACAACATAAATTAAAGGATCCAAACTTCTGTTGACAAATGCTAAAAATTAGTTTATTGCAAAAATTCGATGTTTTATAAGAGTGTATAATTTCCCTCTCAATAGTGCTTGTTGATAAGGCATCCTTGGGACAAACCAAAGAGAGCCGTTTGAGGGAAAATATTGATATGGTTTTGCTGACAGTTCAATGCAATTAATGTAAATCAATAATTTTAAATTTTTTTAAAAAGTCTCAAGATTGGTATATAGGTGCCGTCAGGATCTCGAACAGGGGAGGGAGGTCGAAGATCAAATGTGGTTGTTTACAGTGCTGGATTTAATACTCCAATATAGACTCTATATAGAACATAATGCAATTACATATGAAGAACTAACGTAATCATTATCAATGTATGGTTATAACGCCTCCTACATAACTGCAGTTGCACGATATGTCTCCTTCGATACTACATTAATGTCATAACATGAACTAAAATTTGTTAAAATATGCATGCAACTATGCATCAAAAATTCAAGAAATAATCACATAAAATAAAATACATGTATTTATATATTTTGTTCGAATATCATTTACGCATCGGAAAGCATTTAAAAACAGGGAATTTCACCCAAACTCAAGCAAACTATTATTGCAAATCAAAAGTTTTTATATCATTATTCAAATGCAGTTAAAATTTTCATATAGTGAGTAAATGTTATTGCTGTAACCAACTAATGTGCTTTTCTAAGTTCTTGACACGTAGACTTTGTTCTTTATCATCTAAAAACATTTTAATGCCAAAAATTTTCTTTTAATATTAACTGATATTATTGGACAATACTCGTAATCTTTAGAACTAAAAGTGATATTTAGTTTTTCAATATTTTATGCTGAAAACGATTTAGTTATAACTGCGTATTCACTCTCCTTTTTTTTTTCCTCTGAAATGTGGATAGCAGATTTTACAAGCTGATCTGATATTTTTTCTGAATAATTTTTTCTCGCATTTACACTATATATAATAACACCACCTGCAAACAGCTTTTTCTATGATTATAAATGCATGATTTTATTCGGTTTGATTTACTAGATTTAATTTTAGGCATTTTTAATCATAATGCTTATACAGAAAATTTTACACAACAGCTCTTTGAAAAAAACGTATGTAAAACGTCAGGTACTCGTATAAGTTGCTTTCCATTTCTTTTACCAAACCTGTCACTTGTTATTTTACCTTGGAAAGATTTTACCATTTCTTATGATATTTTTATAATTTTAGTACCTCATGTAATATGGGTGTTGAATGTGAAATATGTTTAGCTTTGTACAATGTTAACTTATATAGCTATTTTAAAAAGGTAAAAAATAGTTAAAATATAAAAAATGCAAGCTAAAAAAATAAAGTACTTGAAATATGCATATAAAGGCCTTTTATGCATTTACATGCTCTATAATTAAGTGTTCAAATATGCAATTGCATATACAGATATGGAATTTCATATAATTTGAGTTTTAGTCATAATCTTAATCAATATATTACTTTTATAAATCAATATTTTTATAAATTTTTTTGACTGTGATTGTTTTTAAAACGTGTTTGTAAATATATTTTTAAATGGACTTTTAATAAGACATTTAGTTCAAACTATCACATTTTTTTAAAGAATGCGCACTGCAGAAATAAATTAATAGTTGCCGAATTTTGCTTTTGAAGGATCCCATCATATTAGCTATTTTTCTAAATGTCTGTAAGTGTAAAATTCCTACAAAACAACCACTTCTAGTATTCTAAAAATCGGCACATTTATTTTCTTGCATAAAATTATGCATAAAGTACATTTTCATGAGCTAAATATAAGAATAATCGATTTTTTTAATTTTGATGTGAACCGGCTAAAGTGGACGCCACATTTGTAGTTTAGTCAATTTTTTTTTTCTGTGAATATCTTTAAAAATGATCCACACTTTTAGGACTTACAATAGAATGCATTCACAAGTATCTGGGAGAAAGAATTGTATGTATACATATCGATCGCTTAAAGCCACTCAAAGTCAAGGTACTTTAAACAGACTCAAAGTCACAACAATATTTACAACCAAATGAGTGAGTGGTGTGTGAACTCGTGTGAACCATCGAGGTAGTATATACTAACTCGTTGGTGTGAACTATAGCGGGACACCATTAGCGTTATCCTTCGCCCTTTGTCGGTTTTTAATGCTCCGCAGGGTGAAATCAAGGTATCACATCCCTCTGAGCTTGACCACACAAGATATGCGGAAGGGCGATAATCTCCGTTACCGTAAAGGGTTTTCATTGTTCCCCGTGCCTGGGGTGAACATTCATTCTTCCCAATGTTTAAAGTACCTTGTACCAGGTATTAAAATTCCCACATCGGCGATTCAAATTGAAAACCTAGCGATTAGCGAAATGACCGACCAAACCCCGTAGATATCCTATACTTAGATATTTCGTCTAATATATCCGTTTTATATTTTATAGCCGTCTAATTACTTAGATATATAGGATGTGTCTTGATACATGATCTGGCGCGGAGGTGGTGATTCTATCCTTTGACTCTACCAGCGCCTTGCCGAACTTTACACGCTGCACTAAGGGTTTTCATCATTTTTACAACTGCCTCAAATTTTAAAGGGTTTCCGAAAGCGGATGTATAACCGGAATTAAAGTTGTACATCAAAATTAAAATGATGTTCGAAACTCTATTGGTTAAATATTCATTATAACATATTTTGCATCATGATAAATTAAAAAAATAATAATCTATATGCAATAGTTTCTGGTAAGACTCATATTCAAATAATGCTGCTTAGTTTCGGGTATACGCTGCATCTTTAGGAGCCGAAAGCAAATAAAGGGCATCAACCGAGTCATATTGCTGATATTACGACGACGTATTGTTGTTCTACTTTAACCTACATATGTACTGTCTATAAACTACTATACGGTAAATATGAAGGACAGTGACAAAAATAGTGCGTTTATATGCTACTATTCCGCCCAGTTTTACTTTATATTCATTTTAAAGCTATAGATCGTAAGAATTTCGCATTTTTTTTAAGTTTCGGTGCGCGACAGTTTCTCTCTCAGAGCAATTTCAGCAATTCAATGTTAAATTCGATCGATTTTCAACTTACTTGCTGACCCGGATAAAGTTGGTTTATGCCCTCCTCCCCCTCTCTCATTCTTTTGATCAGTAAAATTAGCAAAATGTCATATGTGTTTAGTGATACAGAGTGATACTCTTTAAATTCATAAACGTCGAAATATTAAGAAAAATACAATTCATTCAAAAGAATAAAGAATTTAATTGTTATGAAATAAATATATTGGGGAATTTTTACAAATAAAAGGGTTGCTCAATTCATAACGTTCGATAATATGAAGGGGAAAATGACTGAAATATCGGGATCGCGATGTTTTAAAAGTTATAGAGTAAGTGATCAAAAGGTAGAAACAAGAATAGAAATTAATTAAAAATCGCCAATACTCATTGATAAAATCCCATAAATTAAAGAAAAAGTAGTGGCCGGCTTTCTTAAAAATTAAAAAGGAATGTATAATAGTAAATGCTTTAGCTCGAACAGGTAAAAAAAATCAAGATGAGAAAACTCAAGAAACTGCCATATTCGGAAATAATCTGTAATTTTAATCATACAATTAAAGCTGAAATATTCTTGAAAAATTAAAGTGTTATGTGGGGGGGGGGGGGGAGTGCTTTTAAATTTGTCACAAAAAGTATTTGAATTCTTCATGGTAAATTAATTTTTCTATGATGACCTTGAAAACAATTGTATAACACTTATAAAGGCCTATAACAATAACTTTGATATGATTTAGAATAAGATTAAAGAAATGAGTAATAATAAATGTTTAAAATATTCAGAAACTGGATAAATGAAAAATCTAAATTTTGATAACTTATAAGAAATGGAAAGGGGAAACTGACAATGACTTAGATTTAGGAAAAACACCTAAAGTTTTGAAAAATTATTTAATTTCAAAAATGATAATACAGCAATAATAAAGGCATGCTGGCAATATTGCTCATTAAAAAATAAACATGTTTCTGATAATTTGTCTGTCTTATCAGAAAAAATAAATTTTGTATTTTGCCAATCTCTTAAATTTTCTTTAATTTTTAAAAATCTCCCCCTCGGCCTCAACAGTCAAATTATAGATTTTAAAAAAGTAGATCCACTAAGGAGTGTTTTCTTTCCTAATAGACATAGGAGTGCCTCACAATTAACTTTTATATAAATATATGAAATAGATAAATTGCCTGTATCTGTTTTACATTCTACGTGTGGGCTACATTATACAATGTATCCTTTAGCTAAAATGTTTAATTAGGCCCTTCTAAAAATATTTGGCCTTATCATACGTAATGTACCCTTTTTCCGAAGGTAGCTCCCAGCCCTTTTGAAATCCTAGAATAAACTATAAATATATATATATAAAAGGAGAAAAATCCCTTTAGGCTGGAAAAATATTCCTTTATATATAAATCAGGTACTAAATATGTATTAAATACCCCTATTTTCCTGTTCCACATATAATGTAAGCAATTGAAAATTGGATTTCATGGTGTGAATGTCTGGTAAAAATAGGCCTGTTGTTACAGGCCTATTTTTAACAAAAATATACACCCAAAAATTAAGTATTATACATCATATATGCAATACAGGTACTAAAGGTACTATGCCCATTGGTTAGTGCGCTGGAGTTGCACTCGGTAGGCCCGGGTTCGATTCCAGCCACTGCCAAAACTGCCGCCGTGTTCATGCGGAGTACGATCACGTTAAACATGTGGGTCCGAAAGTCCTTCCGAGAGGTTGGTGGTAGGGGAAGGAGGGTACGGTCCCTGTGGATGCCTCCCCCACTGGGTTCCGGTCTAAATTGTGTGGCACTTCCCGACCGTCCAAACAGTTACCTTACACCTTTCTGGTAGGTCGGACGGTCTGGGTTTCAACAACAACAACAACCCCTTTTTCCTTGCATTAACATACATGTTGTAAGTGCATGAATAGTGTAATAGATGAAAATAATTTGAGAGAAGGACACGCGTGTGGAGCCTCCATATTTTTCCGTCATATATTACTACGGTACGGAAGGCTTTTGAAAGATCCCATCACATTAACTATATTTCTAAATGTCTATAATTGAAAACAGATAGTTGTAGCATTCTAAAAATCGATTATTTATTTTGTTTTGTGTAAAAATATGCATAGAGTGAATATTCACGGATTACATATAATACTAAGGCAATTTTGTTTTTATTCTGCTATGGGCCAGCTCAAACAAATACCATTTTGGTAGGATAGCTAATCTCATTCTTCTGGAAACATCTTTAAGAAAGGACAACACTCTCTAATACATACAATAATTTGTTCCCTAAAATCTGAGAGAAGGACAGGCCTGTGGAGTTCTTCATCCTTCCCACAAATATATCGACGGTACGGAGGGCTTTCGAAAGATCCCATCAATTAACTATTTTCCTAAATGTCTATAAATGTAGATTTTCTTGAAAACAGATATTTCTAGCATTCCAAAAATCGTCTAATACATTATCTTTTTACATAAAAATAAGCATAAAGTTAATATTCACGTGTTACATAGAATAATCCAGCTTTTTTTATTAATTTTTATTTTTTTTATTTTGATGCGGTCAGGCCATTTTTGATTTTGATGCGGTGACGCCATTTGTGAATTATATTCCATTTTTTTCTGTGAATATCTTAAATAATGATTAGCACGCTTTTAAACATACCATAGAATGCTTCAAGAAGGATCTGAAAGAAGGATTTGTATGGATATTCGTTGATTATTGCTGACATTTAAAACGGCGGTATTTAGAGTATTTTTGAATGTTACTTATGCGCGACTGCACAAAGCACTTATACAAATATGTACTCTGAACACGGGAACAGTTTGGTCAGAGACAGGAATCGAACGTGGATCCTCTAAGTGTACTCACTATATTTTAACCACTAGGTTGTCCAGCCACCTAATGTTAAGCTAATTTGAATTTAAAAAAATCTCGTCGAACCGTATTATTCAGAGAACTTTAGTACCGCACAAAGTTTCGCCGTTGTCCGAAACTTCGATTTTCGGTTACAGACGACACGCACATGAGACAAGACAATTTATTTTACTACGTGAGATAAAAATATATGAACCATGGGTATTTATAATCAGTGAAAATGAAACAAAATAAAATTATTAATTATTTATTTTGTACGTCAGAATTTTTTCTCGTAGATCCATGAATAAATAATAAAATAATACTCTTATTTCCAAATTTTGCTTTTGTAATACTCAAAGTTTCCCACACATGGAATATTTTAGATTACATGAAAAAATTTTTAAACATGAAATCGACGGCAACAAACTGTCCTCAGAACTCCCGAACCTTTCTGTAAAATGCGATTGTATGTAACTCTCCCCCACTCACACACCCAGACAAAAAACAAATATGGAAATTTATAGCTTTATACTGATTTTAAAGTTAGATGTTTCAGTCTACTTCTGCGTTAATAGCCAGGGCTGTGACAAGGGATAAGACGGCGAGGCGACGTCCTCGGGCGCCGTATCACAGGGGCGCCGAAATTGAAATTTTTATTATTAGTTTAAAAAACTAAATTGTTTTTAAACAAAGCACTGTACTTTCTGTAGTTCTAAAACCGGAACGTCAACAAAAATATAGTGCTTTAGTAATAAGAAAATATAAACATAATTTTAATAGCATTTCCTCTAACAACTGGGATTCAACTTGAATTAGGCAATTAAATAATTATAAAAAAGGTAATCCTTTAGGAAATTATAACTTTTGTAAATTGCCTTTTTCCTCGATTCAAGACGATACATAAATTAAAGCACCAAGAATTAATACCAGATTTCAGGCAACAGATTCATTTAAAGGATACCGTTTTTCTTTCAATTTAAGGTGCAATGAGAGATAGAAATAAAAATTAATATTGCTCGAAAAAAATGATTAAACTTTCACACATTTAAAGCACCATATGAATCGTGATAGAAGAAAGGGCCATCACCCTCAAACCAAGTTCATTCCTCACAATACAAAAATTTGAACACTATATCTCTCTTTGTAGTTAAAATACCTCGCTGGCTTAGCAAGAAACAAACTCGCAAAATGTTTACATTTCTAACTATTAAAGCTTCTTTGGAAAAATTCTGAGCATTAATATTGAGCGCATTTTTAGAGTCCAATAAGTAAACTAAATTTGGACACTTAAATGAAAATGGTATTTAGAATTTTTATGAATCAAATAGTTTTACTTGTACAATCGAGGCTACACAGCATTTCTTGTATAGAGAAGTAGTTCTCGCTTATGTATGAAAATTCAAGGTAGTGATTCTCCACAGAATCTATCAAATTTTTCTTTGTTTTCACTTATCCTACTATACATAACGTACTGGTAAGAAATTCGACTCTTCGATTTGGATGAATTTAAACATTTTGAGCCTTCCTGAATACAAATCAATCATTTTTAAACGATGTCTTCCTGTAGACACGATATCTCTCAAACAAATTATGTGCTCCAAACGAAGTTTCGTACTGTTATTTTAAGCAGTAAACGTAGTGGCCTATTTATTTTACAGATCAACTAATTTTACACAATAATTTGTATCTTTTATGATTTTGCACTTTTCTTTTTCTTTTTATATAAAAAAATAGTAAGAAAAAGTTATTTTACTCTAGTTTTCCAAAATTTTCATAAAATCTTTTGTTCCAGTATCAGGTAAACAAGATCAAATATTTCTATTTAACTCTGATTTTCATAAATTGATTAAACATATAATCTATAACAGATATGGATACATTTAGACTGTTGACATTCAGAGAGATTAGACAAGGGGTATACTCAATCTTTCAAACATGTTTTGTTTTCGATAATTAAAATAACATCATAAAAATATTTGTATTGAAAACTTTTTGCAATTAGTCATTTTATATGAAATTATTCATTTATAAGTGAATATCATTTAGGGGGGATATAAAGATGTTTCGTTCTTAAAAGATTGCACGTTTTTTGTTCTAAAATGAGAAGATCATATAATTAAATGATCAGTATTACAAAATAAATGGATGTTTTTAAAATACTTTCGGTATTATAAAATAAGTCGATGTTTTTTAAGTACTTCGAACCAAAAATGAATTGAGATCAGAGCATTTCCGTCTCAATTTTAACTGGAAATAAACTGGGGTACATTGTGCTACTCCAATCAATCGGTATATTTGTTTGGAACTAGAGACTAAAATTTTCTCCACTCCTATACAATAATTATATATATATGCTATATGTTTACAGTAGGAAGCAAACTTTTCCAGAAAAGAATGTTTTATTTGGATATATTACGCAAAAATTGAGGACACGTAATGTGACTCAGTTTTTTAAAAATATTTTTCATATATGCCTCTGCCTGCGCTATCCTGACCGCATAGCGAACACTTCAAAATATATTTCTACTAATTCGATGAAAATACTTCTTGGCCTTAACAAATGAATAATTTTTTTAAAAATTATCACATACTTGCACTTATATTCATTTAATATACCAAAGTCGACAATAACGAGCATGAGTCTGTATGAAGTCTTGTACGGACTATAAAGATTTAGAACCCTAGCCTGTTGATCTCGAGACAAGCACTCTAAACTATCAGGAGAATGTGCTTGTGTCAAATGTATGCAGTTTTATCATATTCGCTTGTCAGAAAGTAGTTTTTTGGTTAGTTGGTAGAATACTCATATAAATTATCGTGCAATAGGCAGTTCTACCCATACCGACTAACTTCTCAAAACTCAGCTATTTGCTCTGTATACGTATTTCTATATTCTGTTCTATTGTGGACAGAATTGCCATAATAAATTTGTACATATGGTGTCTTTAAATATCTATACAGGGGAATTTAACAATATTTGTACTTTTTCCGCATATTAAAACATATGTATTTTTCGTTTAGCGTTCTATATTTTGGCTTCCATTGTTAAAGCATAGATACTTTTCGAATTAAACAGATATGCAAACTTTTGGGAAGGGGCTCAACTCAGATGGCATTAAAAGACTGTGCCCATTGAGTTTCTGTGGTTTTATTAGTATGGAGCATGAGCGTGGTGCATATTCTCTTATTAAGTAATTTTCCCCTTATTTGTATGTCCATATCTACCCTTCCATTCATTAAAATCAATTAATCCCATATGACTATTTTTTTCCTTTCAGCACACAGTATACGACTATATGTAAAAACAATTTTGATGAGTCAAAAATCAAATTCTTGTATTTATTTTGAAGGTTATAGGTTACACGCGTTTTGGAGCAACCCTGAATACGAATTAACCAATTTTAACCATCTGTCAATTTCTTTGTGGGCACAATAGTATCGAACAAGTTGATAATACAGAAAAAAATTTGGTACGATTATTTCAATCGGTAAATGTTAAAAGTCTATTACCTGTTGGGGTAAACGGATCAAAGAATAGATCTTATTTTTTTATCATGCTTTTCAAATTTGGAAAAATAAGTAAGCTTAAACATATGAAAATGTTACAGAAATATTTATGTATTTATAATGTCAGCTTTTTAACACGAATGTCATCATTTACATGAGGTTCTTGAGATAGTTTATGGTTTTGGTCAAAAATGGAACAATTCGGAAAAAAAAATATAAATTCCCTATTATCAAATGAGTGAATGCTTTATAAATAAACAGCTTAAATCCGAAATGAATGGACATCATTATTTAGAAATTATCCCGATCTGCTCTCGAGATATTAAAACATTTATTCATCTATATTTTTTTAATGTAATGCCATATCTTTCGAACAAATTGAATAAATCGAATAAAGTTTGGTGAGTATTTTTCAATCGATGAACATCACTCAGAGACCTATTAATTTTCGGAGGAAACGAACCAAATAGAAAGTAATCTAGTTCTGAATATTTATTTTAGAAAATCAAATAAATAATATAAAACCACAAGATGATAATATGCGTCCCACTAAAGATATTTTTTTTTATCTTTTTTTGAAAAATAATTCACATTTAAAAGGTGTAAACGTATGGTCCGCGTTTTAAAAGTATATATGCATTGTCCGCGTTTTAAAGGTGTATACGCATGGTCCGCGTTTTAAAGGTGTATACGCATGGTCCGCGTTTTAACGGTGTATATGCATCGTCCGCGTTTTAACGGTGTATATGCATCGTCCGCGTTTTAAAGGTGTATACGCATAGCCCGCGTTTTAACGGTGTATATGCATTGTCCGCGTTTTAAAGGTGTATACGCACGGTCCGCGTTTTAATAGTGTATATGCATCGTCCACGTTTCAAAGGTGTATTCGCATGGTCCGCGTTTTAAAGGTGTATATGCATGGTCCGTGTTTTAAAAGTGTATAAGCAAGTTTAAAAGTGTATATATTAAAGTCAGAACAAAATTTTTGCTCTCAGACTGCTTACATTTAAAATAAAGTACATCCATTTTCCCGATTTTACGAAGTCTTTTTAAAACTCGCATTAGCAGCAAGAATTAAACTGTTGAACCATCTCAGCAGATATGTTTTTCTAACTCACTGAAGAGAAAATGCCGTGTCAAGAGTCTAAGGATTAAAAGAAAATAAAAACAAAGCATTTGAAATATAAGTTTTAATTGAATTAAAAAAAAAAAACAGTGCGCTTCGCGGTTTGAGTTTATCCGTGTTTTGAATTCCGAACCTGTGCTCCATTTATTACCAGGCAAATGCTTACACCGATACAGAATATACATACAGAGAGAAAGACTGTACTTTACAATTACACACAACTCTTCAAAAACTGAATCACACTGTATTTCTATAAATGCTATGCAAAAATATCCTGTGAAGATGGTTGTATATACTTAATTTCTAAACATTTTCAGCTTCCTGGACGGGAATATTTCTTGACATATGGGAAAAAATAAAAGACAGTCTAGCTAGAATCTGTTTCTTATAACATTGGCTCCCAAACTATAAATGGGACCTCAAAAGAAAAAAAAATTACATTAGTTTCAGAAGTGTAATATTTTCTCTTTTGACGAGCGAGATAGAAATATATTTCAAAATCAAAATCAAAATTACAACAATTTGCGGAGGGGATTGTGCCTGCTAAAAAAATGTATGCATATCTCTTTGCTTTTAGGAGGGGGGGGGGGGGCTCTAGGGGTTCTAGGGGCTCCCAAGAAGTTAATACCTCAATTTGATAGTTCTATGGGTTGTCCTCGGTTTCCCTCAAAGACCAACACGGGTGTTTCGCAGATTTAGCTAGAGGGCAGTTAACGCCTTCCCTCTGAAAACCAGTTCCGCATACACACAATATGTTGCAATTCTGATAAACCGCGGACGTGTCTTTTTGCAAGACACACACAGATATTCGCGAGCTATACACAGTTATACACAGACTATATACATATACAACCTAACTGGGGACTTATGCCAAAAGTCAACCAAACTTTTTTCAGAATATTATCTGTCATTAAATAGCACATTTCTGCAAAAATCCAAAGCGAGGACGTCCCCACTTGCCGGTGCGTCCCCACTTGGAAGATGTGTAAACATATGAATGTCCCCACTTCCCACCATACGCCAACACACACACACACACACAGACATCACTTCAAAAATGTTTGATTCGTGATCAGGGATGCTTGAAACGTGCTCTCCCGTCGATAACTCGAATTCGAATTTTCGACCCCGTCACAATACTTTCCTTATACATTATGTATATAAGGAAAGTAATAAGGATTACCCTCTCTTCGTGCTCGAGAAATTTACCCTGATACGGATTTTTCTTGACACCCTGTATAATTTTCTATTTTTGGAGCTTAATTAATTTTTTTTCAAATTTTAGGGCAACTAAATATAATATAATAAACATCTTTTAGAATCAATCATTGTTTGAGAAATTAAATATCATAAGTTAAAAATTTAAAAATAAATCATTTTAAATACCCCAGTGATCTGCAATTTTTAATTTGTTACAAAATATTTATGAAATTGTTACATTTTAAAGAGAAGCTTATACAAGATCAACATAGGAATTAAACCGTGAATCAAACCGATAAATGATTTCAATTCCCCAAGCAGTTAATGTCAGATTTCTAAATACGGGCTACTGCACTAAATATTAGAATAAAGAGATTACTGAATTTACTCATTTCATTTTTTTTTCAATAACAAAATAACAAAAAATAAAGATAATTAAATAACAAAAAATAGATATATTTATGCAAATATAAGTTTTAATATATTAAATAAATAAAAGTCCAAAATATTTAAAGTTTACATTATTTGGAATTTTATCATAAAAAGTCCCAGAGATATGAAAAGACAAAAAAGCTGACTTAAACCACTTTTCGATGCATCGATATGGGATCTCAGAGGGGAAAAATCATGTCAGCAGATCGCGTTTCAGAGTTCATTCACAAATTACGAAAAAAAAACAATGATTACATAAATAAATAATAATTTTGCTATTTATTGGTACAAAAGTATCTACACTGTGTAGAAATAATAACTTTACACAAAGATTACAAAGCTTGTTCAAAATGTTTTCCACTCATGCCAAAGATCCATTAAAGATAAGAGGCAGATATTATTTGCCTATGATGCATTTCTGCGTTGCTTAATTTGCACTCATGCTGTAAACATTTACATTTTAATTTGTGTTTAATCCCTCACCAAATTTGTTGAAACATATCTCTGGGACTTTTTATGATGAAATGCTGAAATTCTGTATATCACCTGATTAGTGTAAAGGGCACATTTTACTTATTGAAAATTTTTTTGTACGGTGGGGGCCGTATAAAAACTTAAATTTTGTATTTCTTCCAATTTAATTCCCTGAAAATTTTTACCGATTTCATAAAATTCTGTACCTTTTTTTATGCAACTTTGTAATTTATTCTATAAATATCAATATTTAAGGAATAAAAACCGAGGTCAATGTTTTCGGGACACCCTATATATATATATATATATATATATATATATATAAAGAAATACAATCCCAAAAAGTATGAATTCCAAGAAAGAGAAAGGCGCAAAATAACAAAAATTGGAAATTTTACTAACCAGCAAGACGAGAATCTTGGAAGAGTTGCATAAAGCGTATATACTTCGAATAGGGAAGCATACATAAAAAAGTCGCGTCTAACTTATAGAGCCATCTGGATGTGAAACAATCAGATAATTTTTGTTATTTTGATCATTTTTATGTTGTCTGGGATTCGGCCATTTTTTCCCCACGGGCATGATCGATTGTTGTTTCGGGCGTGCAGAGTCTCTGGGAGCGTTTTCATGAAGTCAAAGCTAGCTTCTAACCAGGAAATACGGGTCGCAATCTCCCTTGACCTTTTTGCAACCCTGTAAAAACAATCATTCCATCTATATATTTTCTTTTTTCATTTTAAATCTTATATATATATATATATATATATATATATATATATATATATATATATATATATATATATATATATATATATATATATATATATATATATATATATATATATATATATATATATATATATATATATATATATATATATATATATATATATATAAAATCCAATGATAGAATAGAGAGAAGTTGTAACTCAAAAAACCCTAACTTTAAAATATGCCAACATGATAAAAAGAAGTATTAAATAGAGAATCATCAATCATGTGAAGAATGAAAGGCAAATTTCTAGTCATCAAGCTGAAGGTAATCAGCAAATATCAATGCAGTGGATTCGATAATAGAAAATTATATAAAAATCCAAGCATTAAAGACATACACGTGGATAAGCAATAGGTCTAAATAAATTGTTCATTTCGAAAATACTCTTTGTCAAGTCTAAGTATTTAATCAAAATGAACATAAAATATGCATGTTTCTGAAGAAAGAGGTAGATAATATCTATAATCTCTTTCAACTTGGACTACATGCATAAAGATTGAAAAATTATATAGGAAACAAGAATATCTGAAAAAAAACACTCCACATGTCCTATGTATTGGAGCCTTGAATGAAAAGACCAATGTTGCCAATCACAAAAGTTAAAAGTAGAGAACTACTGTTACCAGTCGTGAGAAATAAATAGCAGTAATGCGAAATGGCAATAAAAGGTGATATTCTACATTAAGAACTGCAAAATAATGGGCCTATAATATAATAGAAAACATAGAGTCTAAAATATAAAGACATGTAAATACATTGTAATGCTTATTCAAGAGAAAGTTAATGTCTGCCTAATATAAAATACTAAGGAGGGAATTTAAGAATATTCAGCTAATCCAAACTTTTTAACTATACCATTTACTACATATGCTGGTTATTTATATAATTTGCTGGTTATTTTTGGATTATTAATATGCATGGCATGAAATTGTTCATTTGATAATGTACATGTTCTAAAAAGTTGATTGAGTATAATATTTTAAACAATTGAATCGAGTTGCAAGAATTAAATGGTAATAATTTATTAATGTTAAATTTAAGATAATATTTTTATCATATAAATTAGTAACTATACCATTAGTAGGTTCAATAATTAGATTTGAATCCAAAAAATTAATATTATTACTAATAGTGGCTTCATTAGGAATTAATTCCAAATTATCCGGATAGAAATCTATATCTATGTTGGAGTTGTCATTAAATACTAAACAAATCAGATCATCAACATATCTGTAAATTTTATAATCTGCTGAATTAAAATATTTTTCATAATGATAAAGGTATAAATTAGCTAACATACTGCTACTACAGCCACCTTGTGGAATCCCTAAGATTTGTAAGTATAATTTTTTACCTTGAAATATATAATTATTGAAAAGAACAAAGTGAAGCAGTTTAGGAAAATTGATAAATATAGTATGAGTAGATTTATTAGTAATATAAGCATTATATAGAGCTAAAATTACTACATAAAGATCAGAGAACTTAATATTATTAAAAAGATCTTTAAAATCAAAAGTTTGAAATCCAATTAGTTTACCTAGTGATGTTAATTTATTCTTTAATCCTTTACTATTATTTAGAATAAGGTAATTATTGATAGAATAACCTAAACTTTCATTTATTACATTTAAATAATTTAGTAATAATTTACTTGCAGTAGTAGAGTAAGTAGTAGAGAAAGTAAGTAAGAGTAAGTAAAAGTAAGAACTAGTTACTGTTCTAACTTTAATAGGATTTTTATGAAATTTAGGAATGAGCACTATATATGGAAATTTATATAAGAAATTTATAATTAATATTTAAATCACTATACATATTAATAATTTTCAGTTTGATACTATTAGAGTGTGAATCTAGTTTAAATAGACTGCTCTTCTTTAAATAATCTAACAGAAATTGTATATAGTTTTTTTACAGATAATAGCATAATTATTGGATGCTTTATCAACATAAATAATAACAAAAGATTTTTGTAAATCACTAATGGAGTGTTTTATATTATCAATATTATATATAGATCTAAAGAGTTAAATACTACAAATAGTATTTTTAATAAATTTTAATAAAGTAAATTTCCACATATTAGATCCCTCTAAAGGCAGAGCATATTTAGAAGCTAATTCGCAAATATATTTATCAAGGTCAAGATTTATTGACTTTAAAACTTTAAAAGAGTTATTACAAGATGGTAACCTGAAATTTACACCAAATGACATAATGGTTCTTAATGTTTCGTCTTTAACTATGGCTAAGTCTCCTGTAACTATATGCCCCAAATGTGGATTTATATATTTAGCATATTTGCCTACATTGTAAATACATTCATCAACTACATTTGACATGGAATCTTTATCTATAGAGAGATATTGTGAAAGTTCATTGCAATTAAATGTAGATCTGCCAATAGGTTTGTAGTATTTAAATGTCTTAGAAATATTCAAATTCCCAATGTTTGAACTTGTTAAATAGATTCCTAAAATGTATAGAATTATATTGGATGTTTAAAAGAAATTATACAATAAGAATTAGTAGACGTATTATTATTATGAAATTGATTAAGTTTTAATTTTAAATACTTTGATCTAGTAATGAACAAATCATAGAAAATATGATTCAAATGTTCATTAGTTAGATTTAATTTTAAGAAAATGGCATAACATTTATTTAAATGTTTTTTTTAACCGCAAATACCCATGAAATTATTTGCCTATGATGCATTTCTGCGTTGCCTCATTTGCACTCTTTCTGTAAACCTTTACATTTTAATTTGTGATTAATCTCTCACCAAATTTGTTTAAACATATCTCTGGGACTTTTTATGATAAAATGCTGAAATGTTGTACATCACCTTATTAGTGTATGGGGCACATTTTACTTATTGGAAATGTTTTTGTACGGGACCATATAAAAATTTAAATTTTGTATTTCTTCAAATTTAATCCTCTGAAAATCTTTATCGATTTCATAAAATTCTGTACCTTTTTTATGAAACTTTGTAATTTATTATATATGTCTAAGATCAATATTTAAGGAATAAAAGCCGAGGTCAATATTTTTGGGACATCTTGCCTTGTATACGAGCTGACTCATCAGGCAAGTTAAAGCTCGCCGAAGCCGGAAAACTAGTTCATTAGAGTTAGCTCTGCTTGTATTTTCATTGTAGGAAGTATTATTAAAATAATTATGGACGGGTATTCTACACTGAACTGCTCTAATCATTCTGGAAAAGGTTTTAGATTATTTCGCTTTCCCAGAAAGGGAGAGAGAGGAAAAATTTGCTTATAAAACCTCATTAGCAGTGCTGTAGTAAAAAAAAAACAGAGCGTATACCATGGGTGCCCGTAGAATTTTTTTCCAGGGGTAGGCGGAACATGTACTTACTACTTACACTTTCCAGGGGGTGCAAAAAACATGTACACACCACACCACACCTGGCCGTCCAAACGGTTACCTTACACCTTTCTGGTAAGTCGGACGGTCTGGGTCTCAACACCACACCACACATACATGTATATATATTGGGTGACCAGAAAAAAGCGTCCCAAAAGTAAGATTAAATGACAAAAAAACGGGTGAATAAATATGTTTTATTCCAATTACAGAAAAAAGATATATATTCTAAATTTATGAAATCACAAGTTCGATATGTCTGCCATCACGTGCAATGGCTTGACGCATGCTCAGAACAAAATGTTGCATTACAGAACGATTTATGTACAGTGGTTTTCGAGATATTACAGTTCCTTATTGGGGCGTTTATTTCTGATCACCCTGTATATTGGAAATCCATAAGCCACGGGGGGCGACCGCCCTCTTGCCCCTCTCCTGGCGCCCATGGGGTATACTCGAAGGACCAAGGACCGGGGAAAATGTTCGAATTAATCAAAGTTGAAATTATCGAGAACAAAAAAATTCTATTAATTTTATATTACAGGAAAGGAATTGTGGAACTTTGAAAAAACTTCGATTTAAGCAGAAATTCGTGTTCACAAGGTTCGAGTTATTGAGAGTTTTTTGTATTTATGGAAAACAAAATATGCAGACTAGCATCGAGTGATATTTAAATTTGAAATTCTCACTATATTAATATTTAACTATGATATAAAATAATTACAGGAAATGTTAAGAGAAAAATATTTAAACACATATAAAGTAGGATATAATTTTGTTTTATTTTAACAAATTTTAAGGCCTACCTCTATCATTTCATTGAAATATTTGCCAAACTGCTTGACGAGAGAAATCAGTCTATGTGTCTCTTTTTGTAACGCATGCTCTTGATCGATTGTCAACTGAAGAGCGATGGTTGGCTAACCAAGAATTTACAATTTTTTCCGGTTGAAAACGTTCTATAGGTGGTCTATTTGAATTAATAAATATTAGATTGGAGACGTTAGAAATCAATAAAGATGATCTCAAATCTGTTACTATGTTGTTCATTAAACTAAACCCACGCTCTCATTCGGCCATGGAACATGGTAATATTTCAATTGTTCTTAAACGAGGCTTTAATTTTTCTGGAACAACTTGGGCGTTTTCATTGAAGTTCCTCAAACCCTGAATAGTGCACATTTCATCTATACCAAAAAGTAGACATATCCTTTTTACCTCCTTTTCTCCATGGCGAATATCCCCTGTATTTATATTTTCTGGATCAAGCATGAATATATCTTTCAAAAGTTGACAATTTTCTTCATTAACATCAGAACAAAGTCTGGATTTAATTCTATCGACAATACTTTGAATGAATGGCTTTTGATTAATAGGTACGATTTTGGAATCATATACCAAGGTGATATCCTGAAATAGAAACTTTTCTTTTGCTTCTACAGCTATCTACGTCATTTCTCCTTGGGTGAAGTCTCGATGACCTTAATTGTTCTTTTTATTATTGTTCAGCCCGTGGAAGGGTTGTTTTCCTAGACTGGAGTTCAGTAGAAAGCATAGATAATTCTTGCAGGATAACCTGAGACCCAAATCCAAGACGAATTCTGGACTTCCAAGTTGTTTTTTTTAACCCAGTAAATGTTGATTTTAAATTCAAATCTTCTCTCCATTTCAGCCGTGTTTTCAAAATGGTAATAAAGTGCTTTATAAGACCTCCAAACAGCGTTTATCGTTTTAAAACTGCTTGCAATCCAACGTATACTCAGAACTTGGTCTATTTTGATGAACTGTAAGCCCAATTCACGGGAAACGTTCTCCAAAGCTCGACTATTTTTTGGCGATCGACTATATACGCAATACAGTTTATCCATGAATGATTTAAAATGGTTTAATCCATGAACATCTTTAATGGCATCATTTACAGATAATTCTAACCTGTGATTAAAGCAGTGTCACGTAAAGAGCTTCGGATATTTTTGCCTTAGTCGAGTCACTACTGCAGAATGCTTTCCTATCATCACATTTGCACCATCAGTGTCAATAGCAATACAATTTTGCTTCAAATGTTCCTCATTAAGTCCGTGCATTTTTAAAATATTTAAAAGCGCGTTTTCAATGTGTTCAGAGTCTTGCGATTCTAATTCGCATAAATCGAGGAAAATATATTCTGCATATTCGTCATCTATATATGCTTTTAAATACACCACTAGAGTCGTTTTGTTACTTAAAGTGGTCGATTCATCAATAAGCATACTAAATTTGGAGTTTAAAGAAATAATTTGGGAAATTAGTTTCTTCCTCATGTTATTATCTATATGATTAATTATATTCGTAGCTGAATATCGCGAATGTAGAATAAAACCAAGATTTATACCGTTTAGCTCTTGCATGTTGATTAGATCCTCATGATCTGAAAAGGCCTATTCTTCTTGGCTAAGTAATAGGCTGTTCTGAAAACTTTTATTGCCGTTTCTTTAGCTACTGAATTTATTTTTTCAATGCAATGTACCACCTGTTTTTCTTTCTTAGATTCCAATATTTTTTCAGCTATCTCATGACAGCCAGATTGCAAGTGTTTTTTTATTTTAGTTCGGAGATAGGATAGCTTGCTACTGCGATCCGAAGCTTCAATTAGGGAGTTGCTCCATTCCTCAGAGATGCTTACTCTTTCTTCTTAGGCCATAAAGTTTTGACAGTGGAATAGAAATTGCAGCCTAGTTTCCCTTTTAAACTGATAAGCCATGCATGTTTTTCCTGAAACTCGGTATACTGGCTATTAGTCCATACTTCGGGCCATGTTCTTTCTGCTTTTAAATATAGAGAATCATCTCTGTCAATATGCGATTCACATGTAGAATCATCTGCGACTTCTATTTCACTAGCTGCCTTTTTCTACTTTCATATAATTCTTCTGTTTCTGATTTTCTTTTCTTAGTTAAATTTCCAGCCTTTAAGCAACGATCCATAACGACATACAGGAGACAGGCCCTCGCAAGCACGGGGCGCAAAGGATGCTAACTAATTCTATCCCTTTCAATAAATGCTACTTTATGTCTACTGGTGGTTCGCATCACGTGAAAACTCATTGGCATAAAACAGGAAATGCTGACGCTGAGGTTTTCCCCCTCCCAGTGGGAGGCTCCCACTCTTCCTCCTACCCTCTCAGCCTCAGTGAGTACCATTTCACGTGATGTTTCGGGAGATGTTTTCTAGGAAAAACAAAGCGTGTACTTAGTTTTTAAGAAAAATCAGAGGGTATACGGAATTTGCTGGAAAAACCAGAGGGTATACGGCGTATACAGCCGTATACCCTCCACTACAGCCCTGCTCATTAGACATCCGGTATAGGAGCATACTTATTAAAACTTACTTAATTATGGTAATAAATATGGAAATCCATGTATTTGCAGCAATCCTACTGGCCTTCAACATGCCTGAGAAGTCAGCCTATATATTTAGTAGTTCCAGCCGGCATTGCTAAGTAAGGAATACGACCCACAGAATCGCCATACGCAACGCCACACTATACTCCCGAAACAAACCATTTGCATCGCTAGGATCGTGCTCCCTGGCAGATATCATATCGCAACCCTATTGCTTATATCTGTAATAGAATCACAATTCTAACATTGGTATGGCTTTGTATGTATCACTTCCAATGCATCATTAACTTAATGGATGTAATGGCACAAAACACAATTTATTTAGTGCAATGAATTAACATACTAGTGAGTCCACGCTGGACTTGACTGTTAAGTGCTTCGTGGAGCCATTGGTAACAGCAAACGAGAAGATTGGTGAAATAGTGTATTATTAACGAATTATTAAGTGGAGAGGGTGCTGTAAAGTATGACTTGTGAAGTGAATCAATGTAGATATCCCATAGTAGATAACTTATCGCAACCAACCTCATTACTAATATTTGTAATGGGATCGCAATTCAAACTTTGGTTGGACTCATATATATATCACTTCCTGTGCATTATTAGCTTGATATAATATTTCCGACAAACACGCAATTTATTTAGTGCAATGAATTAACACACTAAGTTGTGATTCCACGCAAGGCTTAACTGTTAAGCCTTTCGTGGGGTCATTGGTAACAACGAACAAGAAGATTGGTGAAATATAGCATTAATAACGAATTATTGCGTGGGAGTGGGAGCTGTAAAGTATGATTTGTGAAGCAAATAATTTTAAATATTTCACTGTAAATATCCTATCGCAACCCCATTGCTTTTATCAATAATTGGATTGCAATTCTAACTTTGGTCGGGCTCTGTAAGTATCATTTCCAGTGCATGATATAATATTTTCAGCGCACAAGCAATTTATTTAGTGCAATGAATTAACACACTAGTGATTCCACGCACGCTTAAGCCTTGAATGAAGTCACTGGTAACAGTGAACTAGAAGATTGATGAAAATAGTATTAATAACGAATTATTCCGTGAGGGGTGGGAGTTGTAAAGTATGATTTGTGAAATGAATCATTCTACATGATATTCTATAAGTAGGTTTTCTATTCTTTTAGGAATCGAAATAATTTCACTTATAAAAATATATTAAGTCTTTATATTTTATCCTAAATTCGTTACTATGTAGTTCGCAGTGTGTAGTTCGAAATATGAATAAATTTGTTTAAGGCATTATATTCTTATATTCCTCATCTGTTAATTTAAGTTTAATTTTAGCTAATTTGAAATGAGTTCATTGATGTGAAGGAGCTAAGAGTTTAATTCCAGGTAGCACGAATTGGGTTTAGTTATTTATTAGAAGCTTCGTTCAATGCAGCCTCATTTCACATAAACTTGTTATGCACAAAATCATCTCTGATTGCAAAACTTTTATTTGAAACTGCACTTAACTCTCAGTCAAATAAAATAGTTTTGTTAAAATGGAAATAAGATGTAAGTAAAAGTCAATCTTTGTTAATAGTTTCATGATGTATGCGATAAAAATTTATAGTATGCAATCTAAACTGTCGTTCCTATTTTCTTAAATCCATTTATAAGATATTAATATAACAAGATTACATTTTCTCTTTCCGAGTATGCTTTCAATCCAAATATAAATTCGAATGTTTCCTTAATGGATAGAAAGATCGGTTTATCTAAAAAATATTTGAGATATTTTTTCGGTCTATATTTAGCAAGCCATCGATTTATCTTCAACAATTCGAAAACTCACGCTTTCTTTTAGCACGTGTGTGAGATTTGCAATTTTTCGATTATCGCAAGTATGATGCGATTATCTTGAGAATAGTAAAATTTCTGGCATCAATTCATTTATTTTGTTTGAACTAAAATTTTTTAATCTTTCTACTGCCGACTTTTTTTTGTTTTGCTTGGCACCATTGGGATCACTGGCGACCCTGGCACTTTTGTTATGTTTTACAAACAAAAGTGCCAAGACCATAATAAAATAAAATCCCATCGTATATAAATGCTATATCAGATGTAAGTTATTTTAATCTAGACATTTAAAATATCAATATATAAAAAGATATATAACTATCTCTAAAAATAAGAAAAAACCTGTAAACGTTTATATTCACATAAAAGAAAATCAATGCAACATACAGCTTTTTCAGAAATACGATGAATCATGTTTTTCTTTACACCTCTTACTAACTTCATGTACATTTTCTTTATCTCTTTGTTCAACACATCTGACGGGCTCGTTCTCTACTCCTAGAACACGTAGAGTGCTGAAACTCGGAACACAGTTTCATCTCGGGCAACATTTTCATCTATTATATTTTTATGCCATTACGTTACGTCGTTACGTTATTATACTCACATCTTGCAAGATTGCTAACTATGACTTATACAATGACGACAGGCCTCTAGTTAGCAATCACCCCTCCGGCGGCACAGCAATCTACATACGGAGTGGCATCCCGCACTCACGTATCCCCCCCTCTGCTGACGGGGGAGGCTACCATAGTCCAGCTCTCCTTGCCTAACAACTCTGGACTGACCATTGCGTCTGGATACTTCCCGCCCAGGTCTCATGCTGGTCCTGTCATTACTGATCTGCAGACTCTCTTCAGGATTGCGCCCCATGTAATAGTTGCTTGTGACTTCAACGCCAAGCATCAAGCCTGGGGCTGCCCTCGCTCTGATGCTCGCGGCTTCAAACTCAAACGCTGGGCCGACGAGCACAACTACGAGATAGAGGCTTCAGGGGAACCCACCCACATAGATAATGTCATCGACTTCGCCGTCACCAGCAATATTCCATATACCTATTGCATGGAGGCATTCAACGAGCTCCCGTCTGATCACCTCCCAATCATCTACACCTTAGAAATGGACAAGTACTGCCTCAAGAACACTGCCAAGCTGATTACGAACTGGGAAAGGTACCAAGGCCTCCTGGCTAAGGAGCTGCACCCCCCCCCCTCCCCCCGTTGCTAGTTCCACGGATCAACTGGATGTGAAGGTGGGCAAACTCGAAGATATGCTTCGTTATGCCTACTCCGCATCCTCTAGGCCCAGGAACAGCAAAGTGGATTACTACAAGCTGCCGCAAGACATCAGGGAGATGATCACGGACAGAAACTAACTCCGGAAAAACTGGCAGGCCAGAAGAGACCCCAACCTTAAGCGTGAATTGAACTACGTACGTTCCCAGGTCAGATCACACATTAAGGCCTTTTCAAGTGCACGATGGAACACCTACGTTGAGTCCCTAACGACTGAAGACAACACCATTTGGAGGGCTACCTCACGTTACCGTAGGCACAAAACACACATTCCGACCCTTGAAGGTCCTAACTTCAGGGCCATTTCTCACACACAAAAGGCTGAACTGCTTGCAGACAGTCTTAGAAGTCAGTTTGAACCACACAACGACGTAAGCGATCTCCGGACGGTTGCGATTGTGGACTCCAAGGTTGAACAGTTCATCCCAACACCTACTCAATACACACTGACTGGCGTCACCTATGATGAACTTCTGCCCCGTATTCCGAAACTGAAAAAGAACAAAGCTCCTGGGAAGGACCTCATCTCATCCAACATGCTTAAAAATTTTCCTCGTCTTATTGGTAATTATCTTGTTAAGCTTTTCAATCTCCTCCTTTGCTTCAATTATTTTCCTTGGGCTTGGAAGGTGGCTATTGTCGCCCCCCTCCCCAAGCCAGGTCTTGATCACTCTCTTCCGGTCAATTATCGACCAATCTCTCTCCTTTCTGATCTTTCGAAGCTTTTTGAGTTTGTACTACTGCGTCGCTTGGACGAGTTCTGCAATCTGAGGAACATTTTAATTCCTGAACAGTATGGGTTCAGGAAGAAGCACTCAACTCAGCACCAGTTGCTGCTGGTTGTAGATTTCGTTCATGAAGCGCATTGCAATCGCGAAAGCTCCTCCATTGTTTTCCTTGATCTCCAGGAGGCGTTTGATAAGGTGTGGAGCAACGGACTGTTGTTCAAGCTTATCAAACTCTCCTTCCCTCCAAATCTAATTCACATCTTGCATTCGTACCTTACAGGACGAAGCTTCGTTGTACGTGTTTCCAATGCTCTCTCCTCTCCCAGGAATGTTCTCAGCGGGGTCCCACAAGGTTCCCTTGTCGGACCCAAACTGTTCAACCTTTACATTAACGACTTGCCACGTTCCCCCGGTGTCTTCCTTGGTCTCTATGCCAATGACACGGCCCTGATCACACATCACAAACAAACACAAGTCGTGCACGACATCCTGCAAAACTACCTCAACGCTCTGACGCAATGGTTAACCAAGTGGCGTATCAAAGTGAACGTAAGTAAGTGTGCTGCCGTCACTTCCCCCCCCCCCGGCAAACCCCCTCCACTAACTTAATTTTGAACAACCAGCCTATTCCCTGGCAAGATAGCTACAAGTACCTTGGTGTGTATCTTGATTCCAAATTTACATGAAAGCTTCACATTTCTGAAACTTGCAAGAAAGTGAAGGCTTACCTCGTCCAGCTTCACCCCGTTTTGGCTAGGAATAGCCAACTGTCCACTCACAATAAGTTATTGCTATACAAGTCCTGTATACGTCTCATCATGACGTACGGGGTCCCAATTTGGGGCACCGCAGTTGAGACTCATCTTAGCAGGCTTCAAGTACTTCAAAATAACGCTCTGCGTTTGTTTACTAACCTGCCGAACTACGTCCAGTTAGAAGTCTTGCACAAAGACCTCAGAATTAGACCTTGTTTGGAACATGTCAAAAAGCTCTCTCTAAAATTTCATACAGGTCTGAGAAGTGTGATTAACCCTACGCTCGACAGTATCCCTCGTTATCGGCCGGGTAAGCGCCCCCGGTCGTTACCTGCTCGATCAGTGAAAGATATCTTCTTCCACCCTAAAAAGCGGATTCGCCCAGCCTAATCTTATGTGCTCTCCCTTTAGTTGCAAACTTCTTTCCGCTGTACTCCTCCCTTGCTTTTGGGGATTCGCGTACCGTTAGCAAGCCCTTCCCCTTTTCAGCTACTAGGCATTACTCAAGTTCAAGGCCCTGCGCCCCTCGGGGCGCCCCTCTTCTTCCCCTCCTTTCCTTTTCTGCTGGGAGCCCACTTGGGCCCCAGCTCTTTCCCTCTCTGAAGACTTGGGGAAGGGCATGATTTCGGTCACTGCCCCCCCCCCCCCTCCCAAGCATCTCTTAGATGTTTAAGCTCCTTTCAGTAATTTCTCTTCTGACCTTTTTCCTTTTCGCCTGAAGTTTAAAGGGAGGATTCTATCCTCTCCTGGGCACTTCACTAAACCCCATCCTTGAGTCCTTGAGAAACACATTTAGAGCTTCCATCCCTGAATAATTGCATTAATGGATGCTCTATCCAGTTCCATCTCTAGCTATTTATTTCTTTTCTTTCTTTCAATTTTATGGGCTTCTTGAATTTTTTTTTCTGCTTGACGCATGTACTTAATTTAGAACAGCCAATTCCTTTTTCTTTGTGTCATATCTTTACTGTAGATATTGTTGATTTTAACATAATTTAATTCCACAGTTATGTATTACCTAGCTTTCCTCGTGTAATTCTTCTTATTAAGTTATTTTAATAGATTCAGAATTTACAGTTCTCAGTTATCTTTGTTATCCATTCTTGAACTGTATAGTTTTAATAAATTCTGTATCCCCATTGACCAAATTTTTATAATGTTTTAAATATATATATATATATATATATATATATATATATACTACGTGATAGTGAAAATGAGACACCAAGAAGGAGTAGGCAGAAAAATCTGAAAATTGCAGGGTAGACGCAGCTCACCGAGTTATGTAGATGATGCGAAATGCGTAGCTGTTCCGCGCACCTTGAGTGAGATATAAGAGAAAGAACCTGCAGAATCGGCAATAGTCGCGCCGCTCTGTCTGCTAGGGAAATTATTTTGCAATTTATTTTTGTCTCAGAGGAAACGTGTAGTAGCAGAGAATACCAGGTCTCCGCCAACAGAGGCAGTTCCAGCAGACAGGTGATTTCACGATGGGTATGGTGATCGGACTCAGAAGGGCAGGTTAATCCATACGTCAAATCTCAACGGACAGCCACCTACACGCGTCCACGGAGCACCGGCTGTGGCGAAGATGGTTGGAACAAGGGAATGTGGCACGTTTGAGGGGTCCCGTATGGCCAGAGCGACGTCCGCACGCGTGGACCGACGCATCCGCCGGCAAGCATTGGCGGCCCCGCAGGCCACTTTCCGCCTCCCTTTTGCTGCATGTGCAGGACACCCTTGATGTTCCCATATCGACCAGGACCATTATCCGTCGAATGGTCGCCGGCAACCTGCACTCATGGCACCCATTAAGAAGACTGCCATTGACCCAACAGCACAGACGCCTCTGTCTGTAATAGTGTCGGGATAGAGCCACGTAGACGGCAGAATGGCACATGGTCGTGTTCTCAGACAAGCCATGCTTCTGTTTTAGCAATGACAGTCGCCGTGTATGAGTCTGGCGCCGAAGTGATGACAGGTTCAATCCGGCCGCATCTGTGGAACGCCATACCGCGCGACATCATGGTTTAGAGCCCCATCGTCTACGATAGCAGGTGACCTCTGGTTCGTATTGAGGGCACTATGACGGTCAAACGATACGTGGATGACGTGCCGCAGCCGGTGACACTGCCCTTCCTTCAGGGGGTGCCCAATACCATTTACGAGCAAGATAATCATTTTCACTGTCACGTAGTGTGTGTATATATATATATATATATAAATTCAAAAGACAATAATCCTGAGAACCTTACAATCGAGAAGAAAACAAGAAAGAAAGGTAAGCATACGGGCTTGGTGCAATAAAATAGCCAATGAGGGATAGTGACCTTGTTTAAGTCCTGGTTATCAGCCGGCGACACCACTCCCGGAAGCCTGCATATATATATATATATATATATATATATATATATATATATATATATGTATATATATATATATATGTATATATATATATATTAATTAGAATTCGTGATGTAAATTTTCTTCATTACCTAGTGTCCGGTCTATTATTATTATGAATTGGGATAATTATAGATCGACAAACATTGACCAATGAAGCGTTATAGACGATTTGGAAGAATACCATACCTTCTCTCAATCTAAATCATATTCCTTCAATAGATGCAACAATCTTAGGTGCAAAACTTGTCCTTATGCTGACCCATTACAAATTAATAATAATTCCACTTCACAAAAATTCTGCAAAGTTTTTAATTGCATATACAAACTTAATTGTACTATTTGTAACTTATCCTATATTGGCCAAACCAGCAACCCTTTACATCTGAGAATGAATGTCCACAGGGATCATATTAAAAAATTTGACCATAAAGTCTTTAATGATCTCCCTACCAAAAATCAATTTGAATATCAGCACTTTGCTACACACGGATTTAAAAATGTATCCCTTCATATTTTAGATATTAAAATTTCACTCACGGATAGATTAGTATTTGAAAATTATTACATTAAAAAATATAAAACTCTCTTCCCCTATGGCTTAAATCAAATTTATAATAATAATAATGTTGTTAACAATAGTTTTGAATACAATTCTCATAAATCTTCAGTATATAAACATCTTTTTCATTATTCAAAGTCATCATCTCCTAGTAAAAAGTGATATAAGCGTGGCAAAGGAAAAAGTAACTTAAGTAAAACTATTGATTACAAAGCAGACATTTTGAAATTACAATATAATTATTCTCAAACTTTCAATTTTCTACCTGTTAGAACATGGTTATATAAAGTCAGAAAAAGCAAATTAAGTATTGTTTATACTAATTTTTTAAAATTAAAATTAACTCATGAGCATTTTAAACATTTATTTTTTGATCTGCTTCTTTCACGTACACATTTCGTAAATTACCACCTACTCCATTCACCAAATCCACATACTAAAATAGCTTACTGTGTAATCTCTTTTAAACACCCTATTCTTAATTCTCTTAACTTCAATAATTTATTTGCAAAACATAAGCACTTGTTACCAGTAAATGATATCAAAATACAAAAATCATTCAAATATAATTTACCAATTGGTAGAACTATTTACAATTACAATGAAGTTTCTAGGACATTAAACTCCGATGATCTTACATCATGTGTATGCAGCAATCAAAATCTTGCCCCTTTTGTCAACTCCACTCATGGTCACATTATTACTGGGGATCTCAGTATAGTTCAGGATGATATACTCAGGGATATTATGAATAAAGGGTCTAAATTTCGCATTCCATTCTGCCATCACCCTAAACAACTTCTTCAGTCTCTATCATTTGATTTTGATAAATTCATATATCAACTTGCTTGTTCACATTCTATTCCTATTGAAGCATTCAATCTATGGAAGTATACGACCTTACATCTACTTAAAAATGTTATTATAAACACTAAATTAACGAAGCCTAGGTATCCTTATAAACAACTCCTATCTGCTATCAAAGAACTACAGCAACATTTTGTCATAACTTATGTAGATAAAGCTTCTAATAATTATGCCATCATTTGTAAAAAATATTATGTTTCTCTGTTACAGAATTACTTAAAAGATAATCAAATTTTTAAACCCATTAATAATCAGTCTATCCAAATCAAAACTAAAATGCTAAAATTATATACACAATTAAATATTAATTGTAAGTTTTTTAAATTTCCTTATGTTACTTTGGTTCCTAAATTCCACAAATCACCTCTCAGTTTTAGAACAGTCACTTGTGGACATAATACCTTTACCACTACAGCTAGTAAGTACTTGCTTAACTGTTTAAATCGAATTAATGAATCTCTTAAATTCAGGAATTCAGGATATTTCATTTTGAACAATAGTTTTGATTTAGTTAATCACCTTAGCAAGTTACCACAAGTTCTTGGTTTCCGAACCTTTGATTTTAAAGACCTATTTAATAATATTGTCATTAAAGATTTACATAAAGTTATTATCTCTCTTTATCATGACTATATATCTTCCAATCATGATGCTTTTAATGTCAAAAATTTTCCTATGCTCTTGCACTTTGTGTTATACAACAATTATATTATCCAAGGTGATAACATTTATTTACAAACATCTGGTGTACCACAAGGTGGCTGTAGTAGTAGTATACTCGCTAACTTATATCTTTATTATTATGAATGTCATTTTAACTCTAATTCATATAATATATATAGATATGTTGACGACTTAATTTGTATTATCATTGATGATTCCTATCCCATTAATATTGATTTTTACCCGTCTAACCTAGAATTAATTCCTAATGAGCCTTGCGTTAGTCAAACTGTTAATTTTTTAGACCTCAATTTAGATACCCTCAATAATCATGTAATCACCAATCTATATGATAAAAAAGATTCTTACAACTTCACTATCATAAAGCTGCTATCATATCAATCTTGTAATTCTATTCAATTGTTTAGAAACATCATTTTAAACCAGCTATTTCGAATACATCGACTTTCTGATCCTCAGTTTCACTTTCTCCACATCAATAAACTTAAACGCATTTGTCAAAACTACCTATATCCGGAAGTATTTGTAAATAATATTATTAATAATTTCAAATATACCACGTAATAATTTTACACATGCATTATTTATCTTTGATTGGTTAACTCATTTTTGAAAATTCACCCATTCTTATCACCTTACTTACCACTTGGCCTGAGTCTAATACTGTTTACTATTTTAGAATGTCTATTTTCCACTTGTCCTGAGTCCTATACTGTTTACTATTTTCGAAAGTCTCCATACTTATTATGTATCGTTCAATTGTATTCATTCCCACTCGCATTGACGAAGTGAGGTGAAATGCTCGCCCACTCGCATTGACGAAGTGAGGTGAAATGCTCAGTTACTAGTTTATCTTACACGTGCTGCTATTATTTCACATTACAGTTCGTGGAGGTATTGTTTTTCAGCTTTTGTATAATTCAATTGATTTATTTTTCTAATTCCACTAGCCAGTAGACAGTTCCAATGGTGTCTATAGTTAAATACTATCGCCATTGTCAGAAACTGGCTATTCTATCGGTTTTAATTCGAATTGTATGGCTGTCCTGATGAGAATGCAATTTCGAACTGACCGCCATTTTTTGTGTGGTTTCGATTGATTGTTCTCTATTCTTGATCTCTTGTCTTGAGCTGATTATTATTGCCTATTCTCATTTTTGCAGAGTTTTATTTTTATTTACTTTTATATACTTTTAATTGTGATTTTTGAATCCTAATATTCTTCTCATCCCCCTTTCCAATGTAGTGATATGTAACCTTCTATCTTTATCCTTAGACTTGGCTTATAGTTACTCATTTGTAACAGATATGCTAGAGATGGGGTTTTTTGTACATACAGTAGTTTATGCAAAATTTTCGATTAAAAACATTTAATTTTTATATATATATATATATATATATATATATATATACTCTTTTGCAAAAAAAAACTAAGCGCACCTAAAAAATAATCCGATCATCTCGAAATTTCGCATGCACATTTCTTTATACAAAGTATGCAAATGATTGAATTTGCAAAGCCAATGAGATTTAACTTCGGTCATAGCGCGCGTTTCTACTACGCAACTAACATCCTATGAAACAGGTTAAACATATGGACGGTTTATCTTTGCTCGTTATCGGCGTTGCAGTTCCGTGGAGACACAACCAAAAATGCCGTTAAGACGTTGCCGAAGGCATAATAAGCAATTAGACGAGTTCGAACGTGGTCATATAGTCGGAATGAGTGAAGTTGGCGGGGCATACCGAGCAATAGGCCGCCACCTGCACTGAACGGACACTGCTATACAAAGGTGCTGACAGCAATGGTTGCTGCAAGGAACTCATCAGAGGAATGAAGGCTCTGGAAGGCCAAGGTGCACGAATGCGAGGCAAGATCGAATAATTGTGCTACAGGCCCGAACTGGCCCAACTGCTACAACCACTTCCATACCATCCGTTGTGCCTTCCACCATCTCACGGCGCTTGACTGAGGTGGGGTTAAACCCATGGTGGCCTTTAAGACGTCTGCCCATGACCCCACAATATCGACAAAGTAGTTTGGAGTGGTGTCGTAGGCGAGCATCATGGCTACCAGCAGATGCCAGGGCCACAAATTGCATAATAATGTCTGCTTTCACACCTTAGGTTTTAAAGATCTCTTTTATAATGTTAATATGCAAAATCTTTATATCATTTTACCACTTTACAATGCATTTGTTGCTGTTTATGCTGACCATATTAAAATAATAAAAAACTCCTAAACTTCTACAGGTAGGTCGGACGGTCTGGGTCTCAACAACAACAACAACTTCCTTTTATTTAATTTATGTATTTCAGAGCTATCACTTATACTTACAAGTATCAGATGTCCTGCAAGGTAGTTGTAGTAGTAGTAAATTGGCTAATTTATATCTATATCATTGCGAAAATTATTTTACTTCTTCTGACTTCCAAATATATAGATATATGGATGACTTGATTTGTGTAGTTACCTCGGAATTAAATAACACCCAAATAGGATACCCTACCCGGATAATCAGGAATTGTTGCCAAATAAATCATTAATTAGTACAATGGTAGTTTTCTGGACTTCAATCTATGTATTAATTCTTCCATTAGAATTATTATTAATTTATATGATAAGAAAAATTATTTTAATTTTAATATAAATGAATTTTTGCCATTTTCTTCATGTAATTCGGTCTAATTATTTTGTAATATGTTGTTGACAAATGCGGGTCGTTCAACCGCTAGGCCATTAGACAGATCTCTAGGATTTCTCAATGATTAAATTAAAAGTCACTCGTCTAAATGTTTCCAGACATAGGCAATGTTTTCCAGGTCACATAAAGTACAATCCGGGGAAGCAGCAAGTCCAATTCGATGAAGATGAGCCCTGAGACACTCATGACCAGTCAGAAGTCTGAACCTGGCAACTGTTTTTCGTCGAGAACCCTCTGAAATGACTGAAATGTTCCTGCTGAGTATGCTCCATGACACCTTTAGATGCCTTTAGAGATTCTGCCACAATTTCTTTCTTTTGTAGCATTTTAATATATACTTGTGCTGATTATTTACTTCGTAATATCATTATAAATTAGTTATTTAGAATTTATAAATTACCTAATAAAAAGTTTCATCAATTACATATAAACAATCTTATGCAAACTAGCAAAATATTTCATAACCCATTATATTTGGTAAACAGTTTAGTAAAAAAGTTTCGGGTAGCTCAGCGTTGTTAAATGATTACTTTATTTAGCATTATCACTGTGGTGATGATTTTCACTACCTGCTACTATTACTTAACTAACTGTTACTAATGGATTTTATTTCTAATATGCTTTTCGCATTACATGCATTTTCTAACAGTCTGCCAGGAAATGATGCATTGTATCTGTGATTTGTCTTTCTTAATATGAAATTCGATTTTTATTTAATTCAGATATTTATTATTATACTACTCTCATTAGTATTTATTAATGTTAATGTTTTAAAAATTATTAGTTTAACTAATTATTTTCTAATTGCATCTAATAGGCATCTGCTGTATTTTAAATGCTGCATATCTAGTGGTTTTTCCTACTTTGACTTTTGAATGGAAATTCATTTTTCTTATTTTTAAGTTTGGCAACATTGGCTTTTATTTTATTTTACTCCTCATGATTGGCAGCACTGTATATTCACTTCATGTGTGGTAAGAATCTGGTTGTCGTTCATCTTTGCACGTGTAAATTTGTCTTTTTGTTTTTGTTTCTAGAATTTATCTAATATTCATTCTTTTTATAGTACGTTGGGGTGCAGAATGGTCTTTTCGTTCAAAGTAGCAAAGTCATTCAATAAAAAGTACTATTTAGAAGATAATGTTTTGTATGCATCTCTTGAACATTTTACAAATTCATGCCCTTCTATACATTGTTATTCATTCTCTTTTATTAATTAGTTTAAATTCATACAAATTGATAAGATTAAGCACACAACTTTGATAGAAAGTCTTTTATTACACTTCTTATAAGACGTACAGAATAGAAAAAGGCCAGAGCGCTTTCGAGCGTTAATACGCTCTTCATCAGTGACTACATGGAAAGTAAAAAGGATCGTTCATATATAGACCAGTAAACATATAACAAATTTGCATAAATACAATTAGTAAATGCACATTCGATTATCTAAGGAAAAATACACAAAACACATAAAATATTTTTAACGGATTCAAAAACGAATATATCTCAAGAACAGTACAATTAAAAATACTATTTTATTACAGGGATGCAAATTCAAAATGGACAGTCAAGCCCAATCCCCATGAGGATGACGTCAAAGATAACGATGAAGAGACTTGAATTGCATAGAGTCGAGAATGAGTCGCCAAGCATAACTTAAGATTTGAAGGGGTCAAAATTACAAACCGACGCACGGTAGATATAAATAAAAAGGGATTCAAAAAGGATAATATTACGGGGATTATTACAACGGATTAAAAGGAAAGTTTTTTTCAAAAATGGACAGAAAATCATTAACAACATAATGAGCAAGGGCCTTAGAGAGTTTACCACCTTTGACATTCCGAGCGTGTTCTGCTAAATGAATGCCAACATTGCGTTTGGCACTGCCAATATAAAATTTATAGTCACCATCGGTAGACAATAAGGGAACCACATACACCCCAGCATAGCTTTTAAAGTCATCCATATCCTTAAGTTTATCAGAACGAATACGGTTAAATAAAGTAGTAATATTAGAGTGAGCAGGCCTGAAACCAAATTCATGACTGAACTGAATAAAGGGGCGGAAAATCTTAGGATGGTATGGAAAATTAGATTCATAAGTTAAAAGATCTTTTAAGATTTTCCGTCCCTTTATTCAGTTCTGTCATGAATTTGGTTTCAGGCCTGCTGACGTTCCAGCACTCCTTGCACAACCTGAATCAGACATGGTAGCGAGAAAGGATCCCGATTCACAGAGCTGCCGATGCAAGCATTCGAATGTTTTACGATTGGACAACCGCCTATAGGGTTACATTCTCCGTACAGTCGTTGTGCCTCTCTGCCATTCCCATTTGCAGCTCCATAGATGAAATGCATATTGGCTTTTGCCCTATTCGTAAACTCCTCCATCTTCTCGAAAGTTGGAGCTGCGAATAACTGCTGCAAACTGATAAGGCCATTCATTCGATGTTACGAAAATTTGCATAAGGGTTCTTCCTCTTCTTCAAATGAAATTTGCATACGTGGTTTTCTTCCTCAAGCAGAAAATAACAACCAAAATGGCGCTTTTAAGTTTGTGAAGCGGTCGCTTCCCAACGAGTAAGCGCCCTGTATATTCATGTTTCATTTCCGACCCGGTAAATTATGACAAAAAATTATTTGTTTGGTGTATACTATCACCTGGTAAAGTTTGGCCCATTTTTATTGAATCACCCTGTATATATATACATATACAAGGTGGCCATAATTAAAGTAGGGGTGTTTAGAGCCCGATTGTGAGAAAACTGTTTTGTCAAACTCAACCAAATTTGCAGTAAATACTATTTAGACCATGGGGTTTTGATTTTTAAGAGAAAAAATAGTTCGAATTTTTGCCACCATGGGCCAAAGTGGCGCTGTAAGGTCCATTTTCGGAGTAAAATAGGCATGGGTAGTACAGAAAATTAACATTTTACATGCATTTTGAAAAGGACATCGCATTTACATTTTATACGTATTTAGTACATTTTATATTCACATTTGCATCTTATATTTACATACGTATGATAATAATTTTTATATTAGCGTCATCTGCATGTGTGATTCAATATGTTTTCCTTGCATATGTTCCAAAAAGTGCATTCTCTGAATAACATTCCCTACTGCAGAATGCAGCAGATCTCCATTTATTTGCTTGACTTGCAATGTTATTCGGTCCTTCAAAGTGGCAAACTTATCCACATTCCCTTGGTATACCAAGCGCTTTACATGACCCCACAACCAAAAGTCACAATAGGGGTCAGATCAGGCGAACAGGCTGGCTACTTCATAGGAAGCGCTCGACTAATTATTCAGTTGTTGGTGAAATGCTATCATTAGACTTCATGTACGTGCAATCCAATATGAGGGGGTGCTCCATCCTGCATAAATATCGTAAATTCAAGACATCACTCTCTTGAAGTTGCGGAATAACAAAATTCAGCAGCATTGTTTGATACCTCTCAGCATTGACGGAACTTTCTGTACTTCCTACGCCTATTTTACTCCAAATATTGATCTTACAGCGCCACTTTGGCTCGATGTGGCCAAAATCCGAACTACTTTTTTTTCTTTTAAAAATTAAAACTCCCGTGGTCTAAATAGTATTTACTGCAAATTTGGTTGAGTTTGACAAAACAGTTTTCTCACAATCGGGCTCTAAACACTTCTACTTTAATTATGGCCACCCTGTATATATACTATATACATGTGTGTGTGCATATATATACAGGGTATGTGCGTGTGTGTGTACTTTTGCAGATCAGTTTAAATTGATTTTAATGTAGAATGTTAAAAAACGTTCACTTTAACTTACAAAATTCCTAGTAAACTGTAAATGTTTAAACAATAAGAAGGGAAACTTTCATGTCAATTCTTGTTTAAAAAACAATCTGAAATTTCTTCATGGGTTTAGTTGTAGTGATGCTCTAAAAGTTGCTCTTGCAATCATTTGTATGCCTTATTTCTACTTTCCTTAACAATTGTGTGTTTTATTGAAGCAGTAAGTATTATGGTTCCTTTGAAAAATTCACATGACTAAGAAACATTACTGTAACAAAAGTTCGGTTCAGAACATCTCAAAGTGATAGTTAAGATAATGTTGCAATAAAAAGTAAATGCCTAAAGTGCATTCAGAAACAGGAGTCAAAAAACACCCTAGTTCACATTTGGCTTGGGTTTCAAAAGTTTTAATTTTGCCAAAGTATTCAGAAAAAAAAAAATATTTTTTTAAATAAAACCATAACGGCGCAACTGATTTGTTGGCTTAAGAAATAAACATTTTTCTACAGTTTTGTTATTTTTGTTATAATAAAAGACTATATAAAGGCATAGTCTTATTTCCCAGGATTCCAGATTTTTTATTCAAATTCCAGACCCAGGAGATTTATTAAATTCTGCAGTTTGTTAAGTTAAATACAGTTTACTAAATTGAATACAGTTTTTGTTAAGTTAAATAAGTTAAGTTTAAGTAAACACAGTTTCATCATAAAATTCTAAAATTTTATTAAAGAATATTTCCACTTATAGCCTATATGTAATGAAAACACGTTTGAAATTAATCTTATTTTAGTGTTCTGTATGTTATATAGTTGGATCGTAGAAACACTAATGTACTGCACTTGTATAAAATCCTGATATAATATACAGCAGAATTTTTTTATTAGTATTCCATTTTTTCATTTATTTATTAATTTATTAATTTTTGGTAGTATGAGGGTGTGACTGGATTCAAACAATATGTGTTCAGAATATGTTTTCGGCGTTTGGCTTTGAAGCACCTGCCAAACGCTGATGAAGGCTTTTCTTTTGCTGGTAACGTCATAAGTGCCTGCTCCCTCGAATATAGACACTCAAATAAATTTAAAAAATTTCGAGGGATTTTGCTCAGATTCCAGCTGGGCATAAGTTTTACTTTAACTAAAGTCCCTAATTTCACATCTAGACTCCTAATTGAATGCTTTTAGTTCTGCTGGTGACTGTAGTCGCTAAACCATCTCTACGTGCAACCAGGATATACATATTTTTATGTCACTCGTCTAAAAATAATTTACCTGCATTTGGCGAATTCCAATACGACCGCAATCTAAATTGTTTAAAGTTTCTTGTTTCGTTTCAAATTGTGTTCCGCTTGGGGGATATTTTTTGACCTTGAGGGATCGGTGAAGTTCCCGGAGTTTTTTACGTAGTGACTTATGCGACCGCGTAGCGGGCACTTTTCTTTTATATTCTTTTGCTTCAAAAGTTAGTACTAAATATAAATTATCACCCTAAATGCATTTTCAATATTTAGTGACCGCTAGTTGCAGACACCGCACCTGTTCAAGAATTAAACGCCAAACAAAACTAAAATTTTGAACCGAATTAAGTGTTACAGTGACACGGGCAGTGGCGGAGAATAATACGATAATTTGGGGAGACGGAAAACCGGGGATCAAAGTTTGCAAATACTGTTTCATGATATATATATTAGCTAAGTTACAAATATAATAAAATATGCAGTAAACTTCTGGTAAACCGTCACATTCAGAACTTCAGCGGTATCGGATAAATAAATTTACTGTATTATTAGATGTCGAACTAAAATGGGATAAACAAGAAAGATCAAATCATGCATAAAGCATTGATTATGAAACACTTTCCAACTGCAATGCAATTTTACTTAAACATCTCTAAAATGCGATATATTCAGCGGTGATATTTTAAAAATTATCACAATACAAAAATAATGTATTATACTTGAAAACTTCATCGAAAGCAAATGAACTTTATTCAAATAACGTCATCGAAATATAAATCGCCTAGCTCTCTATGTAAAAACAGTGCATATTTCATTCATGAACTTTTTACCATTCCTTTCAGTCAGCGGCGATATTTTTAAAGTTATCACAGAACTACAATAATTTATTTTACTTAAAAACTTAAAACCATGGAGATAAAATTATTTTATATCTCCATGCTTAAAACTTCATCGAAAAACGCAATAATATAGAATCGTCTGCGTCTCTACGTAAAATCAATGAATGTTTAATTCATATCAGCTATTTTGCAGACTCCAGAGCTAAATAATTTTCCGTTAAAGAAATTCAGATTTCAATAGTGTTTGTCTGTCTGTCCCACTTGGAGACAAATTTGGAAATTTTGTTTAAATGCCGCCACCTTGACGAAAATGTCGCCAAATTGATAAAAACTGCTCTATATTAACTAAAATAATGCCAAATTGAAAACGTTTAAAATCAAAACATAGGTAATTAGGATTTTGATTTTTAATTTTATGAATAGCTTGAAATTAAAGCTGATTGATAAACGGTATTAAGTGTGTTTGAATAGGGTCTGTCTGTGTGTCTGATCACCTGTCCCACTTATTAGGCGACATTGGAGACTTTGGAAAAATGTCTCAAAATTGACAAAACAACACCAAATTGACAAATATGTAGCCACATTATAAAGAATTCAATAGATCATAATATCCACACTATTAATAAAATTTAATTTATTTGATAAATCCTGTCGTTTTGAGGAAATCATTAATTTAATAATTGTTATTCAAATATAGAGATTTTCACTGCTCGTGGGGCAATTACGTTTACCTAGAGTGTCTAGAGATTGTAAATTTTGCGATTTGTTAAAAAAGGGTGTAGTATAAGGTCTGTCCTGTCCATTACACTTAGCGACAAATTTGAAAATTCTAGCAGCAAAAATGCGACTTTTTAAAATGCTGCCAAATTGATAGAAATCACGCGAAATGACGTACAATATTGTCAGAAATATAAATAGGGACGAACGGCAGTTTTCTAATATTCATCTTAAAAAATAATTATTTAACTAGTATATTACTATTTGTAAAATGTATCAGTGATATTTATGCTTCTTAGCAAATGATGTATTTATTTATTTATTAACGTGCCTTCAAAATAAAACAAATTAACAATGATATCCTCCAATGAAGTTCAAAAGATATGAAATCATCTTTATAAACCTAAAGAAAAAACATTGACATCCTCCACTAAAATATCAGAGATGGAAAAAAATTGCGAGAGCAAAATTTTCTAGTTCAGCTTAAGATCTCGCATGCATGTCTCACAGAAAAACCTAATGAAATAAATGAACAGAAGAAAAAATGTTTAGCCTACATCTAATTCTAGACTATATCCTGTGCTCACACCAGTTTTTGGCAGGCCCGGTTTAAGGCGTGGGCGGCGTGGGCAATTGCCCACGGCGGCCATTTGGAAGTGAAATTATGTGTAGTAAGAATGACTTTTGTGGTCGTATTAAAAAAAAAATTGAAATTGAACCAATTTTGTGCTACTTTAATGTAAATGAATTAATGTACTCTTTTAGATAGTATCAAAACATTAAAAGGATAAAAAAATCGTTTTTCTCCCAAAATTATATCTTTTTGAAGCAATGTATAGTTCTGCTTGAAAGTACTAAGCTCAAACACTTAGGAGATTACTAGATTTTATACAACTTGCAGCTGGGTGCAGCCTGCATTCCCTGAGGCTGACGACCTTGTTCCCCTAAACACTGGAAAAATTCCAAGGGGCGATTCTCAGAATTTGTTCCTGCTTCCAAATTCAAATTGTAAACACATGGATGCGATCTCTATGATCGCACTTCTAAAAGGACGGGAGGGAGAAGATTAGTTCAGATGGTCATTATTTTGGTCATCTACCATTTTACCTCATTTCGGCATTGAGCCTAGCAGGAGGCCATTGCAGTTGCAGATAACACAGTGACTAGAAGTAAAAAGCTACTTCTTGGTATTCAAAGTGTTGTGTTATGATGCTGCTGTGCAAGATTCACAAATTCATCTTCGTGAAATATGGCTTCTTTTAAGTATTCGGGTAACTTTTTTTTTCAATTATTTAAAATATTTTCGTAAAATTTCTTAATTGACTATGTCTTTTGTTGATTTTTGATGTGTTTTAACAAATAAAATAAATTTGATGCTGAATTTAGTCTATGGCATTAGCCCCAGAATAATACTGATAAAAGAATAATTTTTTCACATTTTTATCCAAAATAATATCTATAGTCCCCATGGCTGTTCTATGAAAAATCTTCAGACGCAATAGCAAATAATTAAACAATGGTGTAAAATGATCTTAATTTTGTAATTTTTTTAGTTTCATTGTAAAAGGAAAGAAAAAAAATGGTATAAAAGGTTTTTGCGAAGCAAAATATTCCTTTATGAATATTTGCATAAAACTGGAAAAGTTGTTTCTAAATTGTTAAAGCTGTTTTATAAATTAATAAATTTATTCTATAGACCCAGTCTGCGAATTTGACAGATTCTTTTGCTCATGCATACAAATTTCTGTCTAGATATACGTTCAATAATCTGTAAATATTATTTTAATTTTGCATAATTACACTTTTAGTTATAATTATAGTGTAATACACTTTTAGGTAAAATGTTAAGTATACAATCTTAAAATTTGTAATATACATTATGATATTGTGATTTTTTTTATTTCTACTCAAACAATTCATTACCCCTATCCCCATGTTTTAGTCAACTTAAAACATTCGTGTTATTATTATTCTTATATAAAGTTTTATTGTATGATATGCGGTATTGCTTTGTCCATTTTTTTTTTCAAAACCCAGAATAAAATGAAATATTGGCCCTCCTCTTTCCCAACGAATGGAAATTCTTTATTACCCCACTCGAAATTCACATTTTTTAATCTCTTCCCCCCCCCCCCTGTTTTTGAATTTATTTAAAAGCATTTGGGTATTTCGCTGTGTTTCTTTGGGCCAACGTATCTCTAAATTATTTCCATATGTTTTCGTTTATTATCTTTTACAAAATTACTAAAAAAATATTGAGTTTTTTACCGCCTTGTCCTCAATAATTGCAAATATGATCCCCCCCCCCCCCTCTTAGTTTTGTGATGCATTTTATCTTTTGGCAGAAAAATCGAATATTTTTTTTATTTTTACTCCCCTCCCCCTTTCCTTCCTAATTGTTATCCCCCTTTTCTATTCTAAGTATTTTTCGTGACTTTGGATTAGGTTTTGTATCTTCTAATATTTTTTTATTTATTTTCATTCACTTGTCACAAACTCAGGGACATTTTAAGCATTACATTTCTATCGTCTTCACCCCCAGTGAATCTATAATAAAAAGAAGAATCTGTCTGTTTGTCTGTCCACAGTATCGCGCGATATCTACCGCACTGAATTTTTTCACACAGTCGCATCGCCTCGCTAGATTTGCACGATGCCACAAATGCCGCCGTGTTCATGCGGAGTACGATCACGTTAAACATGTGGGTCCGTAAGTCCTTCCGAGAGGTTGGTGGTAGGGGAAGGAGGGTACGGTCCCTGTGGATGCCTCCCCCACTGGGTTCCGGTCTAAATTGGGTGGCACTTCCCGGCCGTCCATACAGTTACCTTACACCTTTCTGGTAGGTCGGACGGTCTGGGTCTCAACAACAACACAGTCGCATCGCCTGAACTAATGCATCTCGAAGGCCTTTTTAAAAATTTAAATTAGATTTTTTAAGAAATTTTTAAATTCTAAAATCTGTTAATCTCTAGCTACCGATATGATCTAGCAGCTATATTCGCGATTTAACAGTTACAGAACCTCCAGTCATCGATATGATCTAACAGCTACCCATACGATTTAACAGCTACCGTAACGATCTAATGCCACGTTTTACATCTCCTACAAGTTAATAATCTTTCATTCATTTATTTTTTGCATTACAGAGAGCCTGTATTTTCTTTTTACTTTGCGGATAGCGTACTGGTAATTTGTCGTCGGTTTGAGATTTAAAGAAAATTGAGTAGTGTTATCTGTAAATGTATTATTTAAGTAGCGGGGGTTTATTTACGTCCGAGTCAACGCTGAGTAATTCGTTCCATTGATAAAAATAACTATTAAATTCGTCAAGGTGTAAAACTTTCTTGTAATTTGGCTAGTATTCCATTATTCTGTATCTATGTCCCTACAGAATTTGAATCAGATTTTAGAGGGGCTACAATGGACAATAACAAACAGCTTCGAAATACTATACTTCACTAAATACTATAATTCACTATACTTCAAACTTCAAACATCAGGAAAGTGACCTAAAATCCAATTATATACAATTGTAGGAGTTTTAAAGAGCAATGAATTCATGCTTATTGTTTATAGCTATCACTTCTACTTTTTAAGATATAAGCATTACAAACTTGAAAAACATCAAATTTTCAAACTTCTTTCAAACTTTCAAAAGACGATTACTTGGAAACTATAAAAGGTTTTTTAAATATACATATAAATGTAGAAACTAAATTTCCTCATACATATTTTTGTCGCTTACTAATTATATCGATCTTTTATACTTTCGGTGATATTTCGAGTGAAAGTCTGAAACATGGAAAAACATTTTTTTTTAAATTTCAAAGTTTAAGTTTTTCCTCCCCCCCCCCCCCCCCACCTCTCAAAAAAAAAAAAGTAAGTTCGATCCAATTATATACACTTGTAGGGATTTCAAAGAGCTTCAAATTCATGCTTATTGTTCAAGTCTAGATCTTTTAATTTTTGAGATGTAACGAATTTGAAAATTAGAAAATTTCCAGTCTTCTTCAATTTGGCAAGGCGATTGCTTACTCGAGAACTATAAAAGCTTTTCGTAATAACAAATATAGATTTTTATGCTAAATTTCCTAGTACGTATTTTTGTCGTTTACTATTTATATCTATATTTTATAGTTTGAAATGAAAACAAGAATAAAAAAACCACTCGCTCGGACAGATACTTTTTTGTTTGCTAGAAAAATGTTCTAAATATTGAAATCATTATTATTAGCGCCCAAAGAGTTTACACTTTTCGTATCGCTTCGTTTTCCCTACACAGAAACCCCAAACATAGATGTTATTCACGTAAAAAAAAAAAAAAAAAAAAAAAAAAAACGCTTATATCCACGTCCTAGAATTTATTTCACAATCATATTAGCAGTGTATTAATTAACGTAAACAGAAATTTATAGCATTATTAAACAAAACAAAATTGACTTGTCTTTCCTCGTGAATGAAATGCGCTATATATACGAGAATGTCGATAATAGATATATCGTATAAATACTTTTTTATTAATTTTATGCATCATTTTTTATCCATATATTCGAAAAACGTGTAATAGCATGAGAACGGTTCATGTTGTCTAAAGTAAGTTCCATTTGATTTCTACTGAAAACTTACATATAACATGATTGTTTCTTCAATATTTTTGGATGTCGTTTTCTTCATGATTTAAAAGAAGTTTGAAAATTTGCGACCTTCCGAGTGTTCTTTGCCCTTTAAAATCATAAATTTTATTCGCTTCATTCCATTCATTCTAACATTATACTCACATACGCACAGACATCCCTTTAAAAATAATTGATTTGGGTTAAAGGATGTCCAAAACGTATATTAATCTGTCGAAAATTCCAGTTTTTAACCCCATCAATATTTTTCCTATATATTATTTGTGTGCAGGGAAATTACAAATAAAGTCGAAAATTCAGTTATGTATTATAAATTATTGCTGTATTATATATGTATATGTATGTAGAAATAAATGTAAAGCATCACATTTTCTAAACCGCTAATTAGAGTTATAAACTTAGATGAGAATAACATTTGATTGGTCATTGAAATTAAATAATTTTCGTAAGGTGATGGTGATCCTGTTTCTAAGGGGGATTAGTCCCCTCCTGCTCTTGCCTATCTAAGATGCTTTGCTCTTAATAGCTTTCTCGTATAATTATGAAAAAAGTCCAGATCTTATTCACACACTTATGCAGAAGTCATCAGTACTGAGAGAGACGGGATTCGTCTCTAAACATGCCTCTAATCGAACACTGTCTAGGCCAACCGAGTTAAATACCAATCCAGGCGGCCCTGCCTATGTTGAGGGGTAAGTGGTACACGCGTTAATGGACGTCGACACTTAATCCCACCTTCACTCACTCGTTTTCGAATGATATATATTGAGACAGGATGCATGGGGATGCCAAATGCTTTCGATTGGCTAATAGCGACGCCATTGGAGTAGACGGGGCTCCTCTCCTGACTGCACGATCCTCTCGAGCAGTTAGTTGCCTATCTGGGGCGTTCTGAGACTCTGCTGCGGGTACATAGGTCTTCTCTGATCAATTGTTTTCATCACCGAGCAACTACCAAATCGCTCCGACCAAGATGGCGACTGATACGTCTGTTGGACCAACCAGTTCCCTTGGGTCAATGATGCAACTTCTCTCAAAATCAGACAATTGTTCGTAGTGCTGTCGAGTACGTCTCAAAGGCATCTTTGTACACAATTTTCAGTATTAAAGCCGAAAATCCAGTTCCAATTGTCCGTAAGAAGCTGGGTTGTTTTAAATGCTGCATGATACGTCGTTCTCATGCGCGTTGCATGAGCCCTATAACGTCATTGACTTTGGCAGTTTGATCATTTGCATAACTCTTAAAACGAAATTTGCATGCTCAGTTTCGTGGCTGTAGCTCAATTTATATATAACTCTATTCTATCATTGAATTTTCATATTATATATATATATATATATATGTGTGTGTGTGTGTGTGTGTGTGTGTAAGTATGTGTGAAGGGCGGCCCCAAACAATTTTGCCCACACAGGAAAATATCCATGAACCGGCCCTGGTTTTTGGTGAAACAGTTTAATGTTCAATATTTATGGTTTGCTGCAATAGCAAAATATGCTTCAGACGAAACGAAGCCAGTGTTTATAACACTTTGACTCGAGAGGTCAAATTAGGCCACAAACCTACAGACTGAGGTGTAGCCATGAGAGTGGTTAACAAGAAAGATCAATCATGCTTAAAGCATTGATTATGAAACACTTTCCAACTTCAATGCAATTTCATTTGAAAAAGTCGAAAATGCAATACATTCCTCGGTAATATTTTTAAACTTATCACAATACTACATTGATTTATTATATTTGAAAACTTAAACCTTCATTGAAAAAAATGAACTTCATTCAAATGACGGCATTGAAATATAAATTGCCTGGTTTAAATATCTCTAAAATGCAATACATTCCACGGTACTATTTTTAAAACTATCATAATACTACGATAATTTATTATATTTGAAAACTTCATCGAAAACAACTGAAATAAATTCAAATGACGTCATAGAAAAAATAACACGCCTGGATCTCTCTATAAAAGCAGGATTTCATTCATAACTTTCTCCCATTCATTTCATTCATCACAATACTATAATAATTTATTTCATTTAAAAATTAAGACCATGGAGCTACAATTCATAAACTCTATGCTTAAAACTTCGTCGAAAAAAATCGTCCTTCTGTTTATAAAATCAATTAATATTTCATTCATATCAGCCATGCAGACTCCACGGACTGAATTATTTTGTGTTAAAGAAATACAGTAATTCTAATACAACTCATTCTACATATTTTGCTGTTTGCATTTTACATAGGTGAAAAATAGGCTTAGTTGTAGAAAGAATCAAATTTGAATGAGAATTTAAACTCAAATATATTGTCATTATGTTGTTTTAGTATGTAGATGCACAGAATTTAAGCAAAAATAAAGTAGTTTTAGGACGGATACAACACTCAATATGAATTAAAAAGAACTTTAAAAACTCACGATTTTGAAACAAGATGGATGCCATATATCATTTTAAAGTGGGTCACGTGATCGTTTCATATAAGATGTGTAATTATTATTTTAATTTTTATTTAAAAAACTACTGAATATATTTCGCTGAATTTTTTTTATATACTTTATGGAACAATTTGACTATTACCTAAAATTTTCGAAGCAATTTGTGAATTTTAAATCCGCTTAAAAAAATTTTGAAAAATTAGGTCCCATAGGGCTCAATGTATTTCATTTTTTCAACCCGGGTTCAATCCAAAACTAATTGGGTGATATTATTCATTTATATTCCCATAGGTACTACAGACCGTCTGAACAACATACTAAAATTTCATTTTGATTAAGTTATTTTTACGGCAGTTATCGTGCTAACGGACAGACAGACAGACAGAATGAACAAAGTCATAAACACTTTTCAACTTTGTTGTAAAGTGTTAAAAAGAATAACCAGTTATGGAAGATGTCTGGGCGCAGTGCCCAAGGTCGACCAAGGAGGCATATCAAGCTTCAAGCAAAAAGAGGCGGCAACCACGAGATATTATTGCACAACTTCTACGAGAATAGGAGTCAGTAGTTATGAAACAAGTGATGAAGTAGTTAGTAAAATCAGAAGTAAGAGTGAGGTTTTCTACGATAGTACGGAGGCAATACAGATGAGAAGTCATGATGACCTCTACGGAGTCCAGAGGCAAATGTGAAACGACAATGTCCTGATTACAGGTTCCAGAAGTGTTCGAGAATACAATGAGCAGATGCAGTACGAGCAAGGAGCCCAAGGCTAGTACGGTATACGCAGATGCAAGAATTGTGGTCAATGACCGAGCAGAAAATGAAGGTATGTGCCCATTAATGATTGTTGAAGGTCTGAAATACATTTTAGGCATTTTTAAGCCATGGTCTCACATTGTCTCCCTCCGCCGCAAGAATATGAATGATTATTGTAACTAATTTAATAATTAAGAGAATATTAATAATAAATTAATTTATTGTAAAGTAAAAATGCGCTTTGCATTTAATAATTAAAGTTTTCATAAATGTGCACCACATGTTGTTTCCGTGACACTTTGGTGTGAGTTCAAAATTTAAATGAAAATTTTAATTATTAAATGCAAAGCGCATTTTTACTTTACAACGCAATCATTTATTATTAATATTCTCTTAATTATTAAATTAGTTACAATAATCATTCATATTCTTGCGGTGGAGGGAGACAATGTGAGACCATGGCATAAAAATGCCTAAAATGTATTTAAGATCTTCAACAATCATTAATGAGCACATACCTTCATTTTCTGCTCGGTCATTGACCACAATTCTTGCATCTGCGTATATCATACTGGCCTTAACTCGAAGTATGGTGCTCCTTGCTCGTACTGCATCTGCTCATTATATTCTCGAACACTTCTGGAACCTGTAATCAGGACATTGTCGTTTCACATTTGCCTCTGGACTCCATAGAGGTCATCATGACTTCTCATCTGTATTGCCTCCGTATTATCATAGAGAAACTCACTCTTACTTCTGACTTTACTAACTACTTCATCACTTGTTTCATAACTACTGACTTCTATTCTCATAGAAGTTGTGCAATATCATCTCGTGGTTGCCGCCTTTTTTTTGCCTGAGGTCTGACATGCCTCCTTGGCTTTGGATTGGCCGACTTTTGGTACTGCGCCTAGACATCTTCCATAATTGGTTATTCCTTTTAACCACTCTCATGGCTACACCTCAGTCTGTAGGTTTATGGCCTAATTTGACCTCTCAGGTCAAACTGTTGTAAACACTGGTGTCGTTTCGTCTGAAGCATTGTTTGCTATTGCAGCAAACCATAAATATTGAACATTAAACTGTCTCACCAAAAACTGGTGTGAGATCTATTTCTGGTCTCACACATCCAAGTTCAAAACTAATGTTATTTGTACTGCGGGAAATATGAAGATGCTTTCTCTTTCTTATTTTTTACATATATTAATTGAAAAGTTAGTTAGATTCACTATCAACTCCCATATATATAAATAATGCTTTTCTTGTAATGATTTCCTCTTAGCTAAGTCTCACCCACCTGGTTACATAAAATGCTGCTTCTGACGAAGAGAATAATATTATAGACATGTAACATGCTTTCACGACTTTTTTGAGTCCCCAGACGAGGAAAGCACTTTTACATACAGCCATTGCAATCGCGTAAAAGTAGGTTTGCCAAAGATTGACTCTGTCGGAACATAGGTGCTAAATTTGGCGAAATATCACTGGCTGTTTCTGTTTACACTGTGTCGTTTCTGTTTACGCTTATTATTTCTTTTAAATAAGAGCGTTAGTTATTCAGAAATTTGATTTTTGTATCCTGGGAGTACACCCACGATTTGAGAGGATACGTCGTAACAGTAACAAAGCCGAGAAACTCATCATTTACACATAGTGCTGCAGATATTTAAAGGAAAGGATAAATAGTTGGGTTGCATCTAAAAAAACAGTTGTGCTAGTCATATGTGAATATTCAAACATAAGAATAAATATTTCACACTACATCAAAATTGAAAATAAATAGGGTGAAAACAGGTAAGAGTGCGCACCTAAACTTTTTAAGAATAACACATAATGTAAAAAATCTTTATTCATAGCAGTTACAAGAATGTGACCGTAATGTTACACGAATAAGTAGCGCAGTGGAAAATCGAAAATAACTGAAACGCACACTCTTAGACTGTATGTCGTGTAATATTGTAAGACTATCAAAGTATCAACTGCTTTCCTTGTTTAGTCTTCGCATTTTCCCAAAATATGTAGGCTAAGTATTGTACATGATTACTTATAAACTATTCTACTATTGATTTTTTAATTTTAGATCTTCATTTATTTAACACGAATCACAAATTAAATTACCCATTCCATAAGATGAGATTGCTGAGTACCACCATTCTTGACATTCTTTGCTCTGAATTCAGTTTTCTGTTGGCGAATCAATATAAATTTCAGCCAGCTTGCTGATTTTCGTCGACTTTGTGATCTCTAACACTGCGTTTCACTGGCTTGCTAGAAACGGAAACCGTTTGTTCCGCAATACGATTAATTTTAATTTAAAATGGGCTTGGAGTCATTATCTCTGACTTACTACTGTTTTTCCTCCCAGGTCCCCCCTCAAAGGGGGGGGGGAGGTCAGTTGGTACTACAGTACTGGGGCCCGGCGATTGTTAGGGGCCCGTGAATACTGCTGAGGATAAAATTTTTATACATTTGTGCATGGATATATAATTTTTTTTCTAAATTAATTGAAGGTTTTGAAATTTACGTATTATGTGTAATTATAAAACAGCAAATATAAATTATATATAAAGCCTAAACACAATCTGTAAGTTTGAAAGAAAAGTACAAAACATTTTGTAAACATTTGTTTGGATTCTGTGTCTCATTTTTGAAATAGTCAAAAAAGTCTCAAAGAAGGGCCTCTTAGTTCAATACAAACCTTTGAGGAGTAATCAATCATTTGTAGAACCGAAGGAGGACATACTGGCCATGCTTAAAGAAGGGAAAGGCTACCTCTAGTGATTCTAGCTCTTTGATACAAGCCGTCTGGGTACAGATAGCTTTAGTGTCATTGTGTTCAGAATCTGAGGCAATAAAAGCCGATCAGGGAGAAATTTTCTAGAATTGCACCAACACAGATACGTTTATGATCCTAGTGGGTAAGTTTGCTCATTCATTCATGTTTACAGCTCATATCAATCACATCCAGCTAACTACTGAGACAACCCGTCTAGAAGCTTCCTTTGTAAAATTATGAGTTTAGGAAGGGGGCGATCCAAAGAGCTAGCCTCGAAGGGGCGATCCTGCTCTTCGAGGTCGTAAACCAATTAACGCGATGGGGTGTCGGACTGAATGATGTAGAAAGAAACATTCTTGTCCCCCCCCCCGCCCCTGCGGCATCTGGCAACCCTGCGTTTTTGTGCAAGGCCTGCGCCAATTTGAGCGCACCCAAACGTTCAAAAATACTCTCTTCTCTTATTTTTGGATTCCCCTTTAAAATTTAATTTTAAAACTTAAATTTTTTGTAAAATTACTTAAACTCTGAATTTCTTAAATTTCTTTCTTAAGACTCGGATGATCTTAAACTCTCCGAGCAACCTATTGACTTTTGTAAACTTCCTTTCGTAAAATTCCTTTTCTTCGTTTTTCTTCTCTTTTTAGATAGGGGATTAAAGTCTGGTTATCAAACCCAGATTAGTCACCCCTTTTAAACACCCACCTTGCACGAAACATTCTTGTATCTCCCTCCTGGCATGAGCTTGCTTCCCACGTTGATTTCCCAGATAGCCGATATTAGAAAGCATAAAAAGCAAGTTTATTTTAATTTCTCATGCAATTATATAGTAATCTCATATGCTTTATCAGTGCTAGTTGCTAGTGCAACTCTCAACACATGACTAAATCTCACAAAAAAAATGATTAGCTGAAACAAATCCCAATGCTACCATCCAAGATTTAAGATATGTTCAAAATCATTTTCTTATAGTTTTCAAATATAATTTTCAGATTTATTAATCTTAAACAAAGCTAATATTAGATTTAATTAAAATTTATTTTATCAAATTTCTATGCTGTTCTAATTATAATTATGTTCTAATAATAATATTCAATCGTCTAAAATAACTTTAATTAAATATGTACAAAAATCTCTGAGAAAATATTGCATTATGAAAGGAAAATGGATTATTTTGTGTTTATAATGCTTTTTTTAAACTTTCACTTCATATTGTATGACTTTATGTTGAACTTGGTAATTACTAGAAATATTCAAAAATTTCCCTTGCGTCATCTATTTTTTGGAATTAGCTAAGGATGGAGCTTACGCGATGATTTATGCCGTATCAAATTTCGAAGGAGGGTGAATTCAATAAGAATTTCAACTTCTGGTTGTGGGGAGGTGCCAGTTCAATTTAAAAAATTTATATTTTCATTGCAACATCAATTTTTTAACACTTTACAACATAGTTGAAAAGTGTTTATGACTTTGTTCATTATGTCTGTCTGTCTGTCTGTCCCTTTAGCACGATAACTGCCGTAAAAATGACTTTATCAAAATAAAATTTTAATATGCTGTTCAGAAGTTCTGTGGGACCTATGGGAATATAAATAAATAATATCACCCAATTAGTTTTATATTGAAACCGGGTTGAAAAAATGAAATACATTAAACCCTATGAGACCTGATTTTTCAAATATTTTTTAAGAAAATTTAAAATTTACAAATTGCTTCGAAAGTTTTAGGAAATATTCAAATTATCCCATAAAATATATAAAAAAAATTCAGAAAAATATATTCCGTAGTTTTTTAAATAAAAATTGAAATAATAATTACACACATTATATAAAGAGATTACGTGACCCACTTCAAAATAAAATATTGCATCCAACTTGTGTCAAAATCGTAATTTTTAAAGTTCTTTTTAATTTGTATTTAGTGTTGTGTCTGGCCTAAAACCGCTTTATATTTGCTTAATTTCTGTTTATCAATGTTCTGAAACAATGCAATTACAATATATTTGGATTTAAATGATTATCAAACTTTGATTACTTCTACAACGAAGCCTAATTTTCACTTATGGAGGTTGTAAACACATCAAGCTGTAAGATGAGTTGTATAAGAATTGCTGAATTTCTTTAACGCAAAATTATTTAGCGCTGGAGCCTGCTATATAGTTGATATGAATAAAACAGTCTTTGATTTTACATAGAGAACAGACGATTTTATATCAGACTTTTTCGGTGAAATTTTAAACAGAGAGTTAAATTACTTTTACCTCCATGGTTTTAAGTTTTTAAGTAAAATAAATTATTATTGTAGTATTGTGATGAATGAAAGGAGTTGAATAAAAGTTTATGAATGAAATTTTTACTGATTTTTCATAGAGAGCCAGGCGATTCATATTTCAATGACGTCATTTGATAAAGTTCATTTTCTTTCGACGAAGTTTTCAAATATAATAAATTATTGTAGTTTTGTGATAATCACAAAAATATTGTCGCTGAATGTATCGCAATTTAGAGATATTTAAATGGCATGGCATTGCAGTTGGAAAGTGTTTCATAATCAATGCTTTATGCATGATTGATCTTTCCTATTAAAGATGAGCTTAAATGATGACTGATATAGATTCAGCATCATATTCCAGAGGAAGCAGGGAACCTCCTACCCCCTCTGGAATTTACTTTTCTAAGGATTTCTACCTGCGGTTTTTCATCTTACGGTTCAGAACATTATTTTGATTGACTATAGAGCTTAGATGATGACTGATAGGAATTTAGCATCGAATTTTAGTAAGGATAGGAGTTGAGGATTTACTAAGCATTTTCACTTCCAGTTCTTTCCCCAATACTGGATAAAAAAAGAAAATCATTTTTCTTTAAACATTTATTTCTCAAAATCGGCTATAGATGGAGCTAAATGATGACTGATATGGATTCAGTATAAAATTGCTTAGGGGTTTGGAGAATTCATTAGGGATTTCCACTTCTGGTTCAACAGATGTCACTTCCGATTAAAATAATTATAATTTTTACAATACCTATTTCTCAGGATTGGCTGAAGGAATAGCTTAGATAATGACTGATATGTATTCAGCAACGAATTTTGCAGGGAGTTGGGATCACTAATGATTTACACTTCTGGTTCTGGAGATGTCACTTCCAATTTTTCCAAAAATTCCTTTGACTATGCGAAATAAGTGTGCAACTGAGTATAAAAATATTTCGTTTATAATGAAATGTACACACCACTTGCCATTATATGAACGGTCTTTCATAAACTGTGTTATATTTCGTACTTGATATATTTTATTAGATTGTATAAGCTGTGTTATTTTTCTGTGTTATATTGTGTTAAACCTCGTACTAGATATATTTTATTAAATTCAACTCTACCCCTAAATAATACGTAAAAGAAAAAAAAGGTACCCCCCTCCCCTTTGTTTTTATCTAGGGCCCGCAGCTCGACTTAGTACCCGGCTCCAAAATTGAATGTGGGGGGCCTGTTTCCTCCATAATATTACAACTAACACCCATAAAATAAATTATCTAATTTCTTGCAGTAATCAACAAGATCTTTTTCTGTATGTTCATCAAACGTTGATTTGAAACGACCAAGTGTAACAGGAAATGTTCCACGGACAAGCCTTTTATGAAGAAAATTCCAAAACTTGAATCAATACTTCTTTTGCTTTTAGCTATCTTTTCCTTCACTTCATGTAATATAATTTTATCGAAAACGAAATTTCTATCACTCTTCTTCTTGCATTTCCCCATCTTAAGAACAAAAAATACGACATATTAAATATACTTTTTATTTTATTTTAGTAACTTAATATATTCAGTTTGAGTATATTATTTCTAAGTTATACTTATTATAATGCATACATTAGATTTAAAATATGGATAAATATATGAACCTAAGTAACCAATAAGAAATTATAAGTAAGTTACAGATAACAAGCACATATATATAATAAGTTATAAATAATATACTACAGTTATCTATTTACTTTTACTTTCCTTATATACATAGTATAATGTATAAGGAAAGCATTGTTGTTGTTGTTGTTGAGACCCAGACCGTCCGACCTACCAGAAAGGTGTAAGGTAACTGTATGGACGGCCGGGAAGTGCCACCCAATTTAGACCGGAACCCAGTGGGGGAAGCATCCACAGGGACCGTACCCTCCTTCCCCTACCACCAACCTCTCGGAAGGACTTACGGACCCACATGTTTAACGTGATCGCACTCCGCATGAACACGGCGGCATTTGTGGCAGCGTGCAAATCTAGCGCGCAAACCACGGGGATACCGCACCCGAGATGGCCAACAGCACGCGGCGTTCCGAGGTGGTCACCCACCAAGTACTAACCGCGCCCGATGCTGCTTGACTTCGGTGATCTAACGAGAACCGGTGTTTTCAGCACGGTACGGCCGTTGGCCTAAGGAAAGCATTGTGACAGGGTCGAAAATTCGAATTCGAGTTTTCGATGGGAGAGCAAGCACATTTCAAGGAATAAAACGTTTTTGAGTTGGTGTCTGTTTGTCTGTCTGAGTGTGCGTGCGTGTGTGTGTGTGTATGTGAGTCTGTGGAGACGATGTGTCAAGAACGAATGGAGTGATTTGAACGAAATTTGGAGCAAAATTTAAAATTCGTGAATACTGGAAGCCAATTGTTTTTAAATGCAATCGAATGTTCAGAAACCCCTAAATTTTAGAGTGAAACTTTGAAAAAATCATCAAAATATTAAATCCTTTAATAAAGTTGCACAACTAGTCATTTCTTAAGTAATTTTTCATTAGAAAACGATTGACACAAACTTTAGAACACTAGCATGAACCGTTCTTGAGATATGGCACATTTTTAAAATAAATTTATCAAAAATTCACATAAAATAAAAAAAAATATTAACTATTGTGAAATATGTTCATTTTTCATATGTAATGTCATACGATAAGTTTGGTGACCTCATTCTCGCGAATCTAACATGTTCCATTCAGGAGAAAAGATACTTTGGGTTATACTTTTGTATTTAGACTTAAATATTAATTTATCTGCTATAAGAATAACATATTTCTCCGTTCATAACGCTTGGCGAGATTTTGGTGACGAACTTGGAGGAATGTCGCCAATTTGGCGACTTCTTAAAATGTTGTCAAATTAACAAAAATATCGCCAAATTAATAAAAATGACGCTAAATCAATGAAAATGAATACGACTAATTGGCGAAAATCCAATATCTTGTAACGAATATAAGAATTTAGTATAAGAATAACCTATTATTCCGTCCGTAACTCTTGGAAAAAATTTTAGTGACGGCGAATTTATCGGAATATCTCCAACTTGCTGGCTTTTAAAGTGTTGCCAAATTGGTTAAAATGTCACCCAATTGATAAAAATACACCAAATTGATGAAACCGATGCTAAATCAATGAAATAACGACTAATTAATGAAAGTCCAATATCTTGGAAAGACCATAAGAATAGACTATAAGAATAACCTATTTCTCCGTCCGTTCATAACGTTTTGGCGGGAAATTTAGCGGGACGTCGTCAACTTAGCTACTATTTTATATGTTGCCAAAGTGACAAAAATGTTGCCAAATTGCTAAACATCCCGCCAAATGAGAAGTAATGTTTTGCAAATTCTGATTTCCGTCATATAACGGACATACCGTCTAGCATATAAGATATGCTCTTCTCTCCGTTTATCTGTAACACTTGGTGATGCATTTGGCGAACATGGTGAATATTCTAGCAAAGTATCGCCAACTTGGCGATATTTCACACCAGATTGACGTCAAAATTACAAAAATGACACTAAAATAATGAAAATCACTCCTAATTGATGAATTAATTATTAAAATATTTTATTATATGGATAATATCGCTGATTGAGGATGCTATCAATATTGATAATTGTTTATTTAGAGTTGCGTGAAATATAAGTTAATTGGGTACTCTTAAATAGTTTTACATGTTATCATCCGGGAAATCGTCAAATGTACAATTCAAAGTTAAAAACACGGTACCGTGGATCTTACACATTACTTTTTGACCGTAAAAGGAGTAAATTCATTGCATTATATAATTAAAGTCATGTGCTGTCCATATCAGATTTGTACTGAAGTTATCGTGTGAACGGACAGACAAAGTCATGAACACTTTTCAACTATATTGGGAAGTGTTAGTAAAATGAATGTAAAAGATAGCAGAATTATTATTCCAATAAAAATTGTTTTTTTTTTCATATATCATAAATCAAAGCCATCAACTGCTGAAAATTATGTAGAACGGTTTTATTAAGCTTTTGCTCTTTGCATTACTAAAATTAACAGTAATTACTTTGTTATACTATTCTATAAAGTATTAATTTCCCAAACATTTACTAATTAAAAATTTTAAGGAATAAGCACATTCTAAGACCTCTTGAACCTATTTCGAATTCTTTTGAAAAAGTGCGTGTGGGTATGTGTGCGATGCACATATTGGAACAATTATGGTAATATACGGGTGTTTCAGCATAGTTGATCTCGCTTTCGGTGATTTAGGTTGTTGTTTATAGACACTATACTCCAATTTGAAAGTTTGTTAAAATTAAATGTTAAATTCTTTCCTATCCTATTTTTTCTCGTTGAATGTATTTTCAGAAGAATAGGGGTTGGGGGTTTTAAATTTTATAATATCCTTTGAGCGAAATATGTTCATTTAGAAAAATTTACGTTGTACAGTAACTAGTCTGAAGAAAAAACTCGATGTAATATCCGATCCATAAAATTCGAAGAGTTATTACTTATTAAAGAATCGAAAATTTTGTTCCTACAAATATTCCTAATATCCGATCCATAAAATTCGAAGAGTTATTACTTATTAAAGAATCGAAAATTTCGCTCCTACAAATACAGGATCAGCTGCAAATAACTTTGCGCAGCTGAGTTTTATTGGAGATCGGGTTTCAATCTGAAGTCGCCCCTGCAGCACCAGTCTACAATAGAGTAAAAATCCAATTCCAATTTTCCCTATTTTGGTTGTATTTTTGTTACGTGTATTGTAAATATATTCATGAATATTGTAGATCACTGGATTTTTAGACTAGATACTGTATAACACGTAACTTTTTCTATTTGAACTTGTTTTTCTTAGGGAACAGTATAAAAAGTTAGACCCCCTATTTTTTGGAAATCTCCCAATGAAAGAAAGTTATATAAAAAAATTTCGCATTTAATTTAAACAAACTTTCAAATTAAAAGCATGTGTCTAAAAGCAAATGCACGAAAGCGAGATCAACTATACTAAAATGTTCTGTATAACAAGTACATGGGGTGATTGATAATTTGTATTACGTTACAGATATTAATGGTATCAAAACACTTTTTATTAACACCAATAAGCCAGAAGAATGTATGGGTGTCACTAAGATGTTACCAACTTAAAAAATTTGAAACAATTTATACGAAAAAACATGAATATTAAATCTAAAAAAATTCTGTTCATTTTTTAAACAAAAAATACAGATTTTAATGAAACGATGTGGAGTAGGATTGTATGGGAAAGTCGAGTACTCACACACCAGCGTTTTTTGCCTACATTTTGGATTAATATGTATTTGTAATTTGTCGAAACATGAGCTTCGTTCGTCGCTGCCCGAGTCTATTCAAACCTCCAACCGCACTTCATAAAATTGATAAATATACTTTAAAACTTGACATTATAAAATTATATGATTATAGTCATAATAATCAATATTTTAATAAAAATGTGCATTTGATATATTTTTGTTCTCAAAAATAACCAAGTGAAATTCACAACTGATCGGGATCATTATACACAATTACCATCGTAATAAACACGTTTAATATGTTCATACTTTTATTTTAATGGAATTAAGAACTGGAAAAGTACAATGTTTAACAACTTAAATTTGTCCGATTTTGTCAATTAGTCCAACACAACGCTCTGCACAAAATTAACATGTCCATGCTAAAGAATGGAGGTATATTATTATTTTGATGCCATATATAATGAAATGACATCACGTTGCTGCTCTGCATTACATTTGAATCGAAGTCTCAATATCCTTACCCATCCTTTTGGAACTAATTGGGCGGTTTTCATGTAAACGAAACAAATGCAAAACAGGCTCCAGAACAAATACAGATATCACCGTAAATTGTATTTTGGGAAGATAATATTATTAAATTAGATTATGTAATGATATTTTGGACTATTATATAGTCATTGCCTAGTATTTAGAAATCTTATATAACTTATGTTGATTATGTAATTATCTATTATTGATTATACAATTAGGAAGACTATAAAAAAGTTTTGAGGGATTCTTTTCGTAATTTTCACGATTAAATAGCAAATTATTCAAAATTAAAGACCTTGATATGATTATTTTGAATGGGTGTAATACGAAGACTTGCCTTGTCATATATTTTACAAACACAGACGGTTTTCTGCAACTCTAAGAAAGAACATATCAGAAGAATGTTAAACTGCGAAAAGCATTCACTCAAGTTGTATAAGAGCTCAATAGTCCTCACAGAAATCTTTCTCCTCAGTTTGATCAGGACTTCCTCTTGATCCTCTCCCTAAGACGATTCTCTTTTACCAATGTACTTTCATTTACCTTTATCATGACACCGTTTGCAACAGGTTAAAACTCTCAGTTTTACTTGATGATTACTTCTTAATTCCACAAGTAAAGTTCCTAGACGTAAGTGCCTAAAGTCTATTTTAGGCACTGTACCACAAGAGTAAATTAAGCCATCACTTACCTAAATGAATAATTTTATCATCCTTTACATTTTAAATCTAATTAATTCTATTTTATAGGATGAAAGAATTTTTCATTAATATCACATTCTTATCTTGTTTATGATATGCTGTTATAATTTTTTCAATAGCTAGATTTTTCAAATTATTTAAATATTATATTTATTCCGTTGTAATTTTATATCTATTTCATATCGTTTTAGATGTTCTTATTTATGCAAATTTTAAATTTCTCTTTGTGTTTAATTGCATGAACTATATACGCCATCCAATCATATGTTTTTTTATTAGTTTGCTTTCTAATGATGAGCGAATGGCGCCCAAAATCGCAAAAGGATGAAATCTATTTTAATGCTGCATAAAAGCATTTTAATAATGCTTCAAAACGAATTTTTGCTATTTCTAATATTCGAGGATGTGTAATCACAACTTATTTTATTACTTATATACATTATTATCATTTACATGCGAAAGTCTACATTTGGGTCAAATTTTTTCTAAATTTCAATAATAAATGTTTGTTTAACACTGGCCTCTGTATTGTTTCTGTATATCACTACAGGAAAAAAAAGCATAGTTTTACATTCTTTAACAGAAAATGACAGTATTTCAAATTTTACGATTTTGTCAAACCCTTTTTATTCATCACATTGGAAACTCGAAACTTCACAATTTTGACAGTAGATGGCTGCACTGTTCATTTATTGCTAGAATAACATTTATATATTAGGCAGAACAGTTAAAAATGATTTTGCAATGTCATCACTAGATTTGGAATTTATTTAAAAACTGAAGCATTGAATTCCAGTATGATATAAAGTATGGTGTATGCAAAATATGAAGTATGAACCATAATATGGAACGTGCATTGTGAAACAATCCAATATTCGGTTATCTCTATCAAATTTATTTTATCAAATTTTGTCATGTTTTCGGTTCATAATCACAATTTAATCAGAAACTTTCATCCTTTATTTGAATCGAAAACGTAAAAGGGGAAAAATAATGGAAAAGGAACAGAAGAACACACGAGTCCATATTCTATAGTCTCTAATTGATATTACAACCAGGACTTGACTTACAGATGATTGTGCTAGGAACTAATATAGTGGTTATGTGGTGCCCTTATCGGCAATCACTGTGACAGTACATATAGACACGGATAAACATTATTAGCAAATTCCTATTTCAATTGGTGCCCCTAAAATGTGGCCTAGGCCTCGTAGGCTCGTGCTGAAATCAGACCCTGATTACAACGTGTCTATTCAAAAGAACTCCGGTAACCTTCAGTTAGTTTGGTACAATTCAATTCACGAGTAATTTCAACATTTCTGAATTCCGAAGAGAATGCCCAAACTAGAGTTATTATTAGAGAATTGACTTGACTCATTTCAAGTCATAGGTGGCAATCAAATTTGCCACCAAACTTTAATTTTTAAATGAGCTATTTCTCAAGATCTATTATAGATTGAGCTTAGACAATGAATGGGGATTTACTGAGAATTTCTACTTCCGGTCCCTTTTCATTTACCGTTTAAAATGTTTAATTTTCCTTGAAACATCTATTTTTCATGATTGGATCTTTGGATTTATCACATTCTGAAGGGGATTCCAATTAAAAATTTTACATTTTCCTTGTGACATCTATTTCTCAGCTATTAGCTATAGATAGAGCTTAGATGATAACTGATACGTATTCAGCATAGAATTTTGGAGAAGGCAGGGTGGGAAGTTCACTAAGGATTTCCGATTCTGGAGGTATCACTTTCAGTTTTTCCGAAAATTTGTATGACTGTACAAAATAAGTGTACATATTAATATGTTACTAGTAAATGAAGTGTGCACACTATTTACCACCAAATAAGGGCTCGTACATAAATTTCTTGTTTTCATTTAAAAACTGATTTTACTTTTTCTACTGATTTGGTACTGTGCAAATAAGAAATTTCATTGTTAAATTCCTAAAAGAAATATGTAAGGCTAATTGTTCTATTAATGTAATATACACACACATTCTAACACTTGCAGAACCGACAGGGACAAATGACGAATACATTCCGTAAGAAATTGTACAAATAAAGTGGTGATTTTTAACAATGCAAAAAATTATTCTTTCTATAATATGGCAAGAATATGAGTTTTTAAATTTTTTCAGGTAGGGGACAAAAACAAAAAAGATTTTTTTGAAATAGTTTGTGAATTCAAATATAGATGGCAGCACCAAAAATATATTCATTTTATATCATCATAAAATTTATCTTCTGGTGCCATGGGCTATGAGGGGAAACCATTTTTACATTCGATAGATACATACAGTGTTTCTTTTAGGCATATATCCTAGGGGCTGGGCTTCGCCCCCCCCCCGGGAGACTTGGTTTCTATTTATGTGGCAGCGTTTAGATATATTTATAGAGGGGAAATAAAAAATTCACCCTCCCTAAAGATTAATTCGCCTCCACTCCCAGCTAAAAAGTTCTGAAAGAAATACTACATATATAATCAGAGCAGATCCTAAATAATACAGCGCTCAGGGACAAAAGTGAATTTTGGAGCCCCATATTAAGTCTTGTATACAAGGTTTATATTGAAACGCACTTTAATTCTTTACCTGTAGGAGATAAGTGGGCAGTGTAAATTGCAAAAATGTTGAAAGTAAGGTAGGAAATAAGGCTACGCTAATGAAATAGTCCTCCCATTAATTTTCAAAAAGTTACACATTTTAAATTTTCATACAACCCACTTAGACAAATTTGGCCAATCAGAATTTTTTTTTATTTTTAATGCAACAAGATCATTAAAAAACCCCGCATATCTGTATCTTTAAAATTGAGCGAGTTATATTTAATTGAAAATTGAACATTGTGAATGAGGACCATATATCAAATTAGAAATGTGAATTTGTGACATATCACAAAAAAGATAAAACTGGATGATAATACATAAGAGACATTTTTGCGAATTCCGCGTAGGCTCAGCATGTTTAGTTCTGAAGTGACGAATTAAGAACACGTAACTGGTTGTGCATTATAGTACTTTTAACAAATAACGAGCTTTTCGAATTAACAATGATTTTTGCTCTGCGTAATAAAAATACTGCAGAAACTGCTCGGGATTTTGGACGGCGATATCCAAACTTGCCTAAAATTTCACGTACATTTGTTTATCGGATGATGAGGAGATTAAGAACTACCGTTTCATTTCATCCAAGACCTGGCCCTGGAAGAAATCGTTTGTACACGGAGGAGCAAAAAACTGACATCATCGCATATTTTTCTTTCAACCCACGAACGAGCATTCGAAAAGCAAGCGAAACTTTGGGGCTACCTAGGATGTCAATTGCTAGAATACTTGGAAAATACCATTGGCATCCGTTTTGCATTTATGGACTTCAAGCACTCCATCCCTCCGATTTTGACCGGCGTGTAGCATTCTGCAACTGGTTGTTAATCCAACAAGACATCATTTCGAACATTGTTAAGACCATTCTGTGGACTGACGAATGTTTGTTTACTGAAGATGGAGCAATCAATACTCACAGCGATCATTCTTGGGAGAATACGAAACCATTTTTTGCCCGTGAAATACGTCACCAGAGAACGTTTTCTGTGTCTGTATGGTGCAGAATTTAGAATGGAAAACTGATTGGTCCTGTGTTCTATAAAGGGACTTTTAGAGCTGAAAAATACATGCAGCTTATTTTAAAAGGTACTGTAATAGATTTTATGGAGACGACAACATTATCGCTTCTAAAATACATGTATTATCAGCAAGATGGTCCGCCTGCACACCAGGCTATAATTGTGATAAACTGACTCAACGAAAACTTTGATAAACAGTGAATTGGTTTAAAAGGAGCCACAGAATGCCCCCCCCCCAGACCCCTCTCGATTTTTACTTATGGGGTCGTCTTCGAACACTAGTTTATAATACTCGCCCACTAAACGCAATTGACCTTAAACGAAAGATAATTGATGCTTACAATAATATTAGTGGTGAGGAACTCCAAAATATTTACAGAAGCATTATTAGAAGACCTACCTCAGTTATGTATTGGAGTTGAAGGAAATCATTTTGAGAATGCTTTGCGAATTCCGTTTGGTGAATTATATTTCTAGTATTTGTAACGAAATTTGTCCCTTTATATCAGTGGTCTTCTATGTCTTCTATCAATGTATGCATATTTTAATTATGTGCCCCAACCGCGTAGTGAGTACCACTGCTTTATATGATCTCTGTCTGTGTAATGCTTTATTTAGATGCATTTGTAATAAAAAATTTTGTCACATATTAACGAATATTTGATCTAAACAATTTCCATCGTCAATTTGTTTATGATCCCTATTTTCACTGATGAAACAACCTTTCACATGGTACGGAAAAGTGGCATAAGTCAGATTTTTTCCTTAATCATAATTCAGTTGATTTTAAAGATACAGATATGCTGGTTTTTTAATGATCTTGTTGCATTAAAAATAAAAATTTTCTGATTGACCAAATTTGTCTAAGGGGGGTCGTATAAAAATTTAAAAAGTGTAACTTTTTGAAAATTAATAGGGGGACTATTTCATTAACGTAATCTTATTTCCTACCTTACTTTCAACATTTTTGCAATTTTCATTGTCCATTTATCTCCAACAGATAGAGAATTAAAGCACGTTTTAATCTTTTTGGGACACCCTGTATATAAGCCGATATTGAATCGAAGCTGATATAGAATCAAAATACAAAATATATATATATATATATCAAAATTTTTAGGAATACTGTTATATAGCAAATTTTTATAGACTTATTTTGATCGTTGACCTGAATAAACTCTCGCTAAGTTCAACTAAGACCTGACCTTGCTAAACCTAATTATTGCAAAATATTCTCATTCTAAAATAAGCTCAATCTTATTTTAAAATATGCAAAATATGCTGCATTGTAAATATACGGTCACTCAAGGCATGTCTATTTTGATGGGGTACCTTATCTGGTAAACCTAGACTAATCCCCAGTCAAAAAAGAGCGAAATTAAAGAAAAGGGTTGCTACAAAGAGGGAAAAATTTACAGTTTAAATGGTGTTTCACATGGTCAGATTCTGTCAAGACTTGGGAAAAGGATAGAAATCTAATAATGTGTGGAATTTCAAATGGAGTATCAAGAAGTAATTTAGATGAGATGTGATAGTGCGCTTTCAAATTTGAGCGGACCTTGAGCAGTGAGCGGAACCAGATGCTGAATATTTGGGGTACAAGGTATTTAGAAAGGGGATATATCGAGGGAGGGGATATATCGAGGGAGGGGATATACAAAATAGAGTAATCAATAATTCTACCTGATTTCTCAACGGTACCTTTGATAGGGGCGCCATGTACTAGATTGCCTGAGATGTTCTAGAATAAAAGATGTTTCAGCAATTTTTGTAAGAATGATAATAATTTTTTAATAAGTTTTAATTTGTTTTTATTTTTAGCATCCCTACGTCTTCGGCGCCCCGCTCAAAGGCCAGCCCTAAGTATATATAATGTATAAAACTTTCCAACGTAAATAGTATAATAGGTATTGCTTGCTTAACATACATAGTGAAATGTATATAGAAACGAAAATTCGAATACGAGTTTTAGACGAATTTACACGTTTCAAATATCCTTGAAATCGAATCAAAAGGGGATGTCTGTCTGTGTTTGTGTCTGTGTGTATGCATGTGTGTATCTGGTGTGCAGTGTATCTTTCAGGACTTTTTGACATGCGAAAGCGAATGAAACTTTAAGGGAGGGGCAAGTGTTCTATTTGCCCTATATAAATATATCAAAATGTTATCACATAAATAGAAACTAGTCAACATAAAATGTCTCCCGGGGGAGGGGGCACAAATAACCTTCTCTGGCAATTAGATATAATTATATAGAGGAAATAAAAAAACTTGCTCCTAAAGTTTCATCCCCCCCCCCCCTAAAAAAAAAGTCCTGAAAAATTACCAGCCTGTCGGTGCACGCACATGCGTATGTGTGTGCTTGTAATGTGTCAAGGAGGAATAGGGAGTCGGCATAGGGAGGGAGATTAATGGTCTGTGGTTGTAAGTTTTTTTCAGGCAGGCTGGTCAGAGCGGCCAAATTAGGGGCGACGTTGGAAAATAAAGTTGTGTGTAATTAGAATGACTTTAAAGGGCGTCATTTCTACAAAAAAAATTATATTTAACCGATTTTGCAAGGCTAGGAAAGTAATATATATTTTAAATAATACAAAATACTTTCGAAATCAAATATAGAAAAAAATACAAAATACATACCTTCCGTAGAAAAGAAAATACAACATATTTATTGGAAAGTTAACAAGGTCGTAAAATTACAATGCTTATAAAGCAATGACTTACTAAACTTGCTTGGAGAAAATAAGCATGTTAGTTAGGTAACTGTTAAGAAAGGGTTATAAAGCCTCTCCTTCAGGCCAAAACACAGGTAGAACAATATGCGCTCTTAACGACTACTAAGAACGAACTGTTTGTTTGTTGAATGAACTTCCTATTCTTAACTGCGTTTATTTAGGGCGTATCAAGGGAGCTTATTTATGGCATATCAAAGGCGTTTCTGTATTATTTAAATAGCAGATACTTATGTAGGATCCGAGCAACGCTGGATAATTCGTTCTAGTATTTACGAATTTTTTATAGTCCCAGCTAATGTACATATGCAGTACATAAGACAATGCATTTATACGTTTTATATATCTATACTAGTATTAAAACTTTTAGAAATAGAGAAACTAACAAAAAATTAAGTTGGAACTGTTTTCTTAATAAGCTTTATTTTTTTAATAATGCATGGCCTTTAGTTGTTGTTGAGACCCAGACCGTCCGGCCTACGAGAAAGGTGTAAGGTAACCGTTTAGACGGCCAGGAAGTGCCACCCAATTTAGACCGGAACCCAGTGGGGGAGGCATCCACAAGGACCGTACCCTTCTTCCCCTACCACCAACCACTCGGAAGGACTTACGGACCCACATGTTTAACGTGATCGTACTCCGCATGAACACGGCGGCAGTTGTGGTAGCGTGCAAACCACCGGGCTACCGCACCCGAAATGTGCCAACAGAACGCGGTGTTCCCAGGTGGTCACCCACCCAAGTACTAACCGCGCCCGATGCTGCTTGACTTCGGTGATCTAACGAGAACCGGTGTTTTCAGCACGGTAGGGCCGTTGGCTCTGCATGGCCCTTAGTGTCGAAAATATTCGTCTTATCCAAAAATTGATTCAGTTCGATTATGTCCCGTGATGTAATGCCAGAAATCAAAAATATTAAATAATTGATATAAATGATAAATGGTGGGAAACAGGGTGAATGCGTGGGGGGGGGGGGGATATTCCCACGCTAAGCCCATTGTCGGTAACCGATATGGGGATGGTGTGTCTGCATACCACAGAGAAGGCACGTAGACCATCCAGCAGAAGAAAAAGCTATACATATAAGGTCAAGCAGGGATCAAGTCAGTTGCATTTTTGAAGAGCAAGCTGAAGGAGCAGTTAGATTTTGTGTGAGTGACTCTGATGTATGAGTTCGGAGGAGAGCTCGCATGTACATCTGGTGTCAAAAAAAAAAGTGTAAAGTGTGGAAAAACCTCGGTGCGCTTCTTCAAAGATGTGAAAGACCTTATCAGGTACCGTACAATTAGAGTTATATGAGGATGTCTTCAAAAATTGTTAAAGAAAAAAAACTAGTTAATTCGTCCCACCACGTGATCCAACCAAAATATTAATTAGCTGGCATTACACCCCCCAAACCACTTTTATATGTATTCGAATAGAATGATACTTCTATAATTTGTTAATTTTAAGAGTGTAAGATAATTATGTAATGAAATAAATGTTTGTTCCTTTCCTGTTAACCTTTTAGTTCTAACTTAGTTATCCCGTTATGCTAAATTTAGGTGGGTTTTGCGGACACCAACGCAATGTATACAACAGTGAGTTTAAGTGCATTTTTTACATGTATGGTTAATCTACTGATTAATAATTAATTATTTAACAGCACTTTACGATAGAGTAAGTATATATAAATAAGAAGTAATCGGCAAAGTTGACTCCATAAGTGTACAAAGTTTCAGGCTTCTAGATCACTGGGGGAGGGGATGACATTTGGAAATCATTTTCGATCCTTCAATTTATTTATTTAATTTTTATTTCATTATTTTTTTTGCCAAAATTCTAATTCCGTTAGGTTCTGCCCCATGCCCGACACTATAAAGGTGCAAAGAACGAATTTTAGGAGGTAAAGGGGGTCCCAATTGGGAATAACTGTAATCGTTTATTAGACTGTGGACTTTTGAAACAACCAGTAAAAATTATCACTTGTACATGTACTTCTGACTATTTTAATCCATTGTGTCGAAACCTAAGAGGATGGAATATATTCAATCTTCCTGTGTCTAAATGCTTTAAAACAGATTATCAGCAATAAATTTAGCATATATCAAATCCAAACACCCATCAAAGTAATCCAATACAAACTTATCTAAAGCAGTGCTGTTTGTATTACTTTAATGAGTACATTGCATGACTTCTTTTATTGTATAATTATGCAGCAGGATAACAAACAATAAAATGATCTCTTGTACACGTACTTCTGACTATTTTAATTCAGTGTGTCGAAACCTTATATTCAATCTTCCTATGTCTAAACACGTTAAAAGAGATTTTCAGCAATAAATTTAGCATGTGTCAAATCCAACCACCCATCTAAGGTAATCTAATAAAACCTAATCTAAAGCAGTGCTGTTTGTATTACTTTAATGAGTACATTACATAATTCCTTATATTGTATAAATATGAAGCAGGATAACAAACAAAGATTTCTTGTATATGTACTTCTAATTATTTTAATTCAGTGTGTCGAAATCTTATATTCAATCTTCCTATGTCTAAATGCTTTAAAACAAATTTTCAGCAATATATTTAGCATGTGTCAAATCCAACCCCCCATTCTAAGGTAATCCAATAAAAACTTATCTAAGACAGTGCTCTTTGTTTTACTTTAATGAGTGCATTACATGATTTCTTTTATTGTATAATTATGCAGCAGGATAACAAACAAAGATTTCTTGTACATGTACTTCTGATTATTTTAATTCAGTGTGTCGAAATCTTATATTCAATCTTCCTATGTCTAAATGCTTTAAAACAAATTGACAACAATAAATTTAGCATGTGTCAAATCCAACGCCCCATCTAAGGTAATCCAATAAAAACTCATCTAAGACAGTGCTGTTTGTTTTACTTTAATGAGTACATTACATGATTTCTTTTATTGTATAATTATGCAGCAGGATAACAAACAAAGATTTCTTGTACATGTACTTCTGATTATTTTAATTCAGTGTGTCGAAATCTTATATTCAATCTTCCTATGTCTAAATGCTTTAAAACAAATTGTCAGCAATAAATTTAGCATGTGTCAAATCCAACCCCCCATCTAAGGAAATCCAATAAAAACTTATCTAAGACTGTGCTGTTTGTTTTACTTTAATGAGTACATTACATGATTTCTTTTATTGTATAATTATGCAGCAGGATAACAAACAATGAAATGATTTCTTGTACACGTACTTCTGACTATTTTAATTCAGTGTGTCGAAACCTTATATTCAATCTTCCTATGTCTAAACGCTTTAAAAGAGATTTTCAGCATCCAACCACCCATCTAAGGTAATCCAACAAAACCGTGTCTAAGGCAGTGCTGTCTGTATTACTTTAATGAATACATTACATGATTTCTTTTATTGTATAATTATGCAGCAGGATAACAAACAATGAAATGATTTCTTGTACACGTACTTCTGACTATTTTAATTCAGTGTGTCGAAACCTTATATTCAATCTTCCTATGTCTAAACGCTTTAAAAGAGATTTTCAGCATCCAACCACCCATCTAAGGTAATCCAACAAAACCGTGTCTAAGGCAGTGCTGTCTGTATTACTTTAATGAATACATTACATGATTTCTTTTATTGTATAATTATGCAGCAGGATAACAAACAATGAAATGATTTCTTGTACACGTACTTCTGACTATTTTAATTCAGTGTGTCGAAACCTTATATTCAATCTTCCTATGTCTAAACGCTTTAAAAGAGATTTTCAGCATCCAACCACCCATCTAAGGTAATCCAACAAAACCGTGTCTAAGGCAGTGCTGTCTGTATTACTTTAATGAATACATTACATGATTTCTTTTATTGTATAATTATGCAGCAGGATAACAAACAATGAAATGATTTCTTGTACACGTACTTCTGACTATTTTAATTCAGTGTGTCGAAACCTTATATTCAATCTTCCTATGTCTAAACGCTTTAAAAGAGATTTTCAGCATCCAACCACCCATCTAAGGTAATCCAACAAAACCGTGTCTAAGGCAGTGCTGTCTGTATTACTTTAATGAATACATTACATGATTTCTTTTATTGTATAATTATGCAGCAGGATAACAAACAATGAAATGATTTCTTGTACACGTACTTCTGACTATTTTAATTCAGTGTGTCGAAACCTTATATTCAATCTTCCTATGTCTAAACACGTTAAAAGAGATTTTCAGCAATAAATTTAGCATGTGTCAAATCCAACCACCCATCTAAGGTAATCTAATAAAACCTAATCTAAAGCAGTGCTGTTTGTATTACTTTAATGAGTACATTACATAATTCCTTATATTGTATAAATATGAAGCAGGATAACAAACAAAGATTTCTTGTATATGTACTTCTAATTATTTTAATTCAGTGTGTCGAAATCTTATATTCAATCTTCCTATGTCTAAATGCTTTAAAACAAATTTTCAGCAATATATTTAGCATGTGTCAAATCCAACCCCCCATTCTAAGGTAATCCAATAAAAACTTATCTAAGACAGTGCTCTTTGTTTTACTTTAATGAGTGCATTACATGATTTCTTTTATTGTATAATTATGCAGCAGGATAACAAACAAAGATTTCTTGTACATGTACTTCTGATTATTTTAATTCAGTGTGTCGAAATCTTATATTCAATCTTCCTATGTCTAAATGCTTTACAACAAATTGTCAGCAATAAATTTAGCATGTGTCAAATCCAACCCCCCATCTAAGGAAATCCAATAAAAACTTATCTAAGACTGTGCTGTTTGTTTTACTTTAATGAGTACATTACATGATTTCTTTTATTGTATAATTATGCAGCAGGATAACAAACAATGAAATGATTTCTTGTACACGTACTTCTGACTATTTTAATTCAGTGTGTCGAAACCTTATATTCAATCTTCCTATGTCTAAACGCTTTAAAAGAGATTTTCAGCATCCAACCACCCATCTAAGGTAATCCAACAAAACCGTGTCTAAGGCAGTGCTGTCTGTATTACTTTAATGAATACATTACATGATTTCTTTTATTGTATAATTATGCAGCAGGATAACAAACAATGAAATGATTTCTTGTACACGTACTTCTGACTATTTTAATTCAGTGTGTCGAAACCTTATATTCAATCTTCCTATGTCTAAACGCTTTAAAAGAGATTTTCAGCATCCAACCACCCATCTAAGGTAATCCAACAAAACCGTGTCTAAGGCAGTGCTGTCTGTATTAGTTTAATGAATACATTACATGATTTCTTTTATTGTATAATTATGCAGCAGGATAACAAACAATGAAATGATTTCTTGTACACGTACTTCTGACTATTTTAATTCAGTGTGTCGAAACCTTATATTCAATCTTCCTATGTCTAAACGCTTTAAAAGAGATTTTCAGCATCCAACCACCCATCTAAGGTAATCCAACAAAACCGTGTCTAAGGCAGTGCTGTCTGTATTACTTTAATGAATACATTACATGATTTCTTTTATTGTATAATTATGCAGCAGGATAACAAACAATGAAATGATTTCTTGTACACGTACTTCTGACTATTTTAATTCAGTGTGTCGAAACCTTATATTCAATCTTCCTATGTCTAAACGCTTTAAAAGAGATTTTCAGCATCCAACCACCCATCTAAGGTAATCCAACAAAACCGTGTCTAAGGCAGTGCTGTCTGTATTACTTTAATGAATACATTACATGATTTCTTTTATTGTATAATTATGCAGCAGGATAACAAACAATGAAATGATTTCTTGTACACGTACTTCTGACTATTTTAATTCAGTGTGTCGAAACCTTATATTCAATCTTCCTATGTCTAAACACGTTAAAAGAGATTTTCAGCAATAAATTTAGCATGTGTCAAATCCAACCACCCATCTAAGGTAATCTAATAAAACCTAATCTAAAGCAGTGCTGTTTGTATTACTTTAATGAGTACATTACATAATTCCTTATATTGTATAAATATGAAGCAGGATAACAAACAAAGATTTCTTGTATATGTACTTCTAATTATTTTAATTCAGTGTGTCGAAATCTTATATTCAATCTTCCTATGTCTAAATGCTTTAAAACAAATTTTCAGCAATATATTTAGCATGTGTCAAATCCAACCCCCCATTCTAAGGTAATCCAATAAAAACTTATCTAAGACAGTGCTCTTTGTTTTACTTTAATGAGTGCATTACATGATTTCTTTTATTGTATAATTATGCAGCAGGATAACAAACAAAGATTTCTTGTACATGTACTTCTGATTATTTTAATTCAGTGTGTCGAAATCTTATATTCAATCTTCCTATGTCTAAATGCTTTAAAACAAATTGACAACAATAAATTTAGCATGTGTCAAATCCAACGCCCCATCTAAGGTAATCCAATAAAAACTCATCTAAGACAGTGCTGTTTGTTTTACTTTAATGAGTACATTACATGATTTCTTTTATTGTATAATTATGCAGCAGGATAACAAACAAAGATTTCTTGTACATGTACTTCTGATTATTTTAATTCAGTGTGTCGAAATCTTATATTCAATCTTCCTATGTCTAAATGCTTTAAAACAAATTGTCAGCAATAAATTTAGCATGTGTCAAATCCAACCCCCCATCTAAGGAAATCCAATAAAAACTTATCTAAGACTGTGCTGTTTGTTTTACTTTAATGAGTACATTACATGATTTCTTTTATTGTATAATTATGCAGCAGGATAACAAACAATGAAATGATTTCTTGTACACGTACTTCTGACTATTTTAATTCAGTGTGTCGAAACCTTATATTCAATCTTCCTATGTCTAAACGCTTTAAAAGAGATTTTCAGCATCCAACCACCCATCTAAGGTAATCCAACAAAACCGTGTCTAAGGCAGTGCTGTCTGTATTACTTTAATGAATACATTACATGATTTCTTTTATTGTATAATTATGCAGCAGGATAACAAACAATGAAATGATTTCTTGTACACGTACTTCTGACTATTTTAATTCAGTGTGTCGAAACCTTATATTCAATCTTCCTATGTCTAAACGCTTTAAAAGAGATTTTCAGCATCCAACCACCCATCTAAGGTAATCCAACAAAACCGTGTCTAATCTTATATTCAATCTTCCTATGTCTAAATGCTTTAAAACAAATTGTCAACAATAAAGTTAGCATGTGTCAAATCCAACCCCCCATCTAAGGTAATCCAATAAAAACTTATATAAGACAGTGATGTTTGTTTTACTTTAATGAGTACATTGCATGATTTCTTTTATTGTATAATTATGCAGCAGGATAACAAACAATAAACTTTCGATTTCATTCATTTCAATTCTACTATCATTGTTCGTAAAATTGAAAATCCGACTAAGTTAAGTTTGTAAAGAGCCTTGCTGTTCCAACCGGAATTTGAACCCTGGATCTCCGAACTGACCAGCCGACGCTCCAGTTGAGCTACTGGAACAAAATTGCAAGCTCTTATCAGCAAAATGGACTCTGAAAGTTCTGCCCAATCGTCGATACTATAACTAAGAAGATGGGATATATTTAATCTTGTTAGTACTATAAGTGTGCAAAGATTCAGCTTTCTATGTCGCTAGGAGATTTCTGTAGGGTCTTAAAAGGCTTTTCGAATAAAAAACCGCATTTTGTCCACCTTGGAAAGTGAATCGAAAGTCCGGCTCCGTTAGGTTCTATACCATAGTCGATACTATAAGTTTTCTAACATTCAGCCTTTTAGGTCAAAGGAGGGGCTAATGGAGAATCTGAAATACATGTCATCTGCCTCCCCCTTTCTTCGCCCCCGGGAAGTAACTCTAAAATATGGCTCCATTAATATATGTATGGATATGCATATTTTTAATGTATCTTCTAAACTATATTAAAATCATAAGCTCAAGTTGTATCATAGACGTAGCCAAGAGCTCGAAAAAAAGAATGGTCGAGTGCTGAATTTCAGTTTCCAATATGAGCCCCTTTCAAAAATTATTGCAATTTTTTCACCATCGGGGGAGGGAGCGGAGTTATGACCCCAATCCTGCCTACGCCACTGAATTTCATACAATCCCCGTGATTTAAAATAGCTCTAATAACATAATTACACTTTTTTGCTTTTGTTTTAAATATTGAAATATTTATTTTACAATAAGCTGAGTTTAAACATTCGAAAGTAACATAATGCATGACCGATTTCATGTGTGAATAAAACTTGAATTTGAAAACTTGAATTGTAAATGCACATTAAGCATTAATCTTCCGAAATTTCGATCCAACTGTATTTTTTTTCTCGTTAAAATATCGCTTTAAAATTTTTTAATTTTCAATAAAAAGTCCATTAGAGTATCGCACCAGATTTTTCCCGGAATTTTTTCCAACTCATCGAGTGCAAAAGGTTTGAGCATTGCATGCGGTAGATTTTCGCGGTGTCAACGGAGATCCGTGAATATGGCAGTCCCCTCAAGTGGCCTTCGCCCTGGGCGTATTTTAGAAATAGGTTAAAATTGACATCTACTGAACCCATCCAGTACACTGATAAAATGGGTGCCAAATGATAACGCGTGGCAGGATGCATGTCAGATGCTTCAAAAGTTGACAATATGAAAGTTTAAACATCTAAACTTCAAAAACTTACGAACAGAAATCAATAAAATTTTCAGAACTTTTAAAAAATGTGCATTAAGATTATGTAAAAAAATTAATATGTTATAATTCACTTTTTTTACCGACCGAAATTTTAAATTAAAAAAATTTTAAAATATCAAAATTTTAATTAAGAATTTTCTTTTGGGTTATATTACTACATATTTAAAAGTAAAAGCGAAATCAATAAGTACGTATTTTAGTGGTATGTAGCTGAATATCCCTTGGGACAAATGAACATGTAAAAGTCCAAATTTCTGTTGCCAACTGTTAGAAAAGTTCTCATCGCAAAAAAAAAAAAAACAAGATCAATCATGGTTAAAGCATTGATTATGAAACACTTTCCAACTTCAATGCAATTTTATTTAAACATGTCTAAAATGCAATACATTCCTCGGTAGTATTTTAAAACTTATTACAATACTACATTAATTTATTATATTTGAAAACTTAAACCCTCATCGAAAAAAAAAGCTTCATTCAAATGACGACATTGAAATATAAATTGCCTGGTTTAAACATCTCTAAAATGTGATACATTCCTCGGTAATAATTTTAGAATCAGCATAATACTACGATAATTTATTATATTTGAAAACATCATTGAAAACAACTGAAATTCATTCAAATGACGTCATAGAAAAATAACACGCCTGGCTCTCCCTATAGAAGCAGCTTTTCATTCATAAATAATTTCCCATTCATGTCATTCATAACAATACTATAATAATTTATTTTATTTAAAAATTAAGACCATGGAGCTACAAGTAATTAAACTCTATGCGTAAAACTTCATCGAAAAAATCGTCCTTCTCTTTGTAAAATCAATGAATATTTGATTCATATCAGGTATGCAGACTCCATGGGCTAAATAATTTTGTGTTAAAAAAATACAGCAATTCTAATACAACTCATTCTACATATTTTGCTGTTGACATTTTATATAGGTGAAAAATAAGCTTCGTTGTAGAAATAATCAAATTTGGATGAGCATTTAAACTCAAATATATTGTCATTGCGTTGTTTCAGTATGTAGATGCACAGAATTTAGGCAAAAATTAAGTGGTTTTAGGACGGATACTATACTCAATATGAATTAAAAAGAACTTTAAAAATCACGATTTTGAGACAAGATGGATGCCATATATTATTTTGAAGTGGGTCACGTGATCTTTTCATATCATGGTCACGTGATCGCTTCATATAAGAGGTGTTATTATTATTTTAATTTTTATTTAAAAAACTACTGAATATATTTCGCTGAATTTTTTTTATATATTTTATGGAACAATTTGAATATTACCTAAAATTTTTGAAGCAATTTTTGAATTTTAAATCCGCTGAAAAAATGTTTGAAAAATTAGGGCCCATAGGGCTCAATGTATTTCATTTTTTCAACCCGGGTTCGATTCAAAACTAAATGGGTGATATTATTCATTTATATTCCCATAGGTCCTACAGACCGTCTGAACAACATACTAAAATTTCATTTTGATTAAGTCATTTTTACGGCAGTTATCGTGCTAACGGAAAGACAGATAGAATGAACAAAGTCATAAATACTTTTCAACTTTGTTGTAAAGTGTTAAAAAATAATGAAACAATTTTTCTGAGTGTTATTTAATGTAACAAATCGGTTGGTGTACAAATATATAATTTTCACTCATCTTATTTTGTATTCTTTGGCCTAACTTACCCCATCGACTCCCTTAGTACATGGACGAAACTTATGTCATTCATTAGCTTTTTACAAGAGAATGCAAATTTAAACGTCTTACATCCATCCGAAGTGGCATATTTGATGCCCATCGATAGAAATATCGATTTTTACAAATCGCACATAATAATGGGAAATCGCACCTTTAGATTCTGATTAATCGCGTAGTAATGCTTTTTGTTTACACTTTTTACTACCCTTTATTTAATTTCTAACGGGATATATATTGCATATATGCATATTTGTCGCGTTTCAAATCTTTGAAGACCTAACTAACCAGGTTCCACTAATAATAGCGAAGCGACGTAAAATGTGACATATCGTTGTTTATTGTATGGTAAGTTTTAATTCTTTAGAATTTTAACATTATCGGTCAGACCGTCTTCGGCCTGCAATAAAAGGCACTCGTTTCTCAAATCTCTGCAAACCCTTTTATGTTGGGTTCACTGGCACATAGGTCTGTAGTTGGTTGGGTAAAAGTTTGTTTGCAACAATGGTCACCATTGTTGTAGATAGTTGAAAATGTAAAAATGAGACTAATATTCAGCTTCGTTTTCATTTCATTCTCTGTCTCTCTGTTTATATTATATATATATATATATATATATATATATATATATATATATATATATATATATATATATATAATAGTTTGAAAATCCAATGAAAGAAAAGTGAGAAGCTGCAACTCGAAAATCCTAACTTTTTAACAAGCCTACTGCATTGTCTTTCCTATTTACTCAATATTTTTTTACATTTGCATATTTGCAAAGTATCCTTAATTTTTAACACTTTACAACAAAGTTTAAAATTGTTTATGACTTTGTTCATTCTGTCTGTCTGTCTGTCCGTTAGCACGATAACTGCCGTAAAAATAGAACTCCGTAGAACTCCTAGGAAACAGATATTCAAATATTCTTTCAGATTTCTCATGCCAGCTCAAGGTCACCTCGTCGTCCAAAATTCAAGTGCCCTCATGACGTCATCGTCCAAAGTTCCTAGGATAAGCTTATCTCATTCCGTTATCACTTCCTCCTCATTACTCATGAGGAGGGTGTATGAGTTATCGGCAGGATGAGCTGTTCATCCTGCTGCCCGTGAACTCTTAATTCTCTTCTGCTTGTAAGATCTACGACGTAATGGTTTTACTGTTGAATTCTCCATTTCAGGATGACAAGATAAAAACCCAATCAACTTGTATTTCACGCAACTCTAAATTGACAATTATCAATATTGATAGCATCGGTAATAAACAATAGTCTATATATCGAAATATTTTATTAATTCATCAATTTGATGTCATTTTCGTTAAGTTAGTGTCATTTTTGCAACGATATTTTAGTTAATCTGAGACGAAATACAGTGACCGCCGGTTATAAGATTCAGTGGTTATAAGAAACAGCCGTTTATAAGACTCAAAACGACAGAAACAAATACAAACTTCGTTTTAACATTAAAATTGTGTCGCTTATAAGAAACACGATTCCGCTTATAAGAAACAGTTTTCTACAGAAAATTTGTTGATTTCCTTGCGACGCTGGTGTAAAAAAAGAAAATCGATTTGTTTAAGGTTAACTGAAGGACGAGTTGTTATCTCTTGTCTCTGGGCGTACGGGGAGGGGGTGGGAGTTTGCTATGTAACAAAGGATGACAGAGGATTTCTCCGCAGAAAGACTTGGGGAGTACAACCCCAAACCAGTAAGAAACGAGCTTTAATCTTTTGGCAGTTAAGGAAACGTACTGATAAGGAAAGGCATCTTTGCTTATGCACTCAAATAAGATTCGTACAGCTTTAGTTAGTCATTTTATGTTTTGCTAGTGAAGCATGTCGCAAACCCTTACTTTGCTTGAAAAGCAAAGTTTACTTAAAAAGTATGATTCTCCACCTCCGTGTAGTCAATAAGCAAGAAAACAACCTTGCTTGATGCTATCCATATGATCGCAGGCGCATGGAAAAAAGTTTCTGACATATGCATTTTTAATTGCTTCCGTAAAGCAGGATTTTTGAAAAATAATGTTGCCATACCAGCAGAAGATGAAGAAGAATTTAAAGCACCTTTCGAAGAATGGATTCACATCGACGAAAATTTACAAACATCTGAAGAAAACAATGATGATGACATAGTGCGGAAATTCAGAATGTTTGCAATGAAGAAAAAAATGAAGACGACGTTCCACAAGAAGAAAATTTTCCTACAGCCAAACAGTCGCGAGAAGCCCTAACTATAATTAGAAAAACTCTTGAACACAGAGGGGCATCAGAAAAAGTTTATGGACTGTTTTATGATTTAGAAATGGATGTACGTAAACTAATCACAGACTCGTTAGCACAAACAATACTGGATAAGTTTTTTGCTATTCTTCAGTAATAGATTACGGTATGTATGAAAATGTACTATGCTCTTATACATAAATGAACGACCTATGAGTTTTACTTTTTATTCTTATTTAACTGCATACTATATGCATATAGATAATAATTTAAGTTGTAAGGCTTAATTTGTAAAATGAGAAATATTTTTGAATGCAAAACTTAATTTACAAATGTATTATGTACGTACTAATATTTTACTTATATACATTTATCTTTTAAATTCTGTAAAACTGTGTTCAATAGTTAGTATTTACAATGGAAGAACGATATTTAAAAAATTTCCGGATTTAAGAAACAACTGCTTATAAGAAACAAAACGAGCGAAACGAACGTGTTTCTTATAAGCGGCGGTCACTGTATTACCAAGTTGGAAGTGAATCGCTAAATGAGGCACAAAGTTCGCCAAATTTATCGCCAAACCTTTCAGACAGAGAAAAGAGCATTACTTATATATAAATGATTGCTGGTAAATAGTTAGGCGTCAAAATACAAAACCATTACACAAAATATCGTCTATCGTGAATGGATCCACGAGAATGGTGTTAACAAATGTGTTGCATAATATTGCATATAAAAAGTAAACATATTTCACAATAGTTAATCCTTTTTCTTTAATTTTATTGTTAAATTTATTGAAAAAGTCCAATACCTCGAGAACGGTTCATGATAGTGTTCGAAACTTCATGCCAATCGTTTTCTAATAAGAAATTACATAAGAAATAAGTACTTACGTAACATAATTTAAGGTTCTGATTTTTTAATGATTTTTTTTAACATTTTATGCGCAAATTTTGGGATCTTCCGAACATTCAATTATGTTTAAAACCAATAGGCTTCCAGTATTCACGGATTGTAACTTTTGCACCAAATGTCGTTCGAACGTTTCATTCGTTAGTGAGATATCGCCTCCACAGTCACACACACACACATCACTTTAAAAACGATCGATTCAAGATCAGGGATGCTTGAAACGTGCTCTTCTGTCAAAAACTCGAATTGGAATCTTCGACCCTGACACAATACACTTTCCCTATACTTTATACTATGTATATAGGGAAGGTAAAAAATTTGAAACTGAAATTCTACAATACACTTTCTTCCTATCTTACAATCTATCCTTGTATCAATTTTTAAGCCTTTATCTCACAACAAAGTAAGTTTTACTATCATTTCGCATTTCGAATATTTTCATGTAAAGGACCCCTTAAATGAACATTTAAAAAAGAAATTCATTTTTCCAGAAGGTTTTATTGAAAAATTGACCTGTGCTTCAAATTTCAAGCCTCATTTCACATTTCGAACGTTTTGGAGTGGGGTAAGTCTCATGTTATTTGGAAGTCAAGTCTCCATGTTATTTAAAAGAAGGTGTTTCTCATTTCTACTTTTCCTATATGCATAGTACAATATATGGAGAAAGTATTGTGACGGGGTCGAAAATTCACATTCAAGTTTTTGACGGAAGAACAGGTTTCAAGCATCCCTGAACTTGAATCGATCGTTTTGGAGGTGATGTGTGTGTATGTGTGTGTGTGTTCATGAGTCTGAAGAGACGATATTTAACGAATGGAACGTTTCGAACGAAATTTAGTACACAAATTACAATCAGTGAATATTGGAAGTCTATTGATATTAAATGCAATCGATGTTCGGAAGGACCCCCACTTCCCCCCTCCCCCAAATTTTCGTATGATATTTTGAAAAAAAAACCTCAAAAAATCAGAGCCTTCAATAATGTTACGTTAATAATCTTTTTATGTAATTTTTCATTGGAAAACGTTTGATACAAATTTCAGGAAGCTAGAATGAATCTTTCTCGAAAAATTGCACTTTTGCAAATACAATTATAAAACAATAAATAAAAATAATAACATATAATTTAAAAGTATTAATTATTATGAAATATCTTTAGATTTTGTATGTAATATTACACGCTAAATTTGTTAACATCATTCTCGTGGATCTAATTCGTTTCATTCACGACAGACGATACTTTGTATAATAATTTTCTATTTTGATGCCTAACTATTCGCCAACAGTCCTTTATATTTAAGAACTAGCAGCATACCCGTTCTTCGTACGGAGTACATAATATAAAGAAACTTATAACTCGCAAACATGTGCAAATTCTGTTAAAATATTAAATTTATTGCTCGAAAAGTTTAAGAATATCTGTTCTCACTATGCAAAATTATCTTCACGGAAAGATCTGAAGAATGAAACATCCTGGCCCTTTTTGTAAGCAAATTTACAAAACAAAAAGAATTGAATCAATATATGCAACCCCGTACCAGTCGCAGATTAGAAAATATGCCAGTGTGTTAGTAGAAGATTGCCCGTATTACAATATGAGTCTAAAAAATCTTTGTCAAAATAAAAGAGATGACGTAATAAATTGAAAATATCAATAATCCCCGTACTCTTTATACCAGAAGGTCGTAATTGATTCCAATATATGCCAATATATATCAAAACATATGCCAATATACCTGTACTACTTATATTCTCGTAGATTTGAAGGTATATCCATGTATTTGTAGAAGATTACTCGTACAACGTACAATATATGAGCTTAAACAATTTTTGTCATAATAAAACAATTGCATAATAACTTGAAAATATCAATAATCCCTGAATCAATAATTCTCGAAAATATCAATAATAATAACGCTTAAACCTGAAAACCGTAATTGATATTATCCAGTCAAAAATGCTATAAGAAAAATCAAATCGTTCTTTTCTAAAATATATTTTTATATCAATTTATTTATTATTCAAATCGAAAAAATAATATTTAAAATGAACAGCAAGATTTCATTTAATTGCGTTTCTGAGCAACATGATATAAGATAGAATCTTCCTTATAAACGGCGAAATTAAATAACCATTTTGATTTCTTTATACTTTTCATTGTTCAGTAAAAGATTGTGAAGAACAAACCATGGAGATAGATTTCCCATTTAAATCATGTTTCAAACAATTCATGTTTTCAGAAAATGACTAATTAGCGAAAAAAATCTCCCATCAAACTCAGAGATACAGTTTTACTTAACTTTCTAACGATTTTCAAGCTTTTTGCTTGGATAAACAACGGAGTTAGAGAGTAAACTCCTAGGAAAAAGTTTCGTTTTTCATTAATATCTCAACAACCCCTGGTCTTAGATACTTAAAACTTGGGCTAAATTTATGGGGCACTATTTCAAGGCTATCCACAAAATTTCATCAAATTCGATTCAGCCGTTCTCCCATGATGATGAGACAAACAAAAATTTTGATTTTTACTAATATCTCGAGAACCACTGATCATAGAATCTACAAACAAGGACTCAATTTTAAGTGGGACTATTTCCAGGCTTTCCACAAAATTTCATCAAATTCGGTTTAGCCGTTCTCCCGAGATGATGGGACAAACAGACAGACAGATTTTCAATTTTATATATATAGTCTAGCAGCATATCCGCTCTTCGTACGGAGTATGTAATATAATATAATATAATATAAAGAAACTTATAATTCGCAATCATGTGCAAATTCTGTTAAAATATTAAATTTATTGCTCATAAAGAGGAGTTTAATAATATCTGTTCTCACTATGCAAAATTATCTTCACGGGGAGATTTGAAGAATAAAACATCCTGGCCTCTTTTGTAAGCAAATTTACAAAAAAAAAGGAATTGAATAAATATATGCAACCCCGTACTACTTATATTGTCGCAGATTAGAAAATATGCCAGTGTGTTAGTAGAAGATTACCCGTATTACAATATGAATCTCAAAAATATTTGCCAAAATAAAAGAGATGACGTAATAAATTGAAAATATCAATAATTCCCGTAATCTTTATACCAGAAGGTCGTAATTGATTCCAATATATGCCAATATATATATATCAAAATATATGCCACTATATATACATATCAAAATATATGCCAATATATATATATCAAAATATATTCCAATATACCTGTACTACTTATATTTTCGTAGATTAGAAGATATACCCGTGCATTTGTAGAAGATTACTCCCGTGCATTTGTAGATTACTCGTACAACGTACTATACATGAGTTTCAACAATTTTCGTCATAATAAAACAATGGCATAATAACTTGAAAATATCAATAATCCCTGAATCAACAGTCCACCGAAAATATCAATTAAAATAATGTATAAACCTGAAGACTGTAATTGATATTATCCAGTCAAAAATGCAATGTCAATGAAATTTATTTTATATACATATCTTTATTATTCAAATCGGAAAATATTTAATATAAAATCGTATGCCGCATAACACATTGGTTGCGTTGCGAAGCGACATGATATCATTTGCTTCAAATAAATTGATAGAAATCATATCGTCTGAATAATGCGATCTCCATGGAAGGTTTGGCGACATTTTAGTCAATTTAGTGATAACTTAAAAAATCGCCAAATTTATCGCCAAATATATGCAACCCCGTACTAAAACACTAAAATTGTATTATAAGATACACCCGTTCTACTCTTTTTCTGCTTCAACAATCGGCTAAGTGATGTACGCAGAACTGATAGTCCCATTTTTGCGACAAATTGACGAAACATCATCACAATACTATCCCCTAACAAAACACAATTAATTTCATTTATTAAGCGCGATTTTATCAATTTTATGATATTTTATGGATTGACAAATATTTTTATCAATTTGGTGATATTAAAATAAATTTTTTCATGAAGAGTTATATAAAATTTAAAAAAAAAGAAAAATTGTTATCTACCAAATTTACTTTAAAATATGAAGCCACTCCCATATGCAAAACGTTTAAACAAATGGAGAGATATCTATTATATAATATCTCTTTCTTTTCTTTCTGGAAGATATCCCAAAGTCAGAATTTAATTGAATTTGTTTTTTTCCCTATATTAAAATTTTTTTTAATTAAAAAACTACTTAACATATTTTACTGAATTTTTTTTCATATATTCTATGGGATAATGTGAATATTTCCTAAAAATTTCGAAGCAATTCGTGAATTTTAAATTTACTTAAAAAATGTTTGAAAAATTAGGTCCCATAGGGTTCAATGTATTTCATTTTTTCAACCCGGGTTCAATAAAAAACTAATTGGGTGATATTATTTATTTATATTCCCATAGGTCCTACAGACCGACTGAACAACATACTAAAATTTCATTTTGATAAACTCATTTTTACGGCAGTTATCGTGCTAACGGACAGACAGACAGACAGACAGACAGAATGAACAAAGTCATAAACACTTTTCAACTTTGTTGTAAAGTGTTAAAAATTCGTTAAATGCGTTACTAAGTAGGATGGATGGACTGGCCGACAAATGCTACCGAAACATCATTTCAGTACTCTATTCTAAACAAACAAATCATTGATTTGCGTCATTTTTATAAATTTGAAGACATTTCCGCTAATTTGGTAAAGTTTAAGAAAAGTTACCAAGTTATTTAGAGATATCCCGCTAAACTCGAAGCTCTAAATTTGCAGATCTGAAGAATAAAATATCTTAATCCCGTTTGTATATACTAAATGAAAACACTAAAATTGTATTATAAGATACAGCCGTTCTACTCTTTTTCTGCTTCAACAATCGGCTAAATGAATTTATTGGGTAAGCACAATATATGAGTTTATTAGCTAAACACAATATATGAGTTTATTAGCTAAACACAATATATGGGCTTGAAACCTCTTTGCTAAAATAAATGAAAGTGATGTACGCAGTTCGCAATTTATATAATTAAAAGAACAATCAAATCGTTTATTTAAAAAATATATTTTTACATCCATTTATTTATTATTCAAAGAGAAAAAATAATACTAAATATTAACAACACATTTAATTTCATTCCGTTGCCGAGCAGCATGATATAAGATAGAATCTTCCTCATAAAATGCGAAATTAAATAGCCATTTTGATTTCTTTATTCTTTTCATCGTTGCAAAAATTGTGAAAGTTAAACCATGGAGATAGATTTTTCCATTTAAATTCATGTTTCAAACAATTCATGTTTTCAGATAGTGACTAATTAATGCAGAAATCCTGCACCAAGCTCGGAAATAAAGTTTTATTTCATTTCGACGTTTTAAACAAGCGATTTTCATCCTTTCCGTTTGGATATACCACGGAGTTGGAGAGTAGAACTCCTAGGAAAAAGTTCCGTTTTCATTAATATATCGACAACCTCTGGTCTTAGAAACTCGAAACTTGGACTAAATTTATAGGGGGCTATTTTAAGGCTATCCACAAAATTTCATTAAATTCAGTTCAGCCGTTTTTCTGTGATGATGAGACAAACGAAAATTTCGTTTTTTACTAATATCTCGAGAACCACTGGTCGTAGAAACTCAAAACACAGACTAAATTTTAAGTGGGGCTATTTCTAGGCTATCCACCATATTTTATCAAATTCGGTTCAGCAGTTCTCCCGTGATGATGGGACAAACAGACAGACAGACAGACAGACAGATTTTCAATTTTATTTATATAGATAGACTTGCAGCATACCCGTCCTTCGTACGGAGTATATAATATAAAAAAACTTATAATTCGCAATCATGTGCAAATTCTGTTAAAATATTAAATTTATTGCTCATAAAGAGAAGTTTAAAAATATCTGTTCTCACTATGCAAAATTATCTTCACGGGCAAATCTGAAGAATAAAATATCCTGGCCCCTTTTATAAGCAAATTTACAAAAAAAAAAGAATTGAATCAATATATGCAACCAGGTACTACTTATATTGTCGCAGATTAGAAAATATGCCAGTGTGTTAGTAGAAGAACATATTGTAATATGAGTCTCAAAAATATTTACCAAAATAAAAAAGATGACGTAATAATTTTTTTTTTTAATCAAATGGCCATGTACTTTTGACTTTCGTCATTCGCCTATTGAGCGGCCAGAGTGTGACCCATTTAGCCGTCCATTGACGTTGCCCCAGGCGCACCAGAGGGGGCGGTTCACATTGCGCCCACAACACAAACATCCATGCCTTACGTGGGGCTCGAACCCACAACGTGGCGTTAGAGCGATTGCTACGGAAACGCTTGCCTTTGACCGCTCGACAACCACGTCGGCTGACGTAATAAATTGAAAATATCAAAAATCCCCGTAATCTTAATACCAGAAGGTAGTAATTGATTCCAATATATGCCAATAAATATCAAAATTTATGCCAATATTCCTGTACTACATATTCTCGTAGATTAGAAGATATACCCGTGCATTTGCAGAAGATTACTTGTACAACGTACTATGTATGAGTTTCAACAATTTTCGTCATAATGAAACAATGGCATAATAATTTGAAAATATCAATAATCCCTGAATCAACTGTCCCCGAAATATCAATAATAATGATGTTTAAACCTGAAGACCGTAATTGATATTATCCAGTCAAAAATGCAATGTCAATGAAATTTATTTTATATACATATTTATATTAGATTTAATAAAAATCGTATGACACATAACATAATCGTATGACACATTGTATGACACATAACCGTTGCTAAGCGACATGATATCATCTGCTTCAAATAAATTGATGGAAATCAGGTCGTCTGAATAATGTGATCTCCATGGAAGGTTCGGCGACATTTTCGTCAATTTAGCGATAACTTAAAAAATCACCGAATTTATCGCCAAGTGGGACTGTAGAACTAACTGATAGTCCCATTTTACGACAAATTCACAATAGTATCCCCTAACAAAACACAATTAATTTCATTTATTAAGCGCGATTTTATCAATTCCATGATATTTTTATGGATTTACAAATATTTTTATCAATTTGGTGATATTAAAAAAATTAGTTAAATGCGTTACTAAGTAGGATAGATGGACTGGCCGACAAATGCTATCGAAACATCATTTCAGTACTCTATTCTAAAAGAACAAATCATTGATTTGCGTCATTTTTCAAATTTGGAGACATTTCCGCTAATTTGGTAAAGTTTAAGAAAAGTTACCAAGTTATTTAGAGATATCCAGCTAAATTCGTAGCTCTGAATTTGCAGATTTGAAGAATAAAATATCCTGATACCGTTTGTATATACTAAATGAAAACACTAAAATTGTATTATAAGATACACCAGTCCTACTCTTTTTCTGCTTCAACAATCGGCTAAATGAATTTATTGGGTAAACACAATATATGAGTTTATTAGCTAAACACAATATAGGAGCTTGAAACCTCTTTGCTAAAATAAATAAAAGTTATGTACGCAGTCCGCAATATATATAATTAAAAGAACAATCAAACCGTTCATTTATAAAGTATATTTTTACATCCATTTATTTATTATACAAATAGAAAAAATAATAATAAATATTAACAACACATTTAATTTCATTCCGTTGCCGAGCAACAGGATATAAGATAGAGTCTTCCTCATAAAATGCGAAATTATATAGCCATTTTGATCTCTTTATACTTTACATCGTTAAGCTTGTGAAAGATGAACCATGGAGGTAGATTTTTCCATTTAAATTCCTGTTTCAAACAATTCATGTTTTCCTATAGTGACTAATTAATGCAAAAATCCTGCACCAAACTCGGAAATAAAGTTTTATTTCATTTGGGCGTTTTAAACAAACGATTTGCATCCTTTCCGTTTGGATAAACCACGGAGTTGGAGAGTAGATCTCCTAAGAAAAAGTTCCGTTTTTCAATAATATCTCGACAACCCCTGGTCTTAGAAACTCGAAACTTGGACAAAATTTATGGGGGGCTATTTCAAAGCTATCCACAAAATTTCATTAAATTCGGTTCAGCCGTTTTCCCGTGATGATGAGACAAACGAAAATTTCGTTTTTTACCAATATCTCGAGAACCACTGGTCGTAGAAACTCAAAACATGAATTAAATTTTAAGTGGGGCTATTTCTAGGCTACCCACAAAATTTCATCAAATTCGGTTCAGACGTTCTCCCGTGATGATGGGACAAACAGACAGACCGACAGACAGACAGATTTTTAGACAGATTTATTTATATAGATTGCTGTTTCTCTCTATTTGTGTGCAACGCTTGGCGATCAATTTGTCAAACTTAGCGACTTATTTATCAAAATATGTGCATCTTGATGATATTTCGCCCCAAATTGACGAAAATATCGTTAAAATACAAAAATAACACTAAGTTAACGAAAATAATGCCAGATTAATGAATTAATTATTTAAATATATGGTCTATACTGCTTACGGGGGATGCTAACAATTTTGATTACTACTGCCAATGTAGAGTTGTATGAAATTTGGTACTTCAAAGTAGTTTTACATGTTGTCATTCGAAACCGCTCCAAATATACAATTCAACGTTAAAAACATTGTGCAGTAGTTTTTATACATCATTGTGTCACTGTGAAAGAAGTAAATTCATTTCATTATATAGGGAAAGTCATGTCAAATCAGTTTTTTTTTCTTTTTTTTTTTGCAAATAGAGCATTTTGGTTTGCGACACGACCTAAAGTAGAAAATATTGTTAAACTGAAATTGCATACTTTCTTTCTTTGGAACTGTTTACCCTTACCCCAAATTTAAAACCTCTATGTCACAACGAAGAACGTTTTTTTTTTCTGTTATTTCACATTTCGAACATTTTGCAGTTGAGCATATTTCCCTCTCACCTACATAACACACATAAAAAGAAGTTTACGTGCGTATTATAGATAAATTGACCCGTATACCAAATTATCTCGTATCTCACCTAAAAAAAGTTATTCATTTGGTCGGCAAATCTAATATTTTGGCGTGCTCCACCCCTAACATAGCACATTATGAAAAACTACAATTGTACACTTCCTTCTTTTCCAAGTATTTCCCCTTATACCAAATTTAAAGTTCCTATCTCATCTCGAACATTTTGGTGTACAGCACACATTAAAATGAACAATTTTGAATAATTTTACTCTTTTTTTTTTTATCTAATAATTGGTCTATATACCTAATTTCAAGCTTCAAGGGAAGCCTTTCTCCTTTGTTTGAAAAATCTAACATTTTAATGTGCAGTACCCCCTAATGTAGCAAAATTTGGAAAACTGAAATTGCAGAGTTTCCTCCTTTCAAACTATATACCAATACACCAAATTTTAAGTCTCTCATCGTAAAGTATCCTTTTCTATCATTTCACATTTCGAACGTTTTGGTGTAGAGCAAATCTCCTCTCCTAAACATTTTTTTAAAAATTCCGAGTTTTCCAGAAGGTTTTATCAAACGATTGACACGTGTATCAAATTGTCTGTTTATACGGTAAATACATAAAAGAGGCGTGACAAGCAGGCAGATAGACAGAAAGGCAGACGAACAATTGGCGATTAGTATATATAGATAAATAATAGAATTTTTCAACAACTTTGATGAAAGGTTTCAGTTGGCAAAATAATTTTTATTTTTAGTGAATATTCTAATCTATAGTTTAAACAAACAGACCTTGTGAATGTGTTCAACATCTGAATTTAAATATTGTGGAGAACAATAAGACAAAATACAGCATCTTATAACTCAGTCATTTAATTTGAAAATCAAAAAGTTTTGTTGTCACCGATTAAAATAAACATAGTAAATACTAATAGTACACCCGTGTTTTATACGGAATATACTTTATAAAGAAACTTAAAATTCACAATCATGTGCAAAGTCTATAGTATTTGAAATAACATTATTACTCAAAATATTCTATTAAAATATTTAAATTAATGCTCCTAAAAAGAAGTTTAAGAATCTCTGTTTAGTACTTTAATTAATCAAACGTACTGTTGATTTTATGTTTAACCCGCCCATTGGAATACCCCCCGTGCGCTTATTTTGGGCTCAAAAGAGCATTTTTAGCACGCATTAAAGAAGATTATTTAGGACGTATCAGAAAGGCTTATTTAGAACGTATTGCGCCGTCACAGAGGTCGAAAGATTATCAAATAAGCGTGTGTGGAGCGTATCATAGGATATTGCTAAGATCGTATCAAAAGAGCTTATTTAGGCTTTAGTACGTATCAAAAGTACGCGCAGAGGACGAAAAACGTATCAAAAGAGCTTAGTTAGGGCATACCAAAGCTTATTTAAGGCATATCACGTTCGCGCCGAAGGCGAAAAACGTATCAAAAGAGCTTAGTTAGGGCATACCAAAGCTTATTTAAGACATATTACGCTCGCGTCGAAGGCGAAAAACGTATCAAAAGAGCTTAGTTAGGGCATACCAAAGCTTATTTAAGGCATATTACGCTCGCGCAGAAGGCGAAAAACGTATCAAAAGAGCTTAGTTAGGGCATACCAAAGCTTATTTAAGACATATTACGCTCGCGCCGAAGGCGTAAAACGTATCAAAAGAGCTTAGTTAGGGCATACCAAAGCTTATTTAAGGCATATTACGCTCGTGTCGAAGGCGAAAAACGTATCAAAAGAGCTTAGTTAGGGCATACCGAAGCTTATTTAAGGCATATTACGCTCGTGCCGAAGGCGAAAAACGTATCAAAAGAGCTTAGTTAGGGCATACCAAAGCTTATAGCTTATTTAAGACATATTACGCTCGCGCCGAAGGCGAAAAACGTATCAAAAGAGCTTAGTTAGGGCATACCAAAGCTTATTTAAGGCATATTACGCTCGCGCAGAAAGCGAAAAACGTATCAAAAGAGCTTAGTTAGGACATACCAAAGCTTATTTAAGACATATTACGCTCGCGCCGAAGGCGAAAAACGTATCAAAAGAGCTTAGTTAGGGCATACCAAAGCTTATTTAAGGCATATTAAATACACAGTCGTATTACGTAGTGGTCGATGTGCCCAAAGCGTATTACGCGACCATGCAGCGGGAAAAGATGTGTTTAGACGGCTATTGGGCGTATTATGTCCTCTTAATATGTGAGGTGCATCGGCGAGTACGCCATTTGAGAAATTGAATGCAATTAATCCATGCTTTAAATCTCGGGCAACGGCTGGTACATTTTCTAGTATTGAATATATCTTGATAAGAAATTTTCATCTTTGTTCCTAACTGACTTCCAGATACTCATACTCATATCTTATTTTTCCATGAACAGTCACATTCATTTAATGTGACCCATTGTCTTTTGAATGAGTAACTATTTGAACAATCATTGTTTGAGAATAAACACAAAAGAAAATAAAAGCTGCAAGAAATTTAAAATTCGGTTTCATCGATTCCAGCTCCTTCATTAAAAGGACGGAGGGTAAAAGTTTAAATAAATATCAGTGAATAATTTGCAAGATACAAACGCTTGAGTCTCTTCGTTTTTGACCCTGCACTAACACCACTGGCAATAGTCAGAACAGAAAACTTTGTAACAAAGAGCAGAGGAGAAATCTATTATGCGACAACAACAAAGCTCAGGGGGACACGGGGTAAAAAGTAAGAATGAGAGAGATCCTTCCTCCAAGAGAAAGAATTTGTTTCCCAGAAGTAATGAAGAATTTAATGAACTATTATCTGGAATAGAGTAAAAAAGAAGTAGAGAAATAACGCCCGCGGGCTAAGCTGCCGGTGAAGTAAGAAAAAAGTTGACGCGTTCAATGTGAAGGGATCGAATTATTTGCATTGGCTTTACAAAAAAGAAATCCAGATGGCGCTGTCCAATCTGAATATTCTCATGTATTACGAAGATCGAATTCATCAGAATTTTCCAAGAATGTTCAAATCGTGATGGGAATTACCTGCAGTAGCAAACTTTTCATCTTTTTCACTCTATAAAATTTAAATTGGAAAAATTGATTTTAGGATGGAAAATATATTATAATTTTCTATTTTTATCATTTCTAAATAATTTTCATCATAAATTAGATTGTAATATCCACCTGGATAATTATATTTTAACATATAATATAGAACATATTTTATTTCACCAAATTCATCCGTTTATATTAAAGCGAATTTAGTGTAAAACAAAGTAAATGAGATTCCCCATTAGGAAATGAGTCAATGTTTTAATTGCTTTTTACAACAAATTTTTGCCTTAATTAAAATTTTTCAGGGGTCATTAGAATTTCATAAATGTTTGTCTCTAAATGGGACGCCTTGAGACAATTTGAGACTCCTTCAGTGAATTCATGGTAATTTAGTAAGTACATATGTTTTTCTTATACAATTAACTAGTTGTTAAGTTCGTCAAATAATGGAATCAAGCATCCCCCCCCCCCTTCTTCTAATGAAATTATTCACTACTCTAATTTTTATTACAACAAGGGAAACACGATAAAGGTAAGCCATCTTATGCTAAGAGTGTTGGGAGAAAACTATATCCGTCATATATATCCTATAATCTATGTATAATATAATCCTATAATCTATATATAATATAATCTCATAATATAATCCCATCTATATATAATATTATCCTATAATCGCATATCTGTGAAAATATGAGCTTGTAACCACACTTGTAGTGATATTGAGGTATAGCATTAATCACTTAACTACAAACAGGACTCTCAAACTGAATTAATCTGACATACAAATGTAAAGTGTATAGTACAATAAATTGCTACTAAACTAGTAAAATGATAGAGTGTATAAATTTGTAATTCAAAATAACCTTAATATGCAAAAGAAAATCGCGTCCGAACATAAAAAAGTGTGCACACAGATAAAATAAAGTTTAGACCAGCCACAAAACTTGCAAGATCTGTAAAAATTATCTGTATGTATTAAAACGTGTCCGTGCATGTGTATAAACGTTATTTCCAAGACCCTACTCGGCCTAGAAGCTAGCGATTATTTTTAAAACGTAGGTATCGAACCGAAGATGGTCCCAGTCTCATAAATTTCGAAAATTTGATAATTTATAAATATTTGTGGTCATGAACTGACTTTTTTTACACTTTTAAAAAAAGGACTAGAATTCCACTTATTGGGTGCATGACAATGTCCTTAGGTAGTTTCAATTCAATAATGACCATTAACCGACTTTCGCATCACTTTTAGAAAAAATTTCACACTAGACCATTTGTAGAGCGTATATTAATGTCTCGGGGTAGTAAAACGTAATAGCAGCTATAAACCGACTATAATAAAATTTAAAACAATGCTAAATTTCATCAAACATATTTAAATCTTAAATAACAACATTCTTTTTAATTTATATTTATTGTTGTATCCGTCCTAAAACCACTTTATTTTTGCTTAATTTCTGTGCATCTGCATTCTGAAACAACGCAATTACAATATATTTTAGCTTAAGTGATCATCCAAATTTGATTATTTCTACAACGAAGCCTAATTTTCAATTATGGAGTAAGTAAACACATAAAGATCTTGGATGAGTTGTATAAGAATTGCTGAATTTCTTTAACACAAAATTATTTAGCTCTAGAGGCTGCAATATAGCTGATATGAATGAAACACTCATTGATTCTACATAGAAAACAGAGGATTTTATAGCAGACTTTTCCGATGAAGTTTTAAGCATAAAATTAATTCACTTTTACTTCCATGGTTTTAAGTTTTAAATAAAATAAATTATTGTGGTATTGTGATGAATGAAAGGAATGGAATAAAAGAGTATGAATGAAAGATTCACAATTTTTAAATAGCGAGACAGGCTATATATATTTCAATGACGTCATTTGAATAAAGTTCATTTTTTTCGATGAAGTTTTAAGTTTTCAAATGTAATAACGTATTGTAGTATTGTGATAATTTTAAAAATATTACAGCTGAATGTATCGCGTTTTAGAGATGTTTAAATAAAATTGCATTGCAGTTGGAAAGCATTTCATAATCAATGCGTTTTGCATGATTGATATTTCTTTTTTTTTTTAACACTTTCTTTACAACATAGTTGAAAAGTGTTTACGACTTTGTTCATTCTGCCTGTCTGTCTGTCTGTCCGTTAGCACGATAACTGCCTTTAAAATGACTTTATCAAAATGAAATTTTAGTATGTTGTTCAGACGGTCTGTGGAACCTATGGGAATACAAATGAATGATATCACCCAATTAGTTTTGGATTAAACCCGGTTTGAAAAATGAAATACATTGAACCCTATAGGACCTCATTTTTCAAACATTTTTTACACGGATTTAAAATTCACAAATTGCTTTGAAAGTTTAAGAAAATATACAAATTATCCCATAAAATATATAAAAAAAAATTCAGCAAAATATAGTCAGTAGTTTTTTAAATAAAAATTAAAATAATAATTGCATCCTTTATATGAACAGGTGACGTGATCATTATATGAAGAGATCACGTGACTCACTTCAAAAGAAAATATGGCATCCATCTTGTGTCAACATCGTGATTTTTAAAGTTCTTCTTAATTCATATTTAGTGTTGCATCCGCCCTAAAACCGCTTTATTTTAGCTTAAATTCTGTGCATCTACATTCTGAAACAACGCAATTACAATATAGTTGAGTTTAAATATCATCCAATTTTGATTATTTTTACAACGAAGCCTACTTTTCACTTATGAAGGATGTAAATACCAAAAGATGTAGAATGAGTTGTACAAGAATTGTCGTATTTCGTTAACGCAAAATTATTTAGCCCATGGAGTTTGCAATATAGCTGATATGAATGAAACAATCATTGATTTTACAGAGAAGCAAACAATTTTTTGATGCAGTTTTGAGCATAGAGTTAAATTACTTGTACCTCCATGGATTTAAGTTTTAAATAAAATTAATTCTTATTGTATTGTGATGAATGAGATGAATGGAAAAATGTTTATGAATGAAATGCTGCTTTTATTTAAAGAGCCAGGCAATTTATATTTCAATGACGTCATTTGAAAAAGGTCATTTGTTTTCGATGAAGTTTTCAAATATAATAAATTATTGTAGTATGATAATTTTAAAAATATTACCGATGAATGTATCGCATTTTAGAGATATTTAATCCAGGCAATTTATATTTCAATGCCGTCATTTGAATGAATTTCATTTTTTTCGATAAAGTTTTAAGTTTTCAAATATAATACATTAATGTAGTATTGTGATGATTTTAAAAATATTACCGAGGAATGTATCGCATTTTAGAGATGTTTAAATAAAATTGCATTGAAGTTGGAAAGTATTTCATAATCAATGCTTTATGCATGATTGATCTTTCTTGTTTAATGTCAAAAGGTATTATTTAATCACAGGTGTTCTGGAAGGTGTATTTTTGAAAGACAAAGAAGTGGGTAGAAAAAGGTACAAATTTCTACTTTCGTGAATTTTTTATATATATTTTTTTTAATTCTATACCAATTTCATTACAAAATTGAATTAATGATAAATTGACGATTTTAACACTTTTCAACATAGTTGAAAAGTTTTTTATCACTTCATTCTGTCTGTCTGTCTGTCCGTTAGCACGATAACTGCCTTAAAAATGACTTTATCAAAATGAAATTTTTGTATGTTGTTCAGTCGGTCTGTGGGACCTATGGGAATTTAAATGACTAATACCACCCAATTAGTTTTGGATTGAACCCGGGTTAAAAAAATGAAATGCATTGAACCCTATGCGACCTAATTTTTCAAACATTTTTTAAGCAAATTTAAAATTCACAAATTGCTTCGAAAATTTTAGAAAATATATAAATTATCCCATAAAAAATATGAAAAAAATTTCAGCAAAATATATTAGGTAGTTTTTTAAATAAAAATTAAAATAATAATTACACCCATATCATATGAAGAGATCACGTGACTCACTTAAATAAAATATGGCATCTATCTTGCGTCAAAATCGTGATTTTTAACGTTCTTTTTAATTTATATTTAGTGTTACATCCGTCCAAAAACCGCTTTAGTTTTGCTTAATTTCTATGCATGTATATTCTGAAACAGCGCAATTACAATATATTTGAGTTTAAATGATTAAGCCATCCATCTTGTGTCAAATCGTGATTTTTAAAGTTCGTTTTAATTTATATTTAGTGTTGCAACCGTCCTAAAACTGCTTTATTTTTTACTCTGTGTATCTATATACTGCGACAACGCAATTATAATATTTGTGAGTTTAAATGATCATCAAACTTTGATTATGTCTACAACGAAGCCTGATTTTTACGTATGGAGAATGTAAACAGATCAAGATATGTAAGGTGAGTTGTATAAGAATTGCAGAATTTATCTAGCTCTGGAGTCTGCAATATAGCTGATATGAATGAAACATTCATTGATTTTACATAGAGAAGCAGACGATTCTATTTCCTTTTTCGATGAACATTTAAGCATGGAGTTATACAGTACTTTTACCTCCATGATTTTAAGTTTTTGAGTAAAACGAATTATTATAGTATTGTGATTATTTTGAAAAGATATCGCCGCTAAATAAAAAGAATGGGGAAAAGTTTATGAATAAAATATTAGCTGCTTCTATATAGAGATCCAGGCGATTTATATTTCGATGACGTTATTTGAATAAAACTCATTTATTTTTGATGAAGTTTTCAAATATAATAAATTGTAGTGCTGTGATAATTTTAAAAATATCACCACTGAATTTATCGCATTTTAGAGATGTTAAAATAAAATTGCATTACATTATTTTTATACCTGCTTTTTTATACTGGATGGACAGCCCAGGCTATATCTTTCTCGAATTCCGGTATCTATCCTTTTCCGCGAACTGCGGTTAAATTAATTTTACAGAAACAAAGACTATTATATATTATTTATTTAAAATATTTAATGTTACAAAATTTATAAAATATTAATCTATAATAATAAAGGAAGATGTCTGTTTGTTTGTATTGTGTCGTCTGGGGACGATACGTCTTAGCGAGATATGTTTTAAAAATTCGTTATTTAAATGTTGCCAAAGTGACAAAAATTTCGCCAAATTGATAAAAATGACGCCAAATGGAAAGTAATGTTTTGCAAATTCTGATTTCCGTCATATGACGGGCATACCTTCTAGTATATAAGAAATGCTTTTCTTTCCGTTTGCTGGAACACTTGCTGATGCATTTGGCGAACTTAGCGAATAATCTAGCGACGTATCGCCAATTTGGTGATATTTCACCCCAGATTAACCAAAATATCATCAAAATTGCAAGAATGATGCTAAATTAATGAAAATGACGCTTAATCGATGAATTAAATTTAATATATTTTAATATAAGGACTATATCGTTTATTGAGGATGCTATCAATATTTATAATTGTTTATTTAGAGTTTCGCGAAATATAAGTTAATTGGGTACTGAGAAATAGTTTTACATGTTGTTATACGGAAAATCGCCAAATGTACAATTCAACCTTAAAAACACAGTACAGTGGATCTTATACATTATTTTTTACTGTAAAAAGAGTAAATCCATTGCATTGTATAAGGAAAGTCATGTGCTGGCCACATCAGATTTTTTGCAATGCTTCTTATTTTGACATATGTATGACAACACAGTCTTCATGTACTATATCCAAAAATCATGTTCTCAACTCTTAAGCCATTTTTTACAGTTATAGGTGGTTTATAGATGGCTAAAGTAAATTTTTTTAAATGTATAGATTTCCTTTTCTTCATTTAAGAATTGTAACTTGGAAGAAGTGTCTCAGTACAATATAAAGGTAAGAATTTTTTCTTTTTATATCATATCTGGCTACATTCAATAAATTAAAATTTTTTTTATTTTGTTTGCATTTGTTGTTGAACTTCCATATGGGGCACAATGGACCACGACACCTGGGGTACAATGGTCCATGGTCCACTGTACTCAATATTCTTCTATAAGTTGGACATCAGTCTTTTTAAATAGGTACAAATGAATTATTTGGTTTCAATGACTATATTTAAGCATGATTTATGTTCCAGTTTACATACTTGAATTATTATAACTCAACATTTCAAATAAAAGGAAAATGGAACTAATGAAGTAATAAAGTATAAGAAAATACACATTAAAGATATGATAACATGATGCCTTACATATGATATTTTAAATCTAGAATTAAACAAACAGAATCTTAAAAAAATAATAAATTTAAACTAATTATTATATTTATATTTATATGTCCTGGTAAGTTGGATGGATCAGTGCAGAGGGAGTGAAATCAACAATCTTACAGAATAATAATTAGAACTATTTTCAAACCTTTCAGCTAGGACTATATCCTGGAAAATGTATAGAAATGTGCAAGCATTAATATAAACATCCTTCAGAAACTGTATTTAAGTACGGCAGTACTATCACGATTAAGCCATTGTTCGGTCTGAACAGGCAAAAATTTAGAACACGAAAGAAGAATTGATCATTTATCAGTAATAAAATAATTTTAAAAATATCTTAACACATGTTTTTTGTTTTTTAGAAATGCCACACAAAAAGCCACAGGAAACTGATAAAGGAACTGTGCCAAATGAAGCCATGAAGCAGGCTGAAAAAGTGTTATTGATGATAATCGATCTATTTGTTTAATCTGCAAACAGAAAGGTATTGCGAAACAACACTTTTAGTGCATTATGTTCTAAAGTACAAATCCTCAAAGATAGCAGCTAAGTGAAAAGTGAGAACACAGATTTGTGTCTAACTATGCAAACATGTAGGTATTCTCAAAGGTAGCAAGTGGAAGAAGTTTTGGAAAATTACATTGTAGATGATGATAGAATACATCATGGACTTGTATTTAAAATGACTACGAAATTCGCGTATGAATTTGCATTGATTAATCAAAAGAATATACCACCGTTCTGGAAAAAAAATTAAAGAGAAAAAACTGGCTGTACAATGAAGAATTATTTAATTTCTTTTTTTAAATTATTGATCATACATTATAAAAAAAATCATCATAATTCTGAATATCCAAATGATGTTGTCGAGAAAAATTTATTTATTTCATTATTGCAGAAATAAAATGTGCTAAAATGACCGGATACGTCATACAATCGAAAAAGTCCTGCTTTTGGTTGTGACGTCACAAGTGCCGAACGCGCACTTTGCTGTGGATCTTGCCATTTATTTACATGCGATTTTTCCTCGGTGTTGGAGTTTTCGTTTTTGCTTTGCATTGCATAATTACCTTCATTTCAATTTGAATTCGATTTGGTTTTAGATCAGATTTAATAAGGCAAAAAAAGGATTCAAATAAAACAAGATATTTTCACACAGAAAGGTTTAAAAGAACAGCTTGGCAAACGTTAAGTGATGAAAAGAAATCAGTATTCTGCTTTTATTGTTTGCATTTTAATGTAAATTCGCTGTACACGACGTATGGTTGTAAATATTTAAAGCATTTATCCGAGAAGATTAAAAAGCATGAATCAAGCACAGTTAATATTAACAATGTATTAAATTATAAAATAAATATATTCATAAAATGCGGAATTAAAAACTATGACATTATTAAAGCAATAAATTATTTTTGGTTTTAAAGTAATATTTAACACGCTTTATGATTATTGAGTACTAGAAGAAAAAAATAGCTTTACTGCATTTGAAATACCTTTATCTGTTTATAGTAAGTTTTCTTTTTTTCCTCCCGTGCTGGCCTCACCTCTGAAATAACTCACGAGCCGCCACCGTATATGTACATATATAGCAACCAGTACATTTTATAAAGAAAGAAGAAAACAAGTTTTCTCATTTTCCGTAATCACGTGAAACCAAACTCTTGTGAAAATAATTGCTAAATTGATTTTTAGAATATTCCTTTAGTAAGTTCAGCCCCTGTGTAAGTTCGGCTTAATAAAGAATAATTTCCTTTAAAACTTTTAAATGTTTTCCTAGTAAATATCAAATAAATTATCCACGAAAACAGTAACTTAGACAGCTGTTAAAAGGGTGGTCAAACATATATATATATATATATATATATATATATATATATATATATATATATATATATATATATATATATATATTATATATATATATATATATATATATATATATATATATTATATATTATATATATATATATATATATATATATATATATATATATATATAATATATATATATATTATATTATATATATATATATATATATATATATATATATTAGGGTGTACCCAGGGGGTGGGCTGATGGGCTACAGCCCCACTCCCACGAAATGAAATATGAACATGTAAAAATTGCAGAATTTTGCATTAGATGTGTCAAACATGAGATTTAGCCCCCCCCCCCCCCCCGAAATGAAATCCTGCATACGCTATAGTATATACGTATACATACTGTCCTACCGCCACGAGAAAGTCTCTGAACAGGGTTGCCGCAAGTAGACGAGTCGAAGAAAGGAGGGAGAAAGGTTTAAAATCGACTGCAACATTTGGCAAATCAAGCGCACTTCGTTAAGCGAAGAATCCGTTTCGTTTATCATGATGTACTAAAAGAAAATAGTAGATGTTTTTTATCCGCCAGTTAAACAAAATTTTTGTATTAAATGACATTAAATTATAAATTAACTTAAAAATTTCTCGTCATTTAAAGTCAGAAAATAATTTGTTATTATAGGCGACAGCGGTTACGGAAAGCCGTCAATCTATTAGAACAAAGTAGTTTTAGATATTTTCTTTTAGGTTCGGGCGATTTTGGGAGAGAAAAGCTTACAATTTAAAACTAGAATTTATATCATTTTATTTAAAACTAAATTTCAAATTAAATGAAAATTATTACAGTTTTCAATCAGCAAGTTACAGAATTATTAGCCAGCAAAAAGGAAAAAATAAATGATAAATAAGCAAAATTATGACTTTAAAATATTCATTCTTTTCATATTTTTCAATCAGTTATAAAATATTCATTCACATTCATTGGAATAACTATTATCTACTATGTCCGAATCACTTGAAATGTTTTTATATGAAGAAGAGTCTGAATCGCTATCCGACAGATTTATCACTAATTTCTTCACAATATCTTCTATCAGTCCATCTTTCTTTCAATAAATATTCTCTATTTTTTCAATAAATATTCTCTATTTTTTCACAGTGTTTTTTCCATTCATTTTGTGTTACTTTTAAAATAGCTTCTTAAGCAATAATTGGAAATTGTTCAAATAGATAAAATACTTATCTCGGTGTCATTAAGCGATTTCCCCCTCACGTTTTATCTTTTTAACTAATGACGCTGAAACCTCTGTCGCTTCCGCAGTTCTCTTCATTGCATTTGAAATTAGTATTTTTAGAGAATTTGCGGTTCTTCCTCTTCAAAAAATGCCGTAACATTGTGGACTATTGCACATGCTTGCGAATGCAGTCTTTCCACTTTTAAATGTAGTCATTTTTCAACTAGACAAAATCCACAAAGTGTGCAACACAATACAAGTTACTTCACAGCTTTAAAAATCACAAAATGCGAGCGTCTAGCATTGACCCTAGTACAAAGCGAAATGCGATTTTCGTCGGTTCTATCTGCGCCAAATCCAAAAAAGCGCTTTCCGTCACACCTAAAATGCAGTGGAATAACCTGTTTCCATAGCGACCGCCACCATAACGTCTGCTGTCTGGGGACTTTCTCGTGGCGGTAGGACAGTACATATGCATACACACTGGCGTAGAGAAAAATCCTGCCCCTACCCCCCGCAAACTGTATCTTTAAAGCTTGTTGGGACTTTTTACCACAGTAAAAAGGGAGGCCCCTTAGCCCTCGTCCCCCCCCGCACTGCAGGGGTTGCAGGAGTTATCACTACGCCCCAGTAACATACATACATATATGTATCAGGCCCAAGCACAGGAATTCACAATGGGGGGGTATCTCATCAGAGAGTTTTTCCCTTAGTAAGAACAGCATCATTTTTGCCTGATTTTGCATTTTTGCTTGGTTTTGTGAAAATTGATAACACATTTTCGAAAAGAAAAATACATTTTTAAAATTTTCAGGAAATGAAATTTTTCAATGATAATATATATAGGGATGGGAAATTTTCCCACCCACATCACTGATTATGTTATCACCAAAATATTAGAAACCTTTACTAGTATAGCCAAAGCAAAATATATTTCTATACATAATATGCACAAACACATTTTAAGACAATATAAATAGTAATTTCAAAATATATTTATGGGTAATTTTTTTGCTGTATCTCACATTAAATGTAATTAATTAACCCATTTTGGACCAGCGTTGCGTGTAGGCAACATCATTTTGGGAATTCTTTTAATGTCCTAATTAAATATTTTTCTCTAATTCAGTCGCATCATATTTCAAAGTATTTCCTCCAATTAGAAACTTCTTTTTAAATGATAAAATTTTTTTTTTTTTAATTTTTTTTAAATGTAGGAGGTTTCAACAACCCCCTCGCCCCCCCTCCCCCGCCACACACACATACACACCACCACCACCACCATCACCAATGCATGGCTTTGGTCGAATATTATAATAATTCATATTCATAAACAAAATACTTACATCGAAATGATCTTCACAAACATAACGTACGGAGTTTGCAGAAAGTTCAGAGTTTTTTTTCTCATCTCGTTTCATAGCAATGCACCACAACTTTCTTTCATTACCATTTCTTGGGACATTCAAAAATAATTTATTGGACGTCGTAGACGAAGTATTGGTGCATTTTGGAACAATACAATCAGTGGCGGCTCGTGAGTGACATGTAGAGGGAGGAGAATATATATATATATATATATATATATATATAAAGTATATGTATATACATATACGTATTTTGGGCATAGCAACGGTTGTATTAAAAATAAAAACGATGGATGTATTAAGTAAAATAACGTACCTCCCACCTGCTCGCTCGTTCATAAAAATCCTGGACACATGGAACGTATCCTTCCTAGTAGAAAAACATTACATAGTCCTAATTTACATTAAAGTAAAATTGTAGGGGTTAGTTAAACTAAAAGTTATGCCCAGGAAGTTGACTAAAGAAATATGCATATTCTGGTGATACGTACTGATGATTCAGAGACTATAGCCAACAGTAAAATAAAAATCGATGGATTAGGAAGCGAGATGAAAAATTGGGGGGGGGGCGGTAAGTTGCATATCCAGGTGATATGTACAAATGGTGGATAGACTACAGCCACGAGCCGAACCAAAATCGCTCAATTAGGAGCAGATATGTAAAATTGTGGGGACTAGTTAAACTAAAAGCTACACCCAGGGGTTCACACAAAAATATGTGTATCCAAGTGAAATGTACCAATGTTGCTCAGACTATATAGTCACCAGCAGAGTCAAAATCGCTCAATTAGGAACTGAGATGTAAAGTTGTGGGGGCTAGTTAAACTAAAAGTTACGCCCAGAGAGTTGACACAAAAAACGCATGTATATTATACATCCATCAAATATGTGTATCAAACTGAGACGTATGGAATGTGCAAATACAACCATCAGCATAAGCAAAATCGTTCAATTAGGAGGTGAGCTGGGAAATTTGGTGAGGGGGGCTAATTGAAGTAAAAGTTATACTCAGAGAGCTGTCACAACAAAGATACATAACCAGATGACTAGCAAAACTAAATTCGCTCAATTAGGAAAAATGCTCGCTAAAAATGTAAAATTATGGGGCTAGTTAAACTGAAAGTTACGCCCAGGGGGCTGAAACAAAATATGTATATTCAGATGACACGTACAGGGGGTGCAGAGACTATAACCATCGTTAAAATCAAAATCGCTAAATTAGAAACCAAGGTAATAAATTTGGGGGCTACCTCAAGTAAAATTTACGCCCAGGGGGTATCTGAGCAATATAGTTGCCAACTCGGGGTCAAAATTTCATGAGAAATGACACAGATTATAGGAATACGATGAAAATTTAATATTAAAGTTTTTTACTAAATATTTAAAATTTCTTTAATTTTTAGGTATTTTTTAATGTTAAATAGCTGAAAAAGTAAGACAGCTGGGTAGATCAAGTGACCCCTCAAACTGAATATCCGAAACAACATATTTCTAAAACGTCACTAAAAATAGCCTATCGATCACGGTTATGCCAAAAATTGGAAACTCCAGACGTTTAAAGAATTAATTTGAAGTCAAAAATATTGGAATTCGTCACTAGCAGATCAACCAGAGCACAGAGCAAACCCAAATCAGAAATAACCCCCTTCCCATAGGACAGAACCACACTACATCAGAAATGACGAAATGCGAAACCACTTCAATAAGTAAGACAGCTGGGTGGATCAAATGATCCCTCAAAGTGAGTGTCCTAAACAACACATTTTATTCACGATGGCCAGAAACCCCTAAAATATCATAAACACCTCCCCCCCCTTCCCATCACCACACATGTACACTTAATCCACCCATTTGTTCACGTGTTTATTTAAACTTCCAAATTTATAAAAAAAAAAGACGGGAAAGAGAATAAACACATTCCTAAATGTAGAAAATTGATGCCAAATTAGCGAAACTGAGCCAAATTGAGAGGTCCCTCTTCATGTTTTCCTACTCTTCTATTTCTCTTTGGCTAGAAGCGCGTTTAGAACGCGACACTATCTACTGTTTAATTCTGCAATGTCTGTGTTTTTTCACGCCAAATTTCTAATATTGTACGTATACCATCGTTCACTCAGGGGAAGCCGATGATAGGGACGCGTCTTTATCAAATATCCCTGTATTTTCCCCTTATGTGTTGAAAATTCTATGCACTACAGCTTTCGTGAGTCTCCTTTCTCTGAAGAAAGCTGTAGTGCTGCCATCTAGTGACATATTTCATAATTTATTTTTAATAATTCTCGATTTAATTGAACCAAAAATTCAGATTTTTTTCAATAGAAATTGTAATAAATCTGTATAACTAAAAAAATAATTTGGGGTGTTTACTCAATGGTGTCGCTCGTACCCACGACGCCCCTTAATGACCGCGCCTGGATACAATACTTGTATCTTAGTTATATTGCAATCTGTTTATGAAAGTAACAAAAATTGCTGAATGTACTGGCTACCCCAGTTTGTCTTCTTCTAATCCGATGGCGTCGGACGGCACTTACTACGTCACGACTTGGATTATCACGTGACTCCCTGTTTTTGTGCGCTTTGATAGAAGCTGAATATAAAAATTAATATTTATCAGATAAAAATTAATATTTATCAGAGTGAATATAAAAATTAATATTTATCAGAAAAAAGCAAAAATGTATTTTCTGTTAGTTTTCCGATATTTTGAATACATTTAAAGGACTTTTAAAAAATGTTGCAATTCTTTATTTCAGAATTTGAAATCTTAAAATTTTGCTTAGACAGCCCGAATCAACAATTTTTGAGCGTCATAAGCCATCAACAAACAATTTTCGTATTATATTCATTTGATAAAATTTTGATCAGTTGAGGAAATTGTACCTTTACTAAACGCGTTTTAACGTTAGTCAATAAGTTTAAGATGAAAAGGGTTATCAAAAATACCAACATAATGCAGAAGTTCAAAACATCCTATATGACGAAGCCACGCAGAAAGAAGAGAAAAATTTAAAACAAAAAAGAGCCGCTTCCATTAAAACCAGAAAGAGTATTCAAAATGAGTTAATTACTGTTTCAACGGAAGACAAAAGCAAAACTAAAGCTCCACAATCTGGTGCAAAGAAAAGGAAAGAAAAATATCTTGTAAATATATCAAAGTTCTAATGATTCTGATGAAAATTATAAATTAGCACATTTTTTGGAATTGAGTACAGCGACTAATAATGCATATCCTCCCAAATTCGTTATTAAAATTATCAACTCAGTGTATCAACTTCCACTCGATAACATCCAAGACAACTTTCCCAATTACAGTGGTCAGAAAAAAAAACAATAAAAAAACAATTATAATTATTTATTAATTATATAAATAAATAAAAAAGAAAAATAATAAAATAAGCTAATAAAAATTAGAAAAATAAAAAAAATCGGAAAATAAGATACATTAATATTAATGTTTTCATTTTTATTTTCGCTAAGGAATTGTAACTTTATTCAGTTTGAAACTACGATTTGAGAGCCCTTATAATGGTGTACAGTGCCATTCTCGTTTATCCATTTCTTCTATGAATCTCTTGTTTAGTAAGAATTTTCATCTTTGCTTCATGTTTATATTCTGTTTTGCTTATACGGGTAATAGTCCTGTCTCCTGCTCTGACTCACTTGATGGGTCTGAGAGTGTCGCTGTGAATGTTCGTTCTGTTTCCTAGGTTGTATTTCGTCATGTTCCTTCCGGTGCTTCTAAATATTTTTTATACTCTTGAATTTGATCGCATACACACGTGATGAAAGAAGCCAACGGCCCTAACGTGCTGAAAACACCGGTTCTCGTTAGATCACCGAAGTCAAGCAGCGTCGGGCGCGGTTAGTACTTGAGTGGGTGACCACCTGGGAACACCGCGTGCTGTGGGCATATTGTGGGCATATTTCGTGCTGTGGGCACATTTCGGGAAATATAAATTGCCTGGATTAAATATCTCTAAAAGGCGATACATTCCACGGTAATATTCTTAAAACTATCATAATACTACGATAATTTATTATATTTGAAAACTTCATAGAAAACAACTGAAATTAATTCAAATGACGTCATAGAAAAAATAACACGCCTGGATCTCTCTATAAAAACATCATTTCATTCATAACTTTCTCCCATTCATTTCCTTCATCACAATACTATAATAATTTATTTTATTTAAAAATTAAGACCATGGAGCTACAGGTAATTAAACTCTATGCTTAAAACTTGTGAAAAACTCTATGTTGAAAACGTGTGTGCAATTTGTGAATTTTAAATCCGCTGAAAAAATGTTTGAAAAATTAGGTCCCATAGGGCTCAATGTATTTCATTTTTTCAACCCGGGTTCAACCCAAAACTAATTGGGTGATATTATTCATTTATATTTCCATAGGTCCAACAGACCGTCTGAACAACATACTAAAATTTCATTTCGATTAAGTCATTTTTACTGCAGTTATCGTGCTAACGGACAGACAGACAGACAGACAGACAGAATGAGCAAAGTTATAAACACTTTTCAACTTTGTTGTAAAGTGTTAAAAACCCATTTTTAGCATATCTGTTATAAATAAGTAACTATAGACCAAGACTAAGGATTAAAATAGAAGGTAACTTATCACTATAATGGAAAAGGGATGAAGGGAAGATGAGTATACAAAAATCATAATTAAAAAGGTATATATATATATATATATATATATATATATATTAGCAAATCTATATTTGCACCATTATGAACAAGGAAATCACTTTATAAACGAAATGGTTTACTTTCGATTTATTGATGACATCCTCATAGCATACGAAAACACAGGAGACGGGTATGAATTTGATTTTTCCTTTTATCCAGGTTGCTTGAATCTTATTGAGAATATCTCGGATAAAACAAAGGCAATCAACTATCTGGATATAAGTATACATTTAACACCTAGCAAGACAACGTATTATACTATTTATGATAAAAGAAGACAGTACAGTTTTAGAATACATTATATAATTAACTGGTATTCTAATTTAAGTATCAGGATATTTCGCAATATAGTCATTAATCACTTTAAACGTAGTGAAAGAATGCATTCTTATGGAAAAGATAGGATCAAAAATGATTCTATATTTATTAAGGAAGCAATAACAGAAAATTATCCTTTAATATTTATTTGTCACTGTTACAATGTGGTACATAGTAAAGTTTTCGATGCGTTCAGTAAGGATTTTGGCAACACCTTTATTTCAGGAAATAAAATGGCATCGATACAGCGAGGAACTATTTAAGCGTGTAAAATTGACGTGAGTGATTTGGATGGAGGTAGGGTATTTGTATTTGCAGTTCGTATATTTTAAGTAGGTTTAGTCTTGTGTCGTTTCAATTATATTGCTCTTATGTTGGGGGATTTTTTCCTTTTACGTTTGATATATACTTCGTATGGGCGTCTTCTGTTTCGACGTTGTACTGAATTTAACCGCAGGTAATGCATGGCTCCGTGAGTGTTGCCATTGGTGGAAAAGTCGACTTGTAAACGGGAACTAGGGGTCACAATCCCCCTAGGCCTTTTATGTATTACCTGTTGGCTGACTTCATGTCCAATCTTTCAATTTTTACTATTATATATATATATATATATGTGTAAATATATATAAAATAAAAAGACAAACACGTCAAAAATGAGAAAAAACTATAATAAATAGTTCAAGATTGAAGATCAAGACATGGAGAACAATCAACTGAAACTACACAAAAAACGGCGGTTAGTTTGAAATTGCATTCTTGTCAGGACAGCCATACAATTCGAATTAAAACCTATGGAATAACCAGTTTCTGACCATGGCGATAGTATTTACCTATGGACACCATTGGAACTATCTACTGGCTAGTGGAAGGACAAACAATAAAAACCAAGTGAATTATAAACCAGAAATATAACAAACAGAAATATTAACTCCCAGACACAGCCACCACGTGGGAGGCTACATGGTCGCAGGGGAACATTCGACACAGCATTTTACATCTCTTCGTCAAAGCGAGTGGACACAGGAATGAATGCACTTGAACGAAAAATAATGTGTATGAAGACTTTCAATAATAGCAAGCAGTATAGAACTCATGACAAGTGGAAAGTAGTCTTTCAAAAATAGTAAGCAGTATCAGACTCAGGCCTAGTGGTAAGTAGGTGATAAGAACGGGTGAAATTCCCAAAAAAGAGTTATCCAATCAGGGATAAATAATGCATTTGTAAAATTATTACGTGGTGTATTTGAAATTATAAATAATATTATTTACAAATACTTCCGGATAGTGGTAATTTTGACAAATGCGTTTAAGGTTATTGATGTGGAGTAAGTGAAACTGAGGATCAGAAAGAAAGTCGATGTATTCGAAATAGCTGGTTTAAAATGATGTTTCTAAACAATTGAATAGAATTACAAGATCGATATGATAGCTGCTTAATAATAGTGAAGCTAAAAGAATCTTTTTTATCATATAGATTGGTGATAACATGATTATTGAGGGTATCTGAATTTAGGTCCAAATAATTTATAGTTTGACTAACACTAGGCTCATTAGAGATTAATTCTAGGTTAGAGGGGTAAAAATCAATATTAATTGGATAGGAATCATCAATGATAATACAAATTAAGTCGTCAACATATCGATATATAATATATAAATAAGAATTAAAATGGCGTTCATAATAATATAGATATAAGTTAGCTGGAATACTACTACTACAGCCCCCTTGAGGTACACCAGATGTTTGTAAATATATGTTATCACCTTAGATAATATAATTGTTGTATAACACAAAGTGCAATAGTATAGGAAAGTTTTTCACATTAAATGGAACATTATTGGAAGATTGATAATCTTGATAAAGAGAGACAATAACTTTATATAAATCTTTAATATCATTATTATTAAATAGGTCTTTAAAGTTAAAAGTATGGAAACCAAGAATATGTGGAAGCTTGCTAAGGTGATTAACTAAATCAAAACTATTGTTCAATATGAAATAGCCTGAATTCTTAAATTTAAGAGATTCATTAATTCTATTTAAACAGTTTAGCAAGTACTTACTAGCTGTAGTGGTAAAGGTATTATGTCCACAAATGACCGTTCTAAAACTGAGAGGTGATTTGTGGAATTTAGGAACCAAAGAAACATATGGAAATTTATAAAACTTACAATTAATATTGAATTGTGTATATAATTTTAGCATTTTAGTTTTGATTTTGATAGACTGATTATTAATGGATTTAAAAATATGATTATTTTTTAAGTAATTCTGTAACAGAGAAAAAAAATATTTTTTACAAATAATGGCATAATTATTAGAAGCTTTATCTACATAAGTTATGACAAAATGTTGTTGTAGTTCTTTAATAGCAGAAAGGAGTTGTTGATAAGGATAACTCGGCCTCGTAAATTTAATATTTATAATAACATTTTTAAGAAGATGTAAGGTAGTATACTTCCATAGATGGAATGCTTCAATAGGAATAGAATGTGAACAAGCCTGTTGGTATATGAATTTATCAAAATCAAAAGATAACGACTGAAGAAGTTTGGGGTGATGGCAGAATGGAATGCGAATTTAGACCCTTTATTCATAATATCCCTAAGTATATTATCCTGAACTATACTGAGATCCCCAGTAATAATGTGTCCATGAAATGAGTTGACATAAGGTGTAAGATACTTATCGCTGCATACACATGATGTAAGATTATCGGAGTTTAATGACCTGGAAACTTCATTGTAATTGTAAATAGTTTTACCAATTGGTAAATTAAATTTGAAAGATTTTTGTATTTTGATATCATTTACAGGTAACAAGTGCTGATGTTTTGCAAATAAATTATTAAAGTTAAGAGAATTAAGAATTGGGTGTTTAAAAGAAATTACACAGTAAGCAGATGGATTAGGTGAATGGTGTAGGTGGAAATTTAAGAAATTTGTACGAGAAAGAAGCCAATCATAAAATAAATGTTTAAAATGCTCATTAGTTAATTTTAATTTTAAAAAGTAAGCATAAGTAGTACTTAATTTGCATTTTCTGACTTTACCAAGTTCTAATTGGTAGGAAATAGAAAGTTTGAAAATAATTATATTGTAATTTCAATATGTCTGCATTGTAATCAATAGTATTACTTAAGCTACTTTTTCCTTTTCCACACCTATATCGCTTTTTATTAGGTTTTGATGACTTTGAATACTGAAAAAGTTGTTTATATACTGAAGATTTATTGGAATTGTATTCAAAACTTTTGTTAACCACATTATTATTATTATATATGTAATTTAAACCATAGGAGAAGTGCTTTTGTGTTTTTAATATAATAATTTTCAAATACTAATCTATCAGTTAGTGAAATTTTAATATATAAAATATGAAAGGATACATTTTTAAATCCGTGGGTAGTAATGTGCTGATATTCAAATTGATTTTTAGTTGGGAAATCATTAAAAACTTTATGGTCAAATTTTTTAATATGATCCCAGTGGACATTCATTCTAAGATGTAAAGGGTTGCTGGTATGGCCGATATAAGATAAGTTACAAATTGTACATTTGAGTTTATAAATACAATTAAAAACTTTGTAGAATTTTGTGAGGTGGAATTATTATTAATATGTAATGGGTCAGCATAAGGACAAGTTTTACACCTATTATTGTTACATCTATTGAAGGAATAAGATTTAGATTGAAAGTTGGTATGGTATTCTTCCAAATCGTCTATAACGCCTAATTGGTCAATGTTTTTCGATCTGTAATTATCCCAATTCTTAATAATAATAGACCGGACACTAGATAATGAATAAAATTTACATCCCGAATTTTAAATTAAAATTTCCAATATAAACCTCTTCAAAAAATTTTGTCAGGTACGAGTTTCTAATTATAATTAATACCATAATGAAGAAGTGAAACGAAATTTTGGAGAGTTACATAAAAAACGTAGATAGGATCTACATGAGATTTTCATACGTAGTATTCTTAAATATTCGAAGTGTGAACATGTAGAGCCATAATCATCCAGAAAGGAAGATATGCAAAGCTATTAATACGTATGTGTCTAACTGAATCCCTATAACTGCAGGCAAAAGGGGACCACATATAGTGGAAATACATGTCATGATTATATATATATATATATAATTGCATTCATAATAAAAAAAGAATACTGATACTACATCTGCCCTAGGGTACACTAGCTATTTGTAAACATATATTACTAGCAGAATACCCCTTCTTCCTAAGGAGTATATAATATAAACAAGAAAGATCAATCATGCTTAAAGCATTGATTATGAAACACTTTCCAACTTCAATGCAATTTTATTTAAAAAAGTCGAAAATGCAATACATTCCTCGGAAATATTTTAAAACTTATCACGATACTACATTGATTTATTATATTTGAAAACTTAAACCTTCATTGAAAAAAATTAACTTCATTCAAAAGACGGCATTGAAATATAAATTGCGTGGTTTAAATATCTCTAAAATGCAATACATTCCACGGTAATATTTTTAAATCTATCATAATACTACGATAATTTATTATATTTGAAAACTTCATCGAAAACAACTGAAATTAATTCAAATGACGTCATAGAAAAAATAACACGCCTGGATCTCTCTATAAAAGCGGGATTTCATTCATAACTTTCTCCATTTCATTCATCACAATACTATAATAATTTATTTTAATTAAAAATTAAGACCATGGAGCTACAATTCATAAACTTTATGCTTAAAACTTCATCGAAAAATATCGTCCTTCTGTTTATAAAATCAATTAATATTTCATTCATATCAGCCATGCAGACTCCATGGACTGAATTATTTTGTGTTAAAGAAATACAGTAATTCTAATACAACTCATTCTACATATTTTGCTGTTTACATTTTACATAGGTGAAAAATAGGCTTAATTGTAGAAATAATCAAATTTGAATGAGAATTTAAACTCAAATATATTGTCATTGTGTTGTTTTAGTATGTAGATGCACAGAATTTAAGCAGAAATAAAGTAGTTTTAGGATGGATACAACACTCAATATGAATTAAAAAGAACTTTAAAAAATCACGAATTTGAAACAAGATGGATGCCATATCTCATTTTGAAGTGGGTCATGTGATCGTTTCATATCATGGTCACGTGATCGTTTCATATAAGATGTGTAATTATTATTTTAATTTTTATTTAAAAAACTACTGAATATATTTAGCTGAATTTTTTTTTATATATTTTATGGAACAATTTGACTATTACCTAAAATTTTCGAAGCAATTTGTGAATTTTAAATCCGCTTAAAAAATGTTAGAAAAATTAGGTCCCATAGGGCTCAATGTATTTCATTTTTTCAACCCGGGTTCAATCCAAAACTAATTGTGTGATATTATTCATTTATATTCCCATAGGTCCTACAGACCGTCTGAACAACATACTAAAATTTCATTTTGATTAAGTCATTTTTACGGCAGTTATCGTGCTAACGGACAGACAGACAGACAGACAGACAGACAGACAGACAGAATGAACAAAGTCATAAACACTTTTCAACTTTGTTGTAAAGTGTTAAAAAACTTACAATTCACAATTATGTGCAAATTCCTATAATATTCTAAATGGCATTGTTATTCAAAGAATTCTATCAAAATATTTAAATCAATGCTACTAAAAAGAAATGAATCTCTGTTCTTACTATACAAAATTATCTTCCTAGGAAGATCTGACGAATAAAATATCCTAGTTCCGTTCGTAAACAAATTTACAAAAAATATGAAATTAAATCAATATAAGCCAATATAAAAGCGCTAAAGTTGTATGGGAAGATATATCCGTACTGCTTATATTTTCGAATATTAGAAGATATATATACCTACGTATCAGTGGAATATTACCCGTCTACAATATATGAGTTTCAAATACAGGGTGTCCGAAAAAGATTGAAACGCGCTTTAATTCTTTACCTGTTGGAGATAAGTGGGCAATGTAAATTTTAAAATGTTGAAAGTAAGGTAGGAAATAAGACTACGTTAATGAAATATTCCTTCCATTAATTTTAAAAAAAGTTACACTTTTTTAATTTTTATACGATCCCCTTACACAAATTTGGTCAATCAGCAATTTTTGATTTTTAATGCAACAAGATCATTAAAAATCAGCATATTTGTATCTTTAAAATCAACAAAATCAACTGAATTATGATAAAGGATAAAATCTGACTTATGCCACTTTTCCGTACCATGTGAAAAGCTGTTTCATCTGTGAACATAGGGATGGTAAACAAACTGACGATGGAAATTGTTTAGATCAAAAATACGTTAATATGTGTCAAAATTTTTATCACAAATGGGTCTAAATAAAGCATTACACAGACAGAGATCATATAAAGCAGTGGTACTCACTACGCGGTTGGGTATCCTATGTATTATCATCCAGTTTTATCTTTTTGTGATATGTCACAAATGTACATTTCTAATTTGATATATGATCCCCATTCAGCATGTTCAATTTTCAATTAAATATAACTCGCTCAATTTTAAAGATACAGATATGCGGGTTGTTTTAATGATCTTGTTGCATTAAAAATAAAAATTTTCTGATTGACCAAATATGTCTAAGGGGGCAGTATAAAAATTTAAAAAGTGTAACTTTTTCAAAATTAATGGTAGGACTATTTCATTAACGTAGTCTTATTTCCTACCTTACTTTCAACATTTTTGCAATTTATATTACCCACTTATCTCCAACAGTTAAAGATAGGTGCTTGAAATAGCACCCTTAAATTTCATCTGAGATTCGAGTGTCTGAGATCAGAAGTTGTTGAGATACTAATGAAAAACGAAATTTTTCCAAGGAGTTCTACTCTCTGATTCCCTATTTCCTTCAAACGAAAAGGTTGGAAATAGTTTGTTTAACGCGTGAAAGTGAATTAAAACTTTATTTCCGAGTTTGTTGGGTGATTTTTGCGCTAATTAGTCACCTTTTGAAAACATGAATTGTTCGAAAATATGACTGTTTGAAACATGAATTTAAATGGAAAATCTAACAGCATGGTTTATTTTTCACAAGCCTTTACTCAACAATGAAAAGTATTAGGAAATCAAAATTGTTATTCAATTATTAGCATTTTGAGAGGAAGATTCTATTTTATATCATGTTGCTCAGCAATGCAGTTAAATTAAATGTGCTTGTTAATTTTTATTATTATATTTTGATTTGAATAATAAATAAATATATATAAAAATATATCTTATGAATGAACGATTTTTTTTTCTTTTAATTATATTAATTGCGGACTGCGGACATCAGTTTCATTTATTTTGGCAAAGAGTTTCCAAGATTATATATTGTGTTTAGCTAATAATCTCATTATTGTTAAATTCAAAGGTACGAATTGTTATTGTTAAATTCTAAGCTACGAATTGCAATTGTTAAATTCAAAGCTACGAATATGGCGGGATATCGCGACCATGGCAACGTTTTTTAAACGTTGCCAAATTGCCGGAAATGTTGCCGAATTGATAAAAATGACGCAAATCAGTGAAATTAAATCTGTTTTCTTAAAAATGAGCAATGAAATGATGTTTCGGTAACATTTTTCTGTTAATCCATCCGCCCTACTTAGTAACACGTTTAGTGAATTTTTAAAATGTCACCAAAATGATAAAAATGTTTGAAAATCTATAAAAATATCATGAAAGTGATAAAATTGTACTTAATAAATTAAATTAATTGTGTTTTGTTAGGGGATAGTATTATGATGATGTTTCTTCAATTTGTCGCCACGTGGGACTGTCAGTTCTACAGTCCCACTTGGCGATAATTTGGTGATTTCTTTAAATATCGCTAAATTGACGAAACTATCGCTAAACCTTCCATGAAGATAGCATTATTCAGATGATATTTTTTCCACTAATTTATTTGAAGCAAATAACATTATGTCGCTTAGTAACGGATTTAAATCCACTGTGTTTATGCGGCATACGATTTTTATTAAATCTTTTCCGATTTGAATAATAAAGTATAAAATAAATTTCATTGGCATTGCATTTTTGACTGGATAATATCAATTACGGTCTTTAGATTTAAGCATTATTATTATTGATATTTTCAAAGATCATTGATTCAGGGTTTATCGAAATTTTCAATTACGCCATTGTTTTATTATGGCAAAAATTGTTGAAACTCATATATTGTACATTGTACGAGTAATCTTCTACAAATGCACGGGTATATCCTCTAATCTACGAGAATATAAGTAGTACAAGTATATTGGCATATATTTTGATATATATTGGCATATATTGGAATCAATTACGGCCTTCTGGTATAAAGATTATGGGGATTATTGATATTTTCAATTTATTACGGCATCTGTTTTATTTCAGCAAAGATGTTTGAGACCCATATTGTAATCTTCTACTAACACACTGGCATATTTCCTAATCTGCGACAATACAGTCCGCGAAAAAAATATAAGGGCAAGCGAAAATTCGCCAAATCCAGAAATCTTTTAGACGGAAATGCATGCACATTTCTTAAGTAAAAATATTGATAAAATTAAGTTCTTTTTTTCATGTAAATAGTTAAATTTTCCAAAAATAAATATGTATAAATTTACTTTATAAATGTTAAACACATATGATCTTGGAAAGAAGTGCAACAACAGCTGTGTTTTCATCTAAAATTATGGTGAAATTTGCATATTTGAAAGCAGAAAATGACCATTTCAAATATAAAGACTGGGTTTCTAAACATAATTCACACTTGCCTCATTTCTTCACGATTTTTGTACGATGCCGAAACGGAACTCATCTGTGAGAAAGGGAAAATCCTTGCTTTTAAAGAATGCTGATTGAGTGGGCATGAAATTCGAAAAAAATTAAAAGATCTAAAACTGTAGTTTATAATTTTCTAAAAGAGCCTGGAATGTATGGAATGAAAAAACGAAATGGAAGACCAGAAATTCTAACGCATCGACAGAAAAGAATTGTTGTAAGAAGAGCTTGCGAGAAAAAAGAAACTGCAAATGAAGTTAGAAGAAATTTGGACTTACCATGTTCCACACGAACAGGTCAAAATGTTTTGAATAAAAATCCGAATATTTGGTATAGAAAGTTAATGTCACATCCGCCTCTTAAAAAGGAACATAAGGAACGAAGACAGGAATTTTAAAAAAAATACATTTCTCTCGGTCCAAAATGGATTGATGTAATCTTTTCGGACGAAAAGAAGTTCAATCTTGATGGGCCACATGGTTTTCGCTATTTTTGGTATAATCTGCATAAAATCAAAGAAGTTTTTTCCAAACGTCAATACGGTGGGGGCACAGAAATGATTTGGGGCGCTTTTGCAGCAAAAGGAACTACGCCTATTGTCTTTATCAACTAAGAAAAGAACTCTGACAAATATGTTGATATGTTAGGGGAACATTTGTTACCTGAGGTCCCACTAATTACTTCAGGGAACTATATTTTCCAACAGGATAACGCTTCCATACACGTTTCTAAGAGTGCAAAACTCTGGTTTGAAGCTAATTCAGTAAATTTACTTGATTGGCCGGCGAGGAGTCCCGACCTCAATCCAATAGAAAATTTATGGGGGCCTTCTGGCCCAAGAAGTTTATAAAAAGGGCACACAATATCAGTGTAAACAGGATCTTGTGTCAGACATCAAACAAGCTTGAAATAACATTTCCATAGACACGTTAAAAGAACTTTCAGCATCGATGACCTTTCGGCTTATTCAAGTAATTAAAATAAAAATTTGTTTTCTTGATTATTAAGAGAAATGTTAAGTAATTTAAAACATGTTCTTATACTTTTTTCTATATTTTCTTTAGTGATAATCTTTATACGGTCAACTTTTGTAAGGTTCATATTTGTTGTTTTATGTGTTGTAAATGTTATTGTATAATTTCATACTAGAGGTCAGAAATATCATAAATTCATTTTGATAAAGTGAAAATAAAGTATATTTTCATTCAATTATATGTTGTCCTTATACTTTTTTTGCACACTGTATAAGTAGTACGGGTATATATCCCCATATAATTTTAGAGCTTTCATTTTGGCATATATTGGAATCAATTACGGCCTTCAGATTTAAATATTACGGCTTTATTGATATTTTAAATTTATACATGTAATCTACTAATGCAATTTATATCTTCTAATATTCGCGGATATAAATAGTACGGGTCCCATACAATTTTAACGCTTTTATTTTGCCTATATAGATTCAATTTCATATTTTTTGTAAATTTGCTTACAAAAGGAGCCAGGATGACTTATTCTTCAGATCTGCCCGTGAAGATAATTTTGCATAGTGAGAACAGGTATTCTTAAACTTCTTTTTATAAGCAATAAATTTAATATTTTAATGGAACATTTTGATTAACAATGCCAATTAGTATACTATAGGAATTTGCACATGAATGTGAATTTTAAGTTTCTTAATATTATATACTCCGTACAAAGAACGGGTATGCTGCTAGTAGATGAAAAGTTTCAAACTGAAAAAATTACACATGGAGTTAGGCCTTTCTTGTCTCCCATGATTTTATGACATGAAAAAGAAAATACTTTAGAAAAGTATTTCCTAGACCATGTACGTTTTCAAAAACCATACCTGGTTCGATAATACTGAAATTCTACGTTTCTGTGTGCATAACTGTATATTGTATTACAGAAATTATGCACTTTAGCTGACGTAGAAGAATGTAGAAAAAGGATCAGATTTAATAATAATTAAATAAAATAAATAAACCAAGTAAACCAGCTTGATGCCATGTGATAATAATAGTAGAATACATTGTAATGATTAAAAATTTAAAAAGAATAAGAATAAAATATCATAAAATGAGTTATATATATATATATATATATATATAATATTAAAAGATGCCTAACAAATAAAAAAGTATCAAACAGAGAATCATCAATCAAGTGGAATATAAAAGGCAAACCACTAGCCATCAAGCTTAAGATAAACAACAAACATCAATGGAAAGGAATCGATAATAGAAAATTAAATAAAATCCAAGCATTAAAGCTTTATACGTGGACAAAACCTACGATTAAGCAAATGAATTGTTCATTTCGATAAAACTGTTCATCAAGTTCAAGTATTTCATCAAAATGAACACAAAATGCATGTTTCTGATAACAGTGATAGATTATATCTGTAAACCTTGTTAACTTGGACGAAATGAATAAAAATTGTAAAATTATAGGAAACAAGAATACCTGAAAAAGCACTGCATATGTCTGAACCATTGAAACCTTGAATAAAGAGTCCAATGTTGCCAAGCGCAAAAAATAAAAAGTTGAGAACTAATGTTGCCAATCGCGAGAAATAAATAACAGTAATAAAAGGCTATAAAAGTTGATATTCTACAGTAAGAGCTATAAAATAAAGGGGCAGATGATATATATATATATATATATATATATATATATATATATATATATATATAACTCAATTAATTTGATTTTCTCACAAAGGCAATTTAGTTACCAATGTGTTTATACTAGGTAGTGGTGGTATTTGTATAAACACAGTTTCAAAAATTTACAGTTTAGTGTTTTTATTAATATACGAATATTATATGCTTATGCCTAAATATAATTGAAATGCTAAAGATATATTATACTTACATTTAATCTGAAATATTAAAAAATAATTATACTTAAACTCTAAAACAAAAAATTAAAATGCTTTTAGTGGGTCTTGAATTTGATAATGTAAATTTTTATACTTAACTTTAAAAGATTTAGCAATTAAATATTTATACTTAAATTTGAAAGATTTAGTAGTTACACGTTCGTAGTTGAATTTGAAGTAGTTAAAATGTTTATACTTAAATTTTGGGGTTATTTTTTTAAATGCTTATACCTTAAAAACTAAAATTGTAAAAACGTTATGAATTATATGACACTTTGAGTTTGACATAAGTTGAACATGTTCTTAGAATATTTTTTTTCTATATGCTTGGAGACTACTGATTTGCCTGAAGGGTCCAATTGTTGGAAAAATGTAAACAAACATCGCAATTCACGGTTTTTTTTAGCGTAAAATCAAATTTAAACGTATTTGAAAATCTCATTTCGTTCTCCTTAGTAAATCGCGGCATATTTATGGCATGTACTTCATGCGAAATTCTCTACGTGTATATAGAACTTGAATAATCATGCACGATCTCGGAAGACCCAATTCCTGGCTATAAAAGCTTGACATAAAACAGGGGTTAGATGCGGAGATCTAATAATCCAATAATCCAGTAATGCAAGAGAAAACTTAAACAATGTATTTAAGTACAAATAAAACAATAATGCAGCATACAGCTGCTTTAATTATACGCCGGATCCCCTTCGTCATTGTAGGAGAACCATCAACCATCTTATGCAGCAAGTCAAAAACACGAAATGGGCATAAATAGAAGAAACAGGGGGTGGGGGTTATATACTCAAATCCTGGATTAAGAGTTCACCTTAGAGAGCCAATCTGAAAGCTGAATGAAGACCAGTCCAGCTAATTCAAAACGAAAAGTAATACAAAGGATTGGCGTGCGCTGAAACACAACAAAAATATCCTGCCAACGACCGTACCGTGCTGAAAACACCGGTTCTCGTTAGATCACCGAAGTCAGGCAGCATCGGGCGCGGTTAGTACTTGGGTGGGTGACCACCTGGGAACACCGCGTGTTGTTGGCTCTTTTCGGGCGCGGCAGCCCAGTGGTTAGCGCGCGATTCTCGCCGCTACCAGAACTGCCGCCGTGTTCATGCGGAGTACGATCACGTTAAACATGTGGGTCCGTAAGTCCTTCCGAGAGGTTGGTGGTAGGGGAAGGAGGGTACGGTCCCTGTGGATGCCTCCCCCACTGGGTTCCGGTCTAAATTGGGTGGCACTTCCCGGCCGTCCAAACAGTTACCTTACACCTTTCTGGTAGGTCGGACGGTCTGGGTCTCAACAACAACAACAACAACAAAAATATCCTGACAAGAGGAGTCAAGTCCGAACAGAATAAATGAGACTCATCAAGACGAAAATTAAGTCAAAAGGACACTTAAAAGCCCCAAAATCTAAGAAATGGAACAGAGAAAAATAGAAAAATTACAGGACCAGACCGAGGACAAAAATGGAGTAATGGACAAATCATTAACTATAAATTACTAAAATTTTTTAGGATATGGAAGGTTTTTAAATTTTATTTATTCCATTTCTTAACCTTTGGGGCTTTTATATATTATTTCAACTTTTTTTTAATCTTGTTGGGCATCTTTTATTCTTGTTAAAACTCAACTCCTCTTATCTGGATATTTCTGTTGACAATTTTGCATGTTACTTTTCGTTTCGAATTGGAGGGGCTGTTCATTATTCTACTTTCTAATTGGCCTTCTTAGGTGAACTCTTAAGCCTGCACTTGGATAAATAAACTTTCTGTTTCTTCTATGTATGCCAATTTCGATTTTTTAATTTTGTGTTTGCTGGTGTTCTTGCACTGACGAAAGAGATGCAGTATATCCTCGAAACATTTGTATGCTGCATTATTGTTTTATTTGTGCTTAATTACGTTGTTGAAGTTTTTCTTATACTTTACGCAAAGTGTTTCTTATATCCCGTAATGTAGTTCGACTCGGCTTTGCAAGCATGCTGTTTAACACTGTCGTATTGCATTATATTATGTTGACAGTGGCATTCGTAACGTGACCCCAGCAGCGTGTCATCAGGTCTACAGCGATTGTGTGTCGAGGAAGGACATGCTCTTTTAAAGGAGATAATTTGTTTTCGAATTTATTTTTTACACCAGTATGTCTTTCCGTTCTTCAGGCTGAGACTTTTATGCCAGTTGTGCGGTTAAGAGCAGTTAGGTGCTCTGTGTAATTTACCAACGTAACGTCTTTTTATGTCGCATTCAAGCCAAGTATATCAGCAAATTATTGTTTTTATTAAATGATTAGTGTCACTGCAGATTTCTTTTTAAAATGCTTTTAAATGAAAAGGATTAAACATTTTTTGAATTCACCTGCAACGCTGTGCATCTTTGTTAACACTAAATAGCCATTAAACTAGATCGTCAACTCATCTAATACTTACCTGACCTAAGAATTGAAAAATTCATACACGCAGTACAAAACTGCTGATCGATAAGTTTCCAAACCTAACTTTACAGAAAAATAACCCGAGAGCCAAAGGGGCTCAACATACACCGCCCCCGCCCCCCCCCAATCCTATGAGAACAATTTTTTTTAGGGTGTGCTAAAAATATCTATGGTTGTCCTTAATGAAAAAATCTGGCTATACTACTAAACTGACGACTATTTTTAAATTTTTGAATTTAAATGTTGAAAAATTGAAATTGCTTAATTTGCTTATGGGAGTAGTCATATTATACGAACTTTTTTTTTTTCACAAAGCGAATAAAACCGTTTTCAAGCTACTAAAATGAACTAACTCTTCTCGAATTATTTGCAGATTTTAGAAATTTTTTAATAAAAATTAGAGCTGGGTCTTCTTCTGGAACAAATAAAACTCATTAAACTTTTTAGAGGTAAGTTTATATCCAAAATCGAGTAAATGATTGTTCAGGATCACATAAATAGCTTTTTTAAATATTTGTGGAGTACTTTATGCATTATTTGACGGCGCTCCCAATAGCGCAGTCTTAAATGCGAAAAATATGCACACGTGCTCTCTCTTATATGCTTGTGATTACATTCTATTTTATGTCTTAGAGAGTATTGACTATTTTTAAAAGGTTTACAGGAAAAAGTGGCTATACTATAAGAATGTCTTAAGCAGTCTTAAATGCCGGCGACCGAAAAATATGCACACGTGCCCTCTCTTATATGCTTGTGATTACATTCTATTTTATGTCTTAGAGAGTATTGACTATTTTTAAAAGGTTTACAGGAAAAAGTGGCTATACTATAAGAATGTCTTAAGCAGTCTTAAATGCCGGCGACCGAAAAATATGCACACGTGCCCTCTCTTATATGCTTGTGATTACATTCTATTTTATGTCTTAGAGAGTATTGACTATTTTTAAAAGGTTTACAGGAAAAAGTGGCTATACTATAAGAATGGTGAACGTTTTACTTGCGTTAGCTAACGTTAAAAACATCTGTTCTTCTTTAATATGACACGTGAATAGCAACAAAATAAATTGGACGTTTTATAGAATTCTAAAACTACCTCTTTCAAGAAATTCTACTTTTATTTGTGGAGTACTTTATGCATTATTTGACGGCGCTCCAAATACCGCAGTCTTAAATGCGAAAAATATGCACACGTGCCCTCTCTTATATGCTTGTGATTACATTCTATTTTATGTCTTAGAGAGTATTGACTATTTTTAAAAGGTTTACAGGAAAAAGTGGCTATACTATAAGAATGGTGAACGTTTTACTTGCGTTAGATAACGTTAAAAACATCTGTTCTTCTTTAATATGACACGTGAATAGCAACAAAATAAATTGGACGTTTTATAGAATTCTAAAACTACCTCTTTCAAGAAATTCTACTTTTATAGATTTTTTAAAACGTAATTTATGGGATAGAATCCTTTAAAAGCCCTTGGAATATTGTCGTAATACAACGTATTTTAAAAATTAGGTGCATATTATGTGTTAATCCTAGCTTTCCAGTTGAACAAAAATCTAAATTATGTCAAAATACTGCCCTCACTAATTATCAGAAATTAAAAATTTGCCTTGCCCTGTATCGAATATTCCATATTTTGAAATATCTTTTTTGGTTCACCCCAATGTAGGCTTTCATTTGCATAAATAGCATAGCACATAATATACATATTTTTATACGATTAAGTGCATTTATTTTTATTATATATATTTTAAATGTTTTCGACTCTATTTAGAAATAATATATTCTGTGTTAATGAATTTTACCCAAATTTAAGGAATCAAATCTAAAACAATGACAAAACTTTATGCTGCATACATAAAATATTATCCTTGTTTATAAAGGACGTTTTTTATATCGGAAACTTTGAAACGCGGGAATATTTTTACTAAATCACTGAATATGACGTTTTCAAAAAATCGAGGAATCTGAACAAAGAATGTGCACCTTCCTCTCACTACTCGTCAGGTACTTGTCAAGCATGCTGATTTGGAGAATATAAGACATGTCTGATGATAGAATATTCGAAAAGGTGTAGAAATTCGGCGAGTTCATTTGCTAGGAGAGCAATATTCAAATTAGCTATCGGAACGATTCCTTTTCAAGCATCCTTGCCACTCCATTGGAGGATGCTTTTCCTCTGCGTTTTTGTCACCTGTCACTACCTCCGATAGGTTCTTCAATTGCAAAAGACCTATTCCATCATAACTCCCCAAAAAATTTACGTAAGCAAATTTAGGATATCGTAGGTATGTAAAAGTTCCGTCAGAAAGTGGAGGCGATCAGAAAGCGGGAGTGTAAATCAAAAATCCCCCAAATAGAGGAGTAGAATTTCTACAGGCAATCAAAAATCTCAGAAGTTTGATTTCGCCTATGCAAAGTTCTTTAGCGAGGAATTGGGCAGCTTTGGAAAGGAGAAATCCATGGTAATATCTCAACATGTATTGTTCCTCCAAATAGGAAGCTAAAAATCAATCTAAGCACCAATCATATCCACGGTAATTTAAATTAAATTTACAGATTATATACAAAATATCACAAACACTTGAATAGTTTCTACAAATTCAATTATTTTGACTTGCTTTTTCAACATAGCTTTATTAACTCAATAACTCACATTCCGTTGAAATTATTCATTGGTCACTCACACTGAACGAATAATACTCATCACATTAACAGCAGTTTAACAGGTGAAAATAAGTGCTCATCCCTTCATAGTGTTGAAGATGCGTTTATATGTTTGTTTAAGATTAAATATTTAGCAAAACTTGATCTGTTATAAAGAAATAATCACCTGTATATCAAAAACGGAATTAAAATATAAGTTTTTTGTTTAAAATAGTACATGCTAATTCTATTTCACGAAAATTAGTTTTATGTATCAACATGATTCGTGAATAACAATAATGAGACATAAAGTGCTATTATTAATTATGTACGATTGTAAACGTTTAAGATGTGACCAAAACCATCCTAAAGCATAAAGCATTGTGATTACAATAGTACTATATTAGATAACACCAAATATATTAAATAAATGTTGAAAAAAGTCTGATTCAAAACAATAAACTGTTTAACCAATATTATCGGAATATTTTGAAAGTTGGGTTTTTTCAGTAATTTTTCAAACGACTTATTAGGCTATAAGTGCATTCTACTATTATGAAATATTACATATAGATTTTTCATGAATACCAAGAGCATTTAGAGATTTTTCAATAAGTTTCAATAAAAGAATGTTTTGGGCAACATTTTATACAAACTATACATTTTTAAGTTACCATTACTTATTTCCTGTACTATGCTTTAGAGGAATTTTATATCATTTTACAAAGATTATTTGTTTCTGAACATTTTTTTTTACTTTTGAAAACCTACGGTTTTATCGGGAAATCAAAAGACGAATCTACAGCTACTAGAAGATTATCTCAAACTTGACGAACACCTTCAATTTTCGAGCAATTTGCTTTCAAAAATCGAAAAAGAATTTTAAAAACAAAATCATGTTAACATTTGTTGCGAAAAAAATATTTTCTACGTAATATTTTACTTAAAAGCGAATGACATAACTTCAAAACGATAACATACATATGTAAAGCCGCCCAGGCGGTGAAGTGGATAGCGTCTCCGACTGCTGTCTTGTGGGCTCGGGTTCGAATCCCGTGTAAGGCATGGGTGTTCTTGAGGATGAAGTCAGTCTTTCGCCTTCTGGGTCCTCGTCTAAATGTGAAGCTGCTCCCCCTCCGACCTTCATCAGTGATGTTTGCTTGTAATAAACTTTGTGCTCTCGTCTTGTGTCTTTCTTCGTATCGTTCCTTCTTCCTGCGTCACTGGTCCAGTATTCGGCTCCGCCGAAACAGGAGGTCATAAGAAACAACAACAACAACATATGTAAAGAACTTTGCTGTTCCAACCGGGAATCGAATCCTGGATTCCCAAACTGACCAGCTAATGCTATACCGTTGAGCTATTGGGACGAAATTGCAAGCTCTTATCATCGAAGTGGACTCTGCATTCTCCACCCTCTAATGTCAGATTGGCTGACAACTCACAATCTGACTGACCACCTCCTGCTATTTTTACCTCAGGTTAGCCTCCGGATACTACTATTTTTTCCCAGGTTAGTATCCTGCGTGATCGTTATCCTCTCGCTTTGAAATCGGCGCTCCATATACCAGAGTCCACTGACCCCATGCTAGTCTTACTAGGGTCACTTTCATACCTCCGATATATTTGCACTAACTTATAGGGCTGATTTGTTCGGGCGCCATTGTAAAGAACCTTGCTGTCTCAACCGGGAATCGAACCCTGGATCTCAGAGCTAGCCAGCCGATTCTCTACTGTTAAGCTATTGGTACGGAATTGCAAGCTTTTATCATCGAAGTGGACTCTGCACATCGTTCTTGGGATATTCCGCGTATTAGGTCGAAAATAGAGAAAAATATAAAATGAATTAAATATTTTCGCTATTATCAAATGATTGAATGCTTCGACGTAAGTTTAGACAAAAATAAATGGAAACTTCAATGGAAACTGTTCAGCAATCATCATGAACCGTTATATTAAAAATATTAAATGATAAAAATATAAAGAGAATAATATTTTTTATATAAGAAAAATAAATATAAGATAATTTAAATATAAAAATAATATTAATATAAGATAAAAATATACTTATATTAAAAATATTAAAAGTTGTATTAAAAATATACCAAGATTAATTTTACTTTTCCAAGTTACCTCTTAGATAATCTGTTGAATTAAATGGAATTAGGTATACTGATTTTAATATGTAACAGCAATTGAGCTCTTGATTTTTAGCCAGATTTAGTAGCTTTAATTTGGATTATTTTCACAAAATTGAAATCTGATAATCTGTAGAGATAGTCTTGTGAGTAGAGTAAAGCAGCAGGTTCTGAAACGGTAGCGAACAGATGCCCGGAGCAACCGGAGCCCGAACAAGGAGCTCGGAGCCTGGAGTCAAGCTCCTGTCCTGGATTTCCGTTTTAATAACAGAGTATTTTTTGGAAAATTGAATTTTTTTTGCATGATTTTATTTTCCATAAACTTTTTAGGGGATGGCAACAGTATTTATTTTTGCATAGAAGCTTACGAACATTATTTTTATGCTTTGAAAATTTTTTGGATGTTTGTAGGTTTTGGGGTTTCAGGTATGGGCTCCCTCTTGCGTGTTTTCGAAAGTCCCCTAATGGTAGTATCGGAAACGTATATAGTTTTAAAGGGGATATAAACATTTTAAGGTTGGCAACATTTAGAGGAATAGGTTTTACGGTAGGGACTCCCTTTTGGTGGGGTACACAGGGTGTCCCAAAAAGATTGAAAAGTGCTTTAATACATTACCTGTTGGAGATAAGTAGCAATGTAAATTGCAAAAATGTTGAAAGTAAGGTAGGAAATAAGACTACGGTAATGAAATAGTCCTCCCATTAATTTTCAAAAAGTTACACTTTTTAAATTTTTATGACCCCTTTAGACAAATTTGGTCAATCAAAAATTTTTATTTTTAATGCAACAAGATCATTAAAAAAAGACATATCAGTATCTTTAACATCAACTGAATTATGGTAAAGGATAAAATCTGACTTATGCCACTTTTCCGTACCATGTGAAAGGCTATTTCATCAGTAAAAATAGGGATCATAAACAAATTGACGATGGAAATTGTTTATACCAAAAATACGTTAATATGTTAAAAAATTTTTTATCACAACTGCATCTAAATAAAGCATTACACAGCTAGAGATCATATAAAGCAGTGGTACTCACTATGTGGTTGGGTGTCCTATGTATTATCATTCAGTTTTATCTTTTTTTGTAATATGTCACAAATTTACATTTCTAATTTGATATATGGTCCCCCATTCAAAATGTTAAATTTTCAATTAAATATAGATCGCTCAATTTTAAAGATACAGATATGCGGTTTTTTTAATGATCTTGTTGCATTAAAAATAAAAATTTCCTAATTGACCAAATTTGTCTAAGGGGGTCGTATAAAAATTTAAAAAGTGTAACTTTTTGAAAATTAATGGGAAGACTATTTCATTAACGTAGTCTTATTTCCTACCTTACTTTCAACATTTTTGCAATTTACATTGCCCACTTATCTCCAACAGGTAAAGCATTAAAGAGCGTTTCAATCTTCTTGGGACACCCTGTATACTTTATCATAGCGCCCCTGTGTATAAATGGGGAATTGTATATTTTATGAGACGCGGCAGAAAGTCGGACTCTTGGATCAACTGGAACAACCGGAGCAGGGGGGAAGAAATTATTTTCGGGGTGGCAATAGCTTCTGAAACAGCGCCTCCTGGTATGTGAATGGGAGAATTATATACTGTAGGTATCCGAGTACGAATTCGGGCTCTTGGAACAACCTGAGAAGGAGACAGAAATTATTTTCGGGTTCGCAACATTCTCTGAAACAGCGCACCGGCCCCCCTCCTTCCAACGCTTGAATGGAGAATTCATACCCTATTAGAAGCTTTGGCAGCAGTATAATGTAGAAGGCTATATTTCTGAAATACCCCCCCCCCCCCCTCTGATATTTGAATGTGGAATTATTTATTGTAGGAGTCGAAGTGTAGAGTCAGAATATTGGAGAAACAGGAGCAGGGGAAGAAATTATATTCGGGTTGGCAACGCTGAAACAGTGGATCCTGGTGTTAGAATAAGAAACTTCTTTTTGAAGATTATATGCTATGCTAGGCTGCTTCCTCCGGAATATACCGCATTGGGATGGCGGCGGTATGCCGTAAAAGACTACGTGAAACAACAGCCCCTGGTATTGGAATAGGGAACTATTATTTTTTTAATATTAGAATGTTTTTAACAAGATAAAGGAAGCATTTTTTGGGGGGTGACAACAGTATGTTTTTTTCATAGAAGCCTATGGACATTATTTTTGTACTTTGAAATAATTTTGGATGTTTGTAGGTTTTGGGGTATGAATTGTGGGGTATGTGTATTCGAGCACCCCTAGCGGTAGTATCGAGAACTTTTACATTTGAAAAGGGATTACAGAATTTCGAATGTTTGCAACGTTTAGGGGAATAAATTGTTGGGTATTCGCTCCCTCTTCATGGGGTATATATTTTATTACGGCGTCCTCTGGCATGTGAATGGGTAATTATATATTTAAGAACAGGAGCAGGGAGTCAGACTTTTGGAGCAACCCAAGCATGCAGCCGGAATAGGGAGCAGAAAGTTTTTACTCTTTTATGTGCTACCTGTCTTGGAACATTCACACTTTTATCAAAATGATTTTTTAACTTTATTATTGTGTTTTGTTAGTATTTTTCCTTATCCTCTATTCTTTTATTTATTTTATTTGTTACACTTTTCTAAATTTCTGTGAACTAATATGTCAATTACAACACAGACATTTTTTATTAGTGGCAATCAAATTTGCTATCTATGTTTAAAAATTTTTTTTGAAGCATCTATTTCTCAGAATTCACTATAGGTAGAGCTTAGATAATAGATAGCTGACATGGATTCATGGATTCAGTATCGGATTTCAAGGGAGGTAGGGAGAGAGTTCAGTACGGCTTTCTTTTGTCTCTTCCAGTTTAAAACTTTTCACTTTCCTTGAAACATATTTTTTAGTGGCTATAAATAGAGCTTAGACGATAATTCATATGAATTTAGCATCAATTTCGGAAGGAGGCAGGATGGTTCACTGAGAAGTTTCACTTTTGGTTCAAAAAAATTTCTTGAATCATCGGGTTTTCTTTTTCGAAATTGGTTATAGAGCTTATTTAACGACTGATATGGATTCAAAATTAATTTCTGGAGGGAGATATTATGACTCAGTATTTCCACTTCGGGTCAAAAATTATCCTTGAATCATATTTTTTTTTCAAAATTGGCTAGAGGTAGAGCTTATTTAATTGGCTAGAGGTAGAGCTTATTTAATTGGCTAGAGGTAGAGCTTATTTAATTGGCTAGAGGTAGAGCTTATTTAATTGGCTAGAGGTAGAGCTTATTTAATTGGCTAGAGGTAGAGCTTATTTAATTGGCTAGAGGTAGAGCTTATTTAATTGGCTAGAGGTAAAGCTTATTTAATTGGCTAGAGGTAGAGCTTATTTAACTGCTGATATGGCTTCAGCATTAAATTCTGGATGGGGATAGAGTGACGCGGGATTTCCACTTCTGATTCTAGTTTTCCTTTTCCGGTTCAACCTTTTTCATTTTCTTTCAACAATCTCTTTTTTTTAACACTTTAGAACAAAGTTGAAAAGTGTTTATGACTTTGTTCATTCTGTCTGTCTGTCTGACTGTCTGTCCGTTAGCACGATAACTGCCGTAAAAATGACTTAATCAAAATGAAATTTTAGTATGTTATTCAGACGGTCTGTAGGACCTATGGGAATATAAATGAATAATATCACCCAATTAGTTTTGGATTGAACCCGGGTTGAAAAAATGAAATACATTGAGCCCTATGGGACCTAATTTTTCTAACATTTTTTAAGCGGATTTAAAATTCACAAATTGCTTCGAAAATTTTAGGTTATAGTCAAATTGTTCCATAAAATATATAAAAAAAAAATTCAGCAAAATATATTCAGTAGTTTTTTAAATAAAAATTAAAATAATAATTACACATCTTATATGAAACGATCAAGTGACCATGATATGAAACGATCAAGTGACCATGATATGAAACGATCACATGACCCACTTCAAAATGATATATGGCATCCATCTTGTTTCAAATTCGTGATTTTTTAAAGTTCTTTTTAATTCATATTGAGTGTTGTATCCATCCTAAAACTACTTTATTTCTGCTTAAATTCTGTGCACCTACATACTAAAACAACACAATGACAATATATTTGAGTTTAAATTCTCATTCAAATTTGATTATTTCCACAACTAAGCCTATTTTTCACCTATGTAAAATGTAAACAGCAAAATATGTAGAATGAGTTGTATTAGAATTATTGTATTTCTTTAACACAAAATAATTCAGTCCATGGAGTCTGCATGGCTGATATGAATGAAATATTACTTGATTTTATAAACAGAAGGACGATTTTTTTCGATGGAGTTTTAAGCATAAAGTTTATGAATTGTAGCTATATGGTCTTAATTTTTAAATAAAATAAATTATTATAGTATTGTGATGAATGAAATGGAGAAAGTTATGAATGAAATCCTGCTTTTATAGAGAGATCCAGGCGTGTTATTTTTTCTATGACGTCATTTGAATTAATTTCAGTTGTTTTCGATGAAGTTTTCAAATATAATAAATTATCGTAGTATTATGATAGATTTAAAAATATTACCGTGGAATGTATTGCATTTTAGAGATATTTAAACCACGCAATTTATATTTCATTGCCGGCATTTGAATGAAGTTCATTTTATTCGATGAAGGTTTAAGTTTTCAAATATAATAAATCAATGTAGTATTGTGATAAGTTTTAAAATATTACCGAGGAATGTATTGCATTTTCGACTTTTTAAAATAAAATTGCATTGAAGTTGGAAAGTGTTTCATAATCAATGCTTTAAGCATGATTGATCTTTCTTGTTTTAAGATTGCCTCTGAATAGTGCATAGATGATAACTGACATGGATTCTAGCATTGAATTCGGGAGGAGATAGGATAGTTCAGTGATAATTTTCACTTTCCATTCAATGTATGATTATTTCTTATGTGTGCTAACCGCTTAAGTCTGGAAGTCATTGAGGGGTCTAAAGTCCAGTCATATAAGTCATTATAAAGTCACTCTAAAGTTATTCATACTCTTTAATAACCATACCTAATTACTTCACAGCAGAATGTGATGCACATAAAAAGCATAATGGTATGTTAGCAAAAACTAAAATGCAAAATAATATAAGTTTATAATCTTAATAGTCAAAATATACTTTTTTTTAAATGGGAATAACTAAAGTTTTGATTTATAAGGTAAAACAATTTTGTAATAAAATATTATTAATCAATATAAATAAAATGGAAAATCTGTCTGTCTGTCTGTCCCATCATCACGGGAGAACGGCTTAACCGAATTTGATGAAATTTTGTGGGTAGCCTTGAAATAGACCCCCGTAAAATTTAGTCCATGTTTCGAGTTTCTAAGACTAGTGGTTCTAGAGATATTAGTGAAAAACGAAACTTCTCTTTGTCTCATCATCACCGGATAACAGCTGAACCAAATTGAATGAAATATTGCAGCTAGCCTTGAAATAGCTCCACTTAAATTTAGTTCAAGTTCCGAGTTTCTAAGACTAGGGGTTGTTGAGATATTAATCAAAAACGAAACCTTTTCTTGGGAGTTCTACTCTCTAACTCCCTGGTTCCTACAAACGAAAAGGTTAAAAATCGTTTGTATGAAACGTGAAAATGAATTAAAACTTTATCTCTGAGTTTGGTGAGAGATTTTTTGCGCTAATTAGTCACTGTTTGAAAGAATGAATTGTTTGAAGCAAGAATTTAAATGGAAAATCTATCACCATGGTTTATTTTTCACAAGTTTTACTGAACAATGAAAAATATTAAGAAATCGCAATGGTTATTTTATTATTAGCATTTTATAAAGAAAGATTATATCTTATATCATGGTGCTCGGCAACGAAATTAAATCAAATGTGTTTGTTAATATTTATTATTATTTTTTCAATGTGAATAATAAATAAATGGATATAAAAATATATCTTATAAATGTACCGTTTGATTTTTCTTTTAATTATATTAATTGAGGACTGCGTACATCACTTTCACTTATTTTGACAAAAAGTTTTCAAGCTTATATATTATGTTTAGCTAATAAACTCATATATTGTGTTTAACCAATAAATTCATTTAATCAATTGTTGAAACAGAAAAAGAATAGAACGGGTATATCTTCTAATACAAGTTAAGTGTTTTCATTTGGTATATACAAACGGATCAGGATGTTTTATTCAAATCTGCAAATTCAGAGATACGAATTTGGCGGGATATCGCCAACTTGACAACTTTTGTTAAACGTTGCTAAATTGACGGAAATGTCGCCAAATTGTTAAAAACTACGCAAATCAATGAAATGTATTTTGTTTTGTTAGAAGAGAGTAATGAAATGATGTTTCGTTAGCATTTGTCTGTCAGTCGAATTGTCCTACTTAGTAATACATTTAGCGAATTTTTAAAATATCACCAAATTGATAAAAATGTTTATAAATCCATAAAAATATCATGAAATTGATAAAATTGTGCTTAATAAATGAAATTAATTGTGTTTTGTTAGGGGATAGTATTGTGATGATGTTTCGTCAATTTGTCGCCAAGTGGGACTGTCAGTTCTACAGTCCCACTTGGTGATAAATTTGGCGATTTTTGAAAATGTCGCTACATTGACGAAAATGTCGCCAAACCTTCCACAGAGATAGCATTATTCAGACGATATATTTCCACCAATTTAATTGAAGGAAATAATATTATGTCGCTTAGTAAAGGATTTAATTGTGTTTATGCCGCAGACGATTTTTATTAAATCTTTTCCGATTTGAATAATGACGATATGTATATAAAATAAATTTCATTACCATTGCATTTTTGACTGGATAATATCAATTACGGTCTTCAGATTTAAACATTATTACTTATGATATTTTCGAGGATTATTAATTCAGAGATTATCGATATTTTCAAGTTATTATGCCATTGTTTTATTGCGGCATAAAATGTTGAAACTCATATATTGTAGTTTGTACTAGTAATATTCTACAAATGCACGGGTATATCTCCTAATCCACGAGAATATAAATAGTACAGGTATATTGGCATATATTTTGACATATATTGGCATATATTGTAATCAAGCACGGCCTTCTGATATGAAGAATACGGAGATTATTGATATTTCCAATATATTATACGTGATCTGTATTATTTTGGCAAACATTTTTGAGACTCATATTGTAATACGGGTAATCTTCTATTAACACTGGGACATGTCTTCTAATCTACGACATTATAAGTAGAACGGATATATCTTCTCATATAATTTTAGCACTTTCATTTTGGCATATGTTGGCATCAATTACTGCCTTCAAGTTTATAGATTACGGGTTTATTGATATTTCAATTTATACATGTAATCTACTAATACAGGTTATATCTTCTAATATTCGCATATATAAAGTAGTACGGGTCCTATACAATTTTAACGCTTTTATTTTGCATATATTGACAAAATTCCATAATTTTTGAAAATTTGCTTACAAAAGGGACTAGGATGTTTTATTCTTCAGATCTGGCCGTGAATATGATTTTGTATAGCGAGAACAGAGATAAACTTCTTTTTAGGAGCATTAAATTAAATATTTTAACAGAATATTTTGATTAAAAATGTCATTTAGTATACTATAGAAATTTGCACATGATTGTGAGTCTTATGTTTCTTTATATTATATACTCCGTATGAAGAACGTGTATGCTGCTAGTCTTATATATATTAAAGTTGATATAAATCGTCAAATTATATATATATATATATATATATATATATATATCGCCATTTTTTGTGTAGTTTCAATTGATTGCTCTCTATGTCTTAATCTTTTATCTTGAGCTAATTATTATTGCCTTTTCTCATTTTTGCCGTGTTTCCTTTTTATTTTTATTTATATTTATATACTTTTAAATGTGAATTTTGCATCCTAATATTCTTCTCATCCCCCTTTCCATTGTAGTGATATGTTACCTTCTATCTTTATCCTTAGTATTGGTCTACAGTTACTCATTTGTAACAGATATGCTAGAGATGGGTTTTTGTACATACAGTAGTTTATGCATAATTTTCGATTAAAATCTTTCAATTTTTAATTATATATATATATATATATATATATATATATATATATATATATATATATATATATATATATATATATATATACACAAAGAGATGCACTGAGTGAATCATTTTGCACTTTAATTAAAATTTGGATTTTCAAGAAATTAGCAGACATTCACGCTGTTTTTTCAACTTTGAAGCTGAATATTCAGTAATTCCAAATGAATACTTCTGTAAAATGTGAACTAAAACTGCTACATTTTAATAACAACCTGATCAATTTGTATAGTATGTGTAGAAATTCTTTCAGTAGAGACGTACCAATTAGAGGAAAGAGGTTTCAATGCTTTTGAGGCCTTCATCTTTGAATCATTAACAATGTTGAGAAGTTTTACATTTCCTGTCAGCTGGAGAACTCTTTACGTGGGGTCTCTGTTGGACGTTAACTAGTGAAGTTTGATCCGCTTTTTCGATTTCGTTCTTAATTGGTGGATGCTAACAGTACCTCGTTTGTAGTGCTAAATGGGCCTAGGCCTCGGGATCCTCTCATTACAAAAGTGTCAGACAATATGCAGTGATATTTTTGTGGCTACCCACTAGCGCGATAAATCTTTTAAAATGCATAGGGATGATACATTGATAGATCATTTATTGTACGGTGCATCGAAAATATTCAAAGTATACATTATTTTTGTCTGACTTCGTTAAAAATATGCGATTTTATTAGATGCATACAATTTATATAATGTTTACAAATAAATTATGGTAATGTTTTAGACAGTAATATAATTTTCCATTTCACACTCTATTTGAGATAATTTATTTCTTTCAATCATTTATTTTAATATATTAATTTTATTTAAATTATATATATATATATATATATATATATATATATATATATATACACATGATCTTATATTTTAAGTTATGGGTATATGAGTTACAATTTATCTCTAATATATCATTGGAATTTCATATAATATTTTTATTATATATATATATATATATATATATATATATATATATATATATATATATATATATACATATATACATATATATATATATATATATATATATACATATATATATATATATATATATATATATATATATATATATATACATATATATATATTTTAAAACTTGAAAAATTTTTATTATCAATTTTAGTGAACAGATTAAAAAGCCAAATGCAAAAATAATTTTTAATACAACATGTAAAGCGCTATGCTGCAATGTTTACATGTGTATTCCCATATAAATTCCCAAAAAGGGGACGAGTAGCTATGTACTCGTGCGGATTCTAGCAGTGTGACAGAAGTACCGGCCGGGGGGAGTTGCGACCCCCATCTCTCCGGTTAAAGCTTTTTCCGCCATGGCAAACGCTCCCGGTAACCGATACTCCCTACTCGATTTGCCTCAAGACCCTTTATAAATCCGTAAAAATCGCATTCATATACAATTTCAATAACATGTTAAAAATCTAAAAGTTTACTTTTCTACGCTGCAACTATTCAAGAATCATGCTTTAAAAATATAACAAATAATTTAAAATACTAAATTAAAATACTACATTAGTTTTGTTTTTAAGTAATAATTAACAAAGAGTGAAATGATTTCAAACATTAGATTATATATGGATATGGATTAGCCAATAGGTCTTGAGTCCATTTTTAAAAATACAGACACTCAGATATGTATTTCAAACATTAGTTTTGTTTTTAAGTAATTAACAAAGAGTGAAATGATTTCAAACATTGGTTTATATATGGCGATGGATTAGCCAATAGGTCTTGAGTCCATTTTTAAAAATACAGACACTCTGATATGTATTTCAAACATTAGATTTGTTTTTAAGTAATAATTAACTAAGAGTGAAAAGATTTCAATCAATAGTTTATATATGGCGATGGATTAGACAATAGGTGTTGAGTCCATTTTTAAAAATACAGACACACTGATAAGTATTTCAAACATTAGTTTTGTTTTTAAGTAATAATTAACAAAGAGTGAAATGATTTCAAACATTAGTTTATATATGGCGATGGATTAGCCAATAGGTCTTGAGTCCATTTTTAAAAATACAGACACTCTGATATGTATTTCAAACATTAGATTTGACTAGAAAGGGATTAAAAGGAATTAAATGACTAAATGTGAGGTAATTTTACACAGGTTTATATATGGAGATAATGCGGTTTATGGGTCTTATATCCAATTTTTAAACTATAATATCCTCTCGGACCGGGATTTCATTGGTCTTGAGTATTTAGTATTTTAAATTATTTGTTATATTTTTAAAGCATGATTCTTGAATAGTTGCAGCGTAGAAAAGTAAACTTTTAGATTTTTAACATGTTATTGAAATTGTATATGAATGCGATTTTTACGGATTTATAAAGGGTCTTGAGGCAAATCGAGTAGGGAGTATCGGTTACCGGGAGCGTTTGCCATGGCGGAAAAAGCTTTAACCGGAGAGATGGGGGTCGCAACTCCCCCCGGCCGGTACTTCTGTCACACTGCTAGAATCCGCACGAGTACATAGCTACTCGTCCCCTTTTTGGGAATTTACATATATATATATATACATATATATATATATATATATATATATATATATATATATATATATATATATATATATATATATATATATATATATATATTAAAAATATCATTAATAATCAGTTAATACCGATCACACAATTAAGTTATCCATGTTACTTTGAAGAAAATATTCAAAAATTAATATACACCACCATCCAAAATAATTTATTCTACCAAATCTTATTTTTTGCTTTATAAAACCCATTTCAAATTTAAATTCAACGTTCAACTTACAGTAACTTATTGAAAGGTCAGTCTCAACAACTTTTGAATAATCAAATGAAATATTCATTAAAGTGACCACTAAGTATAAATACATCATCTAAAAGTATAACTTCAATTTTGGAATTCAGTTATCAAATTATTTGATTATTTAATAATTATATATTTTTTTATTGGAACATCGATGATTAAGCATTTTCTATTCACCATGTTTCATTCCATCAAGTTACAATCTTAGTATAACTTGAACTGTAACCATTTTTATTGACTCCCAGACACATCCAGCTTTATGTTATTTTAATCTTTTTCAAATTGAAAATCTTTAGAAGATATTGTATTATTATACAATGGCATTAAGCTGGCTTACTTATTTTGATGTTTTACTTTTATTGATTATTGTTAATTCTGATCCAATATCTGCATTCTTCTACGTCCGCCCATGTGCATAATTTCTGTAATAAAATTTACACTTATGCATACGGAAAACTAAAATTTCAGTATCACCGAACCAAGTATGGCCCTGAGAACGTACCTGGTATCGGAAATACTTTTCTATTTCATTATATTATATATATTTTTCCTGTGTGATACTCTCACAATTTTTGAGTGCCAGGAAAGGCGTATCTTCATTAGTTGATTTATATGTTTAAATCTATTCAGCTCATACACCATTCATGTACTTACACCATGTTTGTTAATGCAGGGAACAAGGGGTTTAGTACCTGTATTATATATATGTTTTTTCTTAATTTTAAATATTAATTTCATGATTGGGTGCAGTTGCAGGCTTAACTTATACGAAGGCTTTCTCAACATGATATCTAGATTTCAAATGCTTACCTTATATATGGAAAATTGAAAGAGGGGTATTTAATACCTGTTTAGTACTTGTTTTATTTATAAAGGAATAAGTATTAAGCCAAACTTTGGTTTTATTTTATTTTTATTTTATTTTTATTTTTACATGTGCTCTTCATAAAACTTTCAATAAAGGATAAGTCACAGGTAATTAAATTATACAAATAATTAATTTCTTACAATATATATATATATATATATATATATATATATATATATATATATATATATATATATATATATATATATAAATATACATATATATACATATATGTATATACACACACATTCTAAGACAAAAAAAATCGACACACCAAGAAAGAATTATCCAAATGAGACAAATTTTGGTACGTGTAATGTGGATATACAGAAAAAAAATAATTAGAATTTCAGAACAATTGGATGATTTATTGCACTGAAAGATCTACACAATGTGAGCACGTCAATATGGCGTTGATCCACCTCTGGCCTTGGTATAAGCTGTTACCCGACGTGGCATTGAAGCATAACATTGCCGGATGGTGTTCTGAGGTATGCCGTTCCAAATGGCCTCCAATTGACGAGCTAATTCTTCTATATTCTGGGATGGTCGCAGGCGACGCCCCATCTCGACCCAAATGTGCTCAATAGGTGAGAGATCTGGGAATCTGGCTGGCCAAGGATGTGTCGAAAACCCAGACCACTTGACTCGCACTAAGGCATGAACAGCAAATTGAGTGACCGAGAACGGGGTCAAGGACGTGTGTCGTAAGTACGCAGACAATAAATAGAGAGGCGTGCCGTGTGTAGCCTGGCATTATCTTGCTGAAAAGTTAGCCCGGGGTGTCGCGAAAGGAATGGCAATACAACGGGCCGTAGAACGTCGGCAACGTACCGCTGTGCTGTGATAGTGCCACAAAGGACTATCAAAGGGGTCCGGCTATCAAACGAAATGGCACCACAGACCATAACTCCCTGTTGTCGAGCCGTGTGGCGCGTGACAGTAAAAGCAGGATCCTGACGATGTCCAGGCTGTCTAACAGACACATCTGCGCTTATCGTCGGGACTCAGTTCGAAACGGGACTCATCACTGAAGACAATTTCGTTCTTATCTGAAGAATTCCACTTTGATCGGGTCCGGCACTATTGCAATCGCTGTTGACGGTGCATACTGGTCAGTGGTAAGCTGCGTAATGGGCGCCGCGAGTATAGATTCCGCTCCCGTAGTCTTCCATGGTCCGGGTGGTCACTTTCGTGTTTGTCACACGTTGGATGGTTGATAACGATGAATTTCGTGCTGTCACAGCTGCTCTAACAATCGCTCTATCTTCCCGTTCTGTTGTCGCTCTAGTCCGTTCGCTGCCCACTTGCCACTGAAATCTGCCATTCCGGATCCATTCCTGCCAACATCGTCTAGTTGCTGCATCACTACTACCCAAATGCCAAGCGAGTAGTCGGTGTGAACATCCAGCATCATGTAGTCCGACTTCACTTCATCTTTCAAACTCCTTCATATGCTTGTAGTGGCCGCGAATTCGCCGGCAAGGTATGCTTACAATCAAGGTACGTAAACGCAATCGAAATCCACTGCATATTTTGTTCCTGAAAGCGAGCTTCGCTCCTTATATACACCACCATGATGCTCAGTTTTAATGCGCTAAAGTTCCGACTATTCATTCATTGGCTGCGAATTTCTGATCACTTGCATATTCGGTCGACTAGTGTTTGCATGTACAGTTTTATTACTATCGGATTATTTTGCAGAATGCATCGATTTTTTTGTATATATATATTATATATATATATATATGCATAATATACATATATATATATATATATATATATATATATATATATATATATATATATATATATATATATATATATATATATATATATATATATATACATACAGGGTGCCCCAAAAAGATTGAAACGCGCTTAAATTCTTTACATATTAGAGATAAGTGGGCAATGCAAATTGCAAAAATGTTGAAAGTAAGGTAGGAAATAAGACTACGTTAATGAAATAGTCCTCCCATTAATTTTCAAAAAGTTACACTTTTTAAATTTTTATATGACTCTCTCAAACAAATTTGGTCAATCAGAAAATTTTTATTTTTCATGCAACAAGATCATTAAAAAACCCGCATATCTGCATCTTTAAAATCAACCGAATTATGATAAAGGAAACAAGAAAGATTAATCATGCTTAAAGCATTGGTTATGAAACACTTTCCAACTTCAATACAATTTTATTTAAGAAAGTCTAAAATGCTATACATTCCTCGGTAATATTTTAAAACTTATCATAATACTACATTAATTTATTATATTTGAAATCTTAAACCTTCATTGAAAAAAATTAATTTCATTCAAATGACGGCATTGAAATATAAATTGCCTGGTTTAAATATCTCTAAAATACAATACATTCCACGGTAATATTTCTAAAACTATCATAATACTACGATAATTTATTATATTTGAAAACTTCATCGAAAACAACTGAAATTAATTCAAATGACGTCATAGAAAAAATAACACGCCTGGATCTCTCTATAAAAACAGCATTTCATTCATAACTTTCTCCCATTCATTTCCTTCATCACAGTACTATAATAATTTATTTTATTTAAAAATTAAGACCATGGAGCTACAAGTAATTAAACTCTATGCTTAAAACTTCATAGAAAAAAATCGTCCTTCTCTTTATAAAATCAATGAATATTTCATTCATATCAGCCATGCAGACTCCATGGGCTAAATTATTTTGTGTTACAGAAATACAGCAATTCTAGTACAACTCATTCTACATATTTTGCTGTTTACATTTTACATAAGTGAAAAATAGGCTTCGTTGTAGAAATAATCAAATTTGGATGAGCATTTAAACTCAAATATATTGTATTGGCTTTGTTTCAGTATGTAGATGCACAGAATTTAAGCAAAAATAAAGTAGTTTTAGGACGGATACAACACTCAATAGGAATTAAAAAGAACTTTAAAAATCACGATTTTGAAACAAGATGGATGCCATATATCATTTTGAAGTGGGTCATGTGATCTTTTCATTTCATGGTCACGTGATCGTTTCATATAAGAGATGTAATTATTATTTTAATTTTTATTTAAAAAACTACTGAATATATTTCGCTGAATTTTTTTTATATATTTTATAGAACAATTTGAATATTACATAAAATTTTCGAAGCTATTTGTGAATTTTAAATCCGTTTAAAAAATGTTTGAAAAATTAGGTCCCATAGGACTCAATGTATTTCATTTTTTCAACCTGGGTTCCAACCAAAATAATTGGTTGATATTATTCATTTATATTCCCATAGGTCCTACAGACCGTCTGAACAACATACTAAAATTTCATTTTGATTAAGTCATTTTTACGGTAGTTATCGTGCTAACGGACAGACAGAGAGACAGACAGACAGAATGAACAAAGTCATAAACACTTTTCAACTTTGTTGTAAAGTGTTAAAAATCTGACTTGTGCCACTTTTCCGTACCATGTGAAAGGCTGTTTCATCAGTGAAAATAGGGATCATAAACAAATTCACGATGGAAATTGTTTAGAACAAAAATATGATAATATGTGTCAAAATTTTTTATCACAAATGCATCTAAATAAAGCATTACACAGACAGAGATCATATAAAGCAGTGGTACTCACTACGCGGTTGGGTATCCTATGTATTATCAACCAGTTTTATATTTTTTGTGATATGTCACAAATTCACATTTCTAATTTGATGTATAGGCCCCATTCACAATGTTCAATTTTCAAGTAAATATAACTCGCTCAATTTTAAAGCTACAGATGTGTGTGTTTCTCTTTTAATGATATTGTTGTATTAAAAATAAAAATTTTCTGAATGACCAAATTTGTCTAAGGGGGTCGTATAAAAATTTAAAACGTGTAACTTTATGAAAATTAATGGGAGGACTATTTCATTAACGTAGTCTTATTTCCTACCTTACTTTCAACATTTTTGCAATTTGCATTGCTCACTTATCTCCAACAGGTAAAAAATTAAAGCGAGTTTCAATCTTTTTGGGACATCCTGTATATATATATATATATATAAACATAATATACATATATATGTATATATATATGTACATAATATACATATATATACATTATATATATATATATATATATATATATATATATATAATATATATATATATATATATATATATATATATATGCATTGCTGGACAATTGCTAGGTACGGACGACACTATCACCCATAGTAACCACAAAATGAAAGGAAGCAACATGTGGAAAATTAGAATAAGTGCGGGAAACAGTAAGAATAGGTGTGCGTATGCAAATTTTTCATTTCCACGCCTGTTCGTCACGTGACAGAGCTGATAAGAAATTTAGAGGATTTGACGCTTGTGGACAGTTGTTGTTCCAAGTGAATGTTGTACGGGAAAGATTTAATTAACGAACTTGAATTTTTCAGAATTTCTTCCCTATATCACTTACATGATTTTACGCGTGGCCGTATTATTGGAAAGATCGGAAAAGGGCAAAAAATAGCAGATGTTGCAGGGAGTTCGACATTGCCCACAGCGTTGTTTCATGGCTGTGGCAAGCGCTTAAAACAACTGGAATGTGTATCAAGCGTCACGGGAGAGGTCATGTTAGAAGAACGACTCCTGCAGGAGACGGGTACATTGTATTATCAGCAAAATGAGACCGACGCACCACAACTCAGCAGGTGGCAAATCAGTTTCTTGCTACCACAGGACAGCGGATCTCCCGAAAAACTGTAGCCAGACGTTTGGAAGAAGGAAGACTATACGTCCGCAGACCTATTGTGTGTATCTCATTGTCCAGACTGCACCGTAACGCCCGTTTTCAATGGTGTCGTGCGCATCGCAACTGGACCGAACTGGTCTGGGTTTGCGTACTATTCTCAGGTGAGAGTAGGTTCAGTCTGTCATCAGATTGGAGGACAGAAAATGCCCTCAACGCCATGATAGTGGCGCCATGATAGAGATGTGGCTTCTTTCCTGACTGCACGACTCTCTCCGTCTGGGGCGTCCTGAGCCTCTTCGACGGTTTAATGTGCCTTGTCTGATCTGCTGTTGTCAATACCGAAAAACTACCAAATCGCTACGACCATGATGGGGACTCATGCGTCTGTTGGACCAACCCGTTTCCCTTAGGCCTATGATGCGACCTCTTACTAAATTCGACAATTGTTCCCAGAGCCGTCGAGTACGTTGCAAAGACATATTTGTACAAAACTTACAGTATAAAATCAGAAAATCTAGTTCCAAATGTCCGTGAATGAGAACATCGGTCGTTTTAAATGCTGCACAATGTGTCGTTTTCATGCGCGTTGCAACATATATAAATATCTATAACATTATTGGCGAGAACAGTTTGGGCATTTGTATAGCTCTTAAAACGACATTACCATGCCAAGTTTCGCGGCTGTAGCTCAATATTTTATAGTGCATATATTTTATCAACATAAAAAGTACGTGTGCAGAGACTAATGTAGTAGAAATTCATTAAGCAATGGGTAAGCGACGCGATCTAACGGGCTTTGAAAGTGGAATGACTGTGGGAGCTCACAGTGGTGCGAGCATTAGCAAAACGGCTGCACAGGTGAATTGTTCGTGGGCTGCAGTTGTTAAAGTGTGTGTAGGCTGATATTTAAGTTTTTAGTAAATAAAACACAAAATATTTTTGTAAGAAAATAAATCGTTTTATTGCTTTTCAAAATATTTGCTTTTAGCATCAATACATATTTTTATTCAAATAAATAAATTTTCAAAACAGTTATGCCATTCAGAAGTTGGTATAACAGAAGCGTGTGATTTATAAGTTTCAACTGCTTCTTCTGGACTGTTAAATCGTTGACCACGCATTTCATTTCTGATTGTTGGGAAAAAGAAAAATCATTGGGTGATAAAAATTGATTGGTCGAGTAAGGACTCATGAAATCAATTTTTTTATACTTCAAATGACTGATGGTTTGAAATGCATTAGTGTGTGAGCTTGCATTGTGATAATGAATAATGATGCGACGTTTCACATTATTTTTTCTGATTCTGGCAAACAAATTATTATATACCAATCAGCATTTACTCTTCTGCGATCCTCAAAAGGAACGGTTGCATCATGGCAAAACGAAGAAATCATTTTCTATAAAACACTTCGTGCATGAAAAACTTTTATAGGATTTAATTCATTTTGAAACACCCAAACAGTAGATTGTTGGTTTATTTCTCGTTCGTAGGAATAAATCCGCGTGTCGTCATCTGTTACAATGTCAAATACATGTTTTGAGGCACCAGAGTTGAATCTTTCGATATTTTCCTTGCACCATTTGACACGAGCATCCTTATGAGCGTGAGTTAATTTATGTGGCATCCAATGCGTACATAACTTTTTGACTTTTAAATGATCATGTAAAATTGAATGCACTCGACTCCTTGAAATGTTCAACGACATTAGAGGGTGGAGAATGAATTAAAGCCAGAAATGACATTAAAGGGTGGAGAATAAATTAAAGCCAGGAATGACATTAGAGGATGGAGAATGAATTAAAACTAGAAATGACATTAGAGGGTAGAGAATGAATTAAAGCCAGAAATGATATTAGAGGGTGGAGAATGAATTAAAGCCAGGAATGACATTAGAGGATGGAGATTGAATTAAAACTAGAAATGACATTAGAGGGTAGAGAATGAATTAAAGCCAGAAATGACATTAGAGGGTGGAAAATGAATTAAAGCCAGGAATGACATTAGAGGGTGAAGAATTCCTGACATTAGACGGTGGAGAATTTCTGACATTAGAGGGTTGAGTATGCAAAGTCCACTTCGACGATAAGAGCTTGCAATTCCGCCCCAGTAGCTCAACGGTTGAGCGTCGGCTGACCAGTACGAAGATCCGAGGTTCGATTCCCGGTTTCGGCAGCAAGGTTTTTTATAACCATTTTAGTATAGTAAAATGTACTAAAAGTAAAAATAAATTTTAGCTATCACATTATTCTTGATCATATGTGACTAAAAATAACATCGTGTGGCGCTTATAAAATAATTGCATTTGGACCTCAACAGAATTATAAGGGCCCATAGTGATAGTATAGCGATAACATAGAAATGACATATATAAGAATGATGGTTTTTTAAATCAAAATTATCAAAGAGAAATTTGAGGTAATTGAATGTAATATATTGCACATTTCTATGCAAAATGCCCTATTTTCTTCTGAATATTGCACATGTTATGAATTGGAGATTGAGTTTGAAAATGTGATATTTTATTAATAAAACGTAAGCATTTCAATGTTCTAACATGTTTACTAAACGATATTTGTAATGAAAATGGAAACAATTGTGAATATTTATTAGTTTTAAAAGAGAGAAAAACTAAAAATTCAGTCTAATTTTCCACCTCAGATGTTATTTGGAGACTGTCGAAATAGTTTTAAGCAATTTCATCCTTAAATGCTGAACAAATATTTTACAGACATGTATATTTGTTATGATAATAACCAGTAACTAGCACTCCTCTATTAAATTATTATATGTATACTTTCGCGTATTGATATTACTGTAAATCATGGCTTCTTAATCACAAAAATTACAAAATGTAGTATCACTTAATATTCTAATAAAACTTGTATTAACAAGGCTGAAACTGAAGGAAACTGGAAGAAACGTTGCGTTATAATTTAATTAAATATGATTTACTATATACTGTAGAATTAATTAGATTAATAGACGAATGGAGAGGCATATTCTTTATAACCGCTTTTTAGAGATATTTTGATTTCATTATAATATTAGTATAAGGATATTTGGTGAAAAAATGTTACTTCTTGAAATCAATACATAAGAGCATATTTTCATTACTGATTACGTGTTCAATGAATAATACGTTGAGAAATTAATTAGACAACCAAAGGGCTTTCAAGTAAACATTAATGTTGTAAGACTTGAGTTTCGAAAGATTACAGTAAATGTTTCAATCTTTAGACAGAGCTTGTAGTTAAACAATCTGAGGTGTCCCAATAATCGGTTTATTTACAAACTAATAAATTTGTATTTTGTGGGATATAAAAGTAACGAATTTCGAAGACTTTGTGATTCGATCTCTCTGAAAAATAATAAGCTTGTTTAAAATGCAAACCGAAATATTCGCACCAAATAAATGGTAACTGTTCATATTCTTTTAAGAGAGATCGGGTACGTTGTAGGAGAAAAAACTGTTATATCTTGAAAATGGCCCCCGAAGCGATGCAATTAAAAATTTGGTGGTAGAAGGCATGAAAATGTCTTTAACTATTTTGATACGTATATGAAATACTAACAAAATAGTTTAGCGATGTCAAATTCAACCATTTATTAAAGCATTATCAAAATAACGTGTAGGCAGGGGCACATGCAAGGCCTCCAGCAGTTTAATTCGGAATTGATTCCAGCATATGATGAACAATGAGAAAAGTTGTTATTTTAAACGCATGAGTAATTTGGATGAATAAAACAGTTTCCTCCAGCTGTCATTTAAGCTATTTCATCACTGAAAATACGTCGAATTACTAAATGCAAAAGAAAATTGAATTAACAGTGCAGACTCAGTGTCATTTCAAATAATTATGCGTGCTATTTTGTACAATTAAACTCAATTTAATGAATTATTGAAGAAATAAAATGAAAGCGAATTTGAGTCTGTAAGGAAAGACATGGCCTTCCCACATCAAATATGTTGTTATTCGTTCTACCTATAAGAATGTATTAATTAATAGCAGCATACTCGAAAAAATAAGTTTAAGAATCTCTGTTCTTTCTATACAAAATAATCTTCAAGGGGAGATCTGAATAATAACATACTGTCCCCGTTTGTAAGTAAATTTTCAAAAAAATATGAAATTTAATCAATATATACAAAATAAAAGGGTTAAAATTGTATGGGACCCGTATTACTTATATTCGCGAATATTAGAAGATATACCCTGAATTAGTAGATTACACGCAAAAATTGAAAATATCAATGAACCCGTAATCTTTAAACCTGAAGGCAGTAATTGATTCCAATATATGCCAAAATGAAAGTGCTAAAATTATATGGGAAGATATCCCGTACTACTTATAATGACGTAGCTTATAAGATATGTCCGTGTGCTAGTAGAAGATTACCCGTATTACAATATGAGTCTTAAAAATATTTGCCGAAATAAAACAGATGACGTAATAAATTGAAATATCAATAATCCACGTCATCTTTGTACCAGAAGGCCGTAACTGCTTCCAATATATACCAATATATGTCAAAATATATGCCAATATTCCTGTACTACTTATATTTAATTAGATTAGAAGATATACCTGTGCATTTGTAAAAGATTACCTGTACAACGTACAATATATGACTTTTAACAATTTTTGCCATAATAAAACAATAGCATAATAACTTGAAAATATCAATAATCCCTGAATCAATAATCCCCGAAAATATCAATAATGATCGTGTTTAAACTGTAATTGATATTATCCAGTCAGTAATGCAATGTCAATGAAATTTATTTTATATACATATCTTTATTATTCAAATCGGAAAAGATTTAATAAAATCATTTGCCGCATACGCACATTGAATTTAAATCCGTTGCTAAGCGACATAGTATAGTTTTCTTCAAATAAATTGGTGGATAAAATATTGTCTGAATAATTCCATATCTATGGAAGGTTCGGCAACATTTTCATCAATTTAGCGACATTTTAAAAAATCGCCAAATTTATCACCAAGTGGGACTGTAGAACTGCATTCCCACTTGGCGACAAATTGACAAAACATCATCACATTACTATTCCCTAACAAAACACAATTAATGTAATATATTTAGCTCAATTTTATCAATTTAAAGATATTCTTATGGATTTACAAGCATTTTTATCAATTTAGCGACATTTTAAAAATTCGCTAAATGTGTTACTATGAAGGACGGTTAGACTGATAGATAAATGCTAACGAAATATCATTTCACTACACTCTTCTAACAAAACGAAATAAATTTAATTTATTTGCATCGTTTTTATCAATTTGGTGACATTACCGTCAATTTGGCAACCTTTAAGAAAAGTTGCCAAGTTAGTTATATCCCGTCAAATTTGTAGATCTGAATTTGCAGATTTGAAGAATAAAACATCCTAATCTCGTTTGTATATACTAAATGAAAACACTTAAATTGTTTTCGAAGATATACCCGTTCTACTCTTATTCTGTTTTAACAATCGGTTAAATGAGTTTAGCGGCTAAACACAATATATGAGTTTATTGGCTAAACACAATATATAAGTTTAGAAATTCTTTGCCAAAATAAATTAAAGTGATGTACGCAGTCCGTAAGTAATATAATTAAAAGAAAAATCAAACCGTTCATTTATAAATATTTTTATATCCATTTATTAACACTTTACAACAAAGTTGAAAAGTGTTTATGACTTTGTTAATTCATTCTGTCTGTCTGTCTGTCTGTCCGTTAGCACGATAACTGCAGTAAAAATGACTTAATCAAAATGAAATTTTAGTAAGTTGTTCAGACGGTCTGTAGGACCTATGGGAATATAAATGAATAATATCACCCAATTAGTTTTGGATTGAACCCGGGTTGAAAAAATGAAATACATTGAGCCCTATGGGACATAATTTTTCAAACATTTTTTAAGCGGATTTAAAATTCACAAATTGCTTCGAAAATTTTAGGTAATATTCAAATTGTTCCATAAAATAAATAAAAAAAAAAATTCAGCGAAATATATTCAGTAGTTTTTTAAATAAAAATTAAATAATAATAACATCTCTTATATGAAGCGATCACCTGGCCATGATAAGAAAAGATCACGTGACCCACTTCAAAATGATATATGGCATCCATCTTGTGTCAAAATCGTGATTTTTTAAGTTCTTTTTAATTCATATTGAGTGTTGTATCCGTCCTAAAAACACTTTATTTTTGCCTAAATTCTGTGCATCTACATACTGAAACAACGCAATGACAATATATTTGAGTTTAAATGCTCATCCAAATCTGATTATTTCTACAACGAAGTATATTTTTCACCATGTAAAATGTAAACAGCAAAATATGTAGAATGAGTTGTATTACATTTGCTGTATTTCTTTAACACAAAATCATTTAGATTATGGAGTCTGCATAGCTGAAATGAATGAAATAATCATTGATTTTACAAAGAGCAGGACGATTTTTTTCGATGAAGTTTTACGCATGGAGTTTATTTACTTGTAGCTCCATGGTCTTAATTTTTAAATAAAATAAATTATTGTAGTATTGTGATGAATGACATGAATGGGAAATTATTTATGAATGAAATGCTGCTTTTATAGAGAGGGCCAGGAGTGTTATTTTTTCTATGACGTCATTTGAATGAATTTCAGTTGTTTTCATGAAGTTTTCAAATATAATAAATTATCGAAGTATTATGATAATTCCAAAATTATTACCGAGGAATGTATCATATTTTAGAGATGCTTAAACCAGGCAATTTATATTTCAATGCCGTCATTTGTATGAAGTTCATTTTCTTCGATGAAGGTTTAAGTTTTCAAATATAAAAAATTAATGCAGTATTGTGATAAGTTTTAAAATATTACCGAGGAATGCATTGCATTTTAGACATGTTTAAATAAAATTGCATTGAAGTTGGAAAGTGTTTCATAATCAATGTTTTAAGCATGATTGATCTCTCTTGTTTTTACCTAAATTCTGTGCATCTACATACTGAAACAACGCAATGATAATATATTTGAGTTTAAATGCTCATCCAAATTTGATTATTTCTACAACGAAGCCTATTTTTCACCTATGTAAAATGTAAACAGTAAAATATGTAGAATGAGTTGTATTTGAATTGCTGTATTTCTTTAACACAAAATCATTTAGTTCATGGAGTCTGCATAGCTGATATGAATGAAATATTCATTGATTTTACAAAGAGCAGGACGATTTTTTTCGATGAAGTTTTACGCATAGAGTTTAATTACTTGTAGCTTCATGGTCTTAATTTTTAAATAAAATAATTTATTATAGTATTGTGATGAAAGACATGAATGGGAAATTATTTATGAATGAAAATAACAAATTACCGTAGTATTACAATAATTCTAAAATTATTACCGACGAATGTATCGCATTTTAGAGATGTTTAAATCAGGCAATTTATATTTCAATGCTGTCATTTGAATGAAGTTCTTTTTTTCCATGAAGGTTTAGGTTTTCAAATATAATAAATTAATGTCGTACTAGCCGAATACCCGTTGAAAATCAAACGGCCCACATTAAGCAACCACCGAATAAGGTAAATTTTTAAATAATTCTCGTTTCTTATTTATTCGACAAATCGAACATTTAGTTTTGAGGCACCCCCAAAAGTTCAGATATCGGAAAACTGAAATTGCACATGTTTTTCCTTTCGAACTATCTACCTGTACACCAAATTTGAAGTCTGTATCTCATTCCGAAGCATGTTTTTTTTATCAATTCACATTTCGAACGTTTTCCTCTGAAGCACCCCCCCCCCCCTTAAACGAACATTTTTGAGAAACTATATTCGTTTTGAGTGTTTTCATCAAATGATTAGTCTATATATCAAATTTCGAGCCTCTATTAAATTTTAAAGGAGCCGTTTTTCATTTATTCGAAAAATCGAACATTTTTGTGTGCGGCACCCCCTTAAGTAGGAAATATTGGAAATTTGAAATTACACACTTTCTTCCTTTCGAACGGTTTACCCATATACCAAATTTGAAGTCCCTATCTTATCGCAAAGCAGGCTTTCCTATCATTTCACTTTTCGAACGTTTTGGTGTGCGGCACCCCCTTAAGTAAAAAATATTGGAAATCTGAAAATGCACACTTTCTGCCTTTCGAACGATTTACCCATACACTAAATTTGAAGTCTCTATCTCATCGCAAAGCATGCTTTCCTATCATTTCACTTTTCGGAAGTTTTGGTGTGGAGCACCCCCTCTAGTGAACGTTTTCTAATAATTCGATTTTTTCAGGGAGTTTTATCGAACGACCGAGTCGTGTACCAAATTGCAAGTCTCTATCTATTCGGGAAGTGCCTAAAAAAGGCGTGACAGTCTGACAGACAGACGGACACTTAGCAATTAGTATATACTAGCCGAATACCCGTTGAAAATCAACGGTCTCGCAATAAGCAACCCCTGAATAATGTAAATTTTTTTATAATTCGCGTTTCACATTTATTCGACAAATCGAATATTTTGGTGTGCAGAACCCCCTAAAGAAAAAAATATTGGGAAACTTAATTTGCGCATTTATTCCTTTCGAATTATCTACTCGTACACCACATTAAAGTTTATCTCATCTCGAGGCACCCCTATTTTATTATTTCTCCTTTGGAACTTTTTTCTATAAAGCACATCCATAAATGAACATTTTTGAAAATCTCTGTCTTGGGTTTTTTATCAGAATGGCCCATATACTAAATATCAAGCCTCTATCACATTTAAAAGGAAGAGTGCCTCACTTATTCGGAAAATTGAACATATTAGTGTGCGACACCCTTTAAAGTAGCAAATATTGGAAATTTCACACTTTCTTCCTTTTAAACTATCTACCTGTACACCAAATTTGAAGTTTCTATCCTATCGAGAAGCATGTTTTTTCTATCACATCACCTTTCAAACGTTTTTCTGTGTAGCACCCCGTTAATTAACATTTTTGTCAAACCGTATTCATCTTTGGTTCTTTGTCAAATGATTAGCCCATATACTAAATTTCAAGCCTCTATCACATTGTAAAGGAGGCGTTTTTCATTTGTTCGGCAAATCGAATATTTTAGTGAGCGACATCCCTACTATAGCAAATGTTGGAAAACAGAAATTGCACACTTTCTTCCTTTCTAACTTTTTACCCGCCTCTATCTCATAGAGAAGCATGCTTTTTTAGCATTTCACTTTTCGAATACTGTAGTGCAGAGTGTTCAACCCCCTTAAATATACATTTTTGAAAAACTCTTTTCTTTTTGTGATTTCTATCAAATGATTCGGCCATATACCAAATATCAAGCCTCTATCACGTTTTAAAAGGGGCATTTCTCCTTTATTTCGAAAATCGAACATTTTGGTGTGCGGCACCCCTTAAAGTAGAAAACATTGATAAGCTGAAATTCTACACTTTCTTCTTTCCAAATTATCTACCCTTTCACCAAATTTGATATCTCTATCTCTTTCCGAAGCATGGTTTTTTATCAATTCACTTTTCGAACGTTTTACTTTGGAGCACCCCCGTAAACGAACATTTTTGAAAAACTATATTCGTCTTGGGTGTTTTCGTCAAATGATTAGCCCATATATCAAATTTCAAGCCTCTATCAAATTTTAAAGGAGCCTTTTCACATTTATTCGGTAAATCGAACATTTTGGTGTGCGGCACCCCCTTAAGTAGAAAATATTGGAAATCTGACATTGCACACTTTCTTCCTTTCGAACGATTTACTCATACACCAAATTTGAAGTCTCTATCTTATTGCACAGCATGCTTTCCTATCATTTCACTTTTCGAACGTTTTGGTGTGCGGCATCCCCTTAAATAGAAAATATTGGAAATCTGAAATTATACACTTTCTTCCTTTCGAACAATTTACCCATACACCGAATTTGAAGTCTCTATCCCATAGCAAAGCGTGCTTTCCTATCATTTCACTTTTCGAACGCTTTGGTGTGCGGCACCCCCTTAAGTAGAAAATATTGGAAATCTGAAATTGCACATTTTCTTCCTTTCGAACGATTTACCCATACACCAAATTTGAAGTCTGTATCTCATCGTAAAGCATGCTTTCCTATCATTTCACTTTTCGAACGTTTCGGTGTGAGCACCCCCTCTAGAGAACATTTTCGAAAAATTCGATTCTTCCAGGGGGTCTTATCGAACGTCCGAGCCGTGTACCAAATTGCAAGTATCTATCTATACTGGAAGTGCCTAAAAAAGCTTAACGGGCAGACGGACAAACAGACAGACGGACACTTGGCAATTAGTATATATAGATTGTGACAAGTTTTAAAATATTACCGAGGAATATATTGCATTTTAGACTTGTTTTTTAAATAAAATTGCATTGAAGTTGGAAAGTGTTTCATAATCAATGCTTTAAGCATGATTGAACTTTCTTGTTTAAATAGATTTTTCACTTATCTGGTGCCATCCTTAACAAAGTTCTATTCAAGTACTCTGTTGTGTTGTTGTCAACCCTTAATTTTATTGCTCTGCTAAATTATTGCTGAGGTCGGTGAAAATCAGTAAGATGGGTTTGTGTTTTTCCATCATTTAGGCCTTCATTTACTGGTTGTAATGTAATATGTATATATAAGTCAAACAATTAGCATATGTAAGTCAATCAATTAGCATATATAAGTCAATCAATTAGCATATACAAGTCAATCAATTAGCATATACAAGTCAATCAATTAGCATATATAAGTCAAACTAGTACCCCCTTAAACTGTCACCTTAGAATATATATACATAGTAAAAGTATTAAAGAATATATCAAAAATTTTATAACAATAAATCTTAACTGTGAATTTGAATAAGAACAATTTGCTAGAGAATGGATTTGAAAGCATTGATACTAGTATTTGAAATATACAAAAAAAAAATCTCTGACAGGCGTTTCATAGGAAAAATCTCATAGAATTCATAATACTGTTTTCTTTTAAAGTCTTCATTAGCTGTTCAGTAATCGTTAGGGTTAGGATTTTTATGATTTTGCATATTTGTGGCTCTTCAAAGGTATACAAATGTGTTTTATATAAACCCCTGATTTAAGTACCTTTGTTAAGGCATTTTTTCGCCATTCTTACACTTTATGGCATTTTACAAGGTTTTTCGTTCGTCCATTTTATGACATTCTTTTGTTATTTTTGAGTCATTATTTTGTATATTTTGGTATTTATTTTAACAAGAAATATTGATCATGCATAAAGCATTGATTATGAAACACTTTCCAATTTCAATGCAAATTTATTTAAACATCTCTAAAATGCGATGCATTCCTCGGTAATATTTTTAAAATTATCACAATACTACATTAATTTATTATATTTGAAAACTTAAAACTTCATCGAAAAAAATGAGCTTCATTCAAATGACGACATTGAAATGTGAATTGCCTGGTTTAAACATCACTAAAATGCGATACATTCCGCGGTTTTATTTTTAAAATTATAATAATATTACAATAATTTATTATATTTGAAAACGTCATCGAAAACAAATGAACTTTATTCATATGACGTCATCGGAATATAAGTCAGCTGACTATCTCTATAAAAGCAGCATTTCATTCATAAACATTTTTCTATTTCTTTCATTCATGACATTACTGTAATAATTTATTTTATTTAAAAACGTAAAATCAAGGAGGTACAAGTAATTTAACTCTATGCTTAAAACTTCATAAAAAAACTCGTCTTCTTTGTGTAAAATCAATCAATGTTTTATTCATATCAGTTATATTGCAGACTCTCAGATGATCAGATCTACTTACTCAACATGACTTTCTAATCAACTCCATTCTTCTTGGACACACAACTTAGCTAGTTTCATTCAGTCTGGATACTTACTCTTGGTTCCTGGTAATCTTTTCTTGATATATTTATTTTAAATCCTATTTTTAACAATTTAGAACAAAGTTGAAAAGTGTTTATGACTTTGTTCATTCTGTCTGTCTGTCCGTTAGCACGATAACTGCCGTAAAAATGACTTAATCAAAATGAAATTTTAGTATGTTGTTCAGACGGTCTGTAGGACCTATGGGAATATAAATGATTAATATCACCCAGTTAGTTTTGGATTGAACCCGGGTTGAAGAAATGAAATACATTGAGCCCTATGGGACCTAATTCTTCAAACATTTTTTAAGCGGATTTAAAATTCACAAATTGCTTCGAAAATTTTAGGTAATATTCAAATAGTTCCATAAAATATATAAAAATAAAAAAAATGCAGCAAAATATATTCAGTAGTTTTTTAAATAAAAATTAAAATAATAATTACACCTCTTATATGAAGCGATCACGTGACCATGATATGAAAAGATCACACAACCAACTTCAAAATGATATATGACATCCATCTTGTCTCAAAATCGTGATTTTTTAAGTTCTTTTTAATTCATATTGAGTGTTGTATCCGTCCTAAAACCGCTTTATTTTTGCCTAAATTCTGTGCATCTACATACTGAAACAACGCAATGACAATATATTTGAGTTTAAATGCTCATCTAAATTTGATCATTATTACAACGAAGCCTATTTTTCACCTATGTAAAATATAAACAGCAAAATATGTAGAATGAGTTGTATTAGAATTGCTGTATTTCTTTAACACAAAATTATTTAGCCCATGGAGTCTGCATAGCTGATATGAATGAAAAATTCATTGATTTTACAAAGAGAAGGACGAGTTTTTGCGATGAAGTTTTAAGCATAGAGTTTAATTACTTGTAGCTCCATGGTCTTTATAGAGAGATCCAGGCGTGTTATTTCTCTATGACGTCATTTGAATGAATTTCAGTTGTTTTCGATGAAGTTTCAAATATAATAAATTATCGTAGAATTATGATAGTTTTAAAAACATTACCGAGGAATGTATCGCATTTTAGAGATGTTTAAACCAGGCAATTTATATTTCAATGCCATCATTTGAACGAAGTTCATTTTTTTCGATGAAGGTTTAAGTTTTCAAATGTAATAAATTAATGTAGTATTGTGATAAGTTTTAAAATATTACCGAGGAATGTATTGCATTTTAGACTTGTTTAAATAAAATTGCATTGAAGTTGGAAAGTGTTTTATAATCAATGCTTTAAGCATGATTGAACTTTCTTGTTCTAATTATGCTTGCCGATTGAGCCCATGGTGTTCATAGTAACAAACCGTTCTTTTTTCTTGGACTTACTCATTTATTTCGATAGTATTTAGATAATTTTTAATGATGCCATATCTAGCAAACTAACTCGCAAAAATGCAATAAAACTTAAATTTCCTTAAAACTGTTAGTCCTAGTATTTTGAAAGTCATCTAATTCATTTTCTTGCTTCAAAATATATATAAAATTTGTACTCGCTCGACATAACCAAGAATTTCAATTTCTTATAAATTTTAGATTGACTAGTCCAAATGACTCGGAGAATTATAAAAATTTATAATTATATTTGTAAACATTATAAAAACTTGTTAGCACCCTATAAGGTACCCAGAAAAATGCGTTTCTCTAAGATCAGGGGGATGGATATGTATGAGGAACTCTTCAGTTTCGAATTTTTATAACAGATATTTGGAGATTAATGCCATTGCACAAAGGAATCTACCAAAAACACAGAAAGGCTAAATTATCTTTAAAACTGCTATTAATAGCATGTTCGATGTATATTTCATTGATTTTTCACGAAAAATTGGAATAAATAATTGACATATTTGATGTTGTTTTGAATAAGGCTTCATCCCCTTTCTGGTAGGTCGGACGGTCTGGGTCGAAGAAGCAGAAGAATGCTTCATCCCTCATATTTATTCAAAATTCACAAAAACTGTAATTTTTTTAAATCAATTAATTTTAAAGCTTATAATTAATTTCAATCATTTTCAACCATCATCTTTCACTTTTAAACTGCTTATGTTATATTCTAAATGCTGTATATTAATATTGAATCAAATATTCTAACATAATTTTCAATATTCAAATTTCAGAAGTATGAAAGGGCGTAGTCGCAATCCTCCTTATGTAATTAATTATAGTATTTGAGATATATTCTTGTAATACAGTAAATGATTACTTATTTGGAATAGATCAGTGTAACCTTTAACGAGTAAGAAATACTCAAACTCTCGCTCCATGTCTGTTTACCTATTTGATTTCACAACAGATTTACCAGAATACATTTATGTGGATCTCTAGTCAATTCCTCCCATCTCCCTTAAGGCGATTCAGCAAGGCAACCATCACACAGTTTGCCTCCAGGCTCAATGGGCCCTAGCATCGATTTCCAGCTGCTGCAACAAAGCTTGTACTAAAGTTTCGCTTTAAGGCAAAAAGCCTTAAAAGTAGAAGATTTTATTTGGAATGAGAAAATAATTCTCAATCAAAATGAAATAAGTTTTAGCAAGATATTTTTTCTCAGAATAATTCCTAGATAGTTTTTTCAAACTAATAAACTTGTTTCATTAATGTATAAAAGCTATAAAATGGAGAAACATTTTTCAGTTTATTTCAAAGAAAATTGCCATTACAAGAATCATAAAAATTATTTTATAACAGTGTCTTTACATCTTGTTACGAATTACTTACAAGAAACCTGCGAAATTTTTAAATTCATTCAAAACGTGCGATTTATGGCAATTTCGTTCAACTGAGCGTCTTTCACTCATTTTATTTCTTTACTTAAAAATATAATTTATTCTACTCCACTGACTACTGTAATTGCTACAATAATATACTATTCCACTGATTACTGCAATTAAAATCAACTAATACTATCAAAAATAGAAATTAAATTGTTTATTTCATATTTAAGTCAAAAGTATAATATAATATATACTGCGAAACTATCACAGTAATACTTAAATGAAACAACATCAAAACAGCCTTTATTATATATAATAGCGAAATATTATACAATAAACCATGTATAATCTCATCTACAAGTTGTGTAATGGAGGAGCACACATGTGTCCGAATTATATAATTTACAATTTTTTTCTTGAGATTCTTTTAAGTAGGGAAAATTTCAATACACATTTTTCATATTCTGAACCTCTGATGGATTTTGATGATTTTTTTTCAAGCTATGAGGAATATTCCGATATATCTACACCCCCTAAAGCAAAATGCAGAATAATGAAAATTAAAAGCCTATTTTTGTCTGCCTGTCATGATCGCTTATAATTCCAGAACCGCTCAACGGATTTACTTCCTTTTTCCATTGATTTGTTAATCTTAGTGAAAGTTATTGTTGGAAATATATCCAATTTTGTGCTGTCTTAATATATAAATATGAAAATTTAGAAATATATTTCTGAGATCTCCTAAAAAATAGAAGTGGTTTCTATGAAACATTTTATCAATAAATAAGACTCAATTATGGGAATGATTTGGATCCAAGTTTATTTCTCTCAAACACGCATTTAAATACCTTTCTTTTTCACTGGAATGGCTGCTTATAACTTGCAGATGTCTTAATATTTGTAATATTTATTTCTCTGACACGTTAAGTTTATCAGGAACAGATATATGATTAAAACATTTCTCATTTTGCACCGTGTTCATTCTATTTCATTAATTCTTTGGGTATTAATTATATCATTTCTAGCAGTATACCCGTTCTTCATTTGGAATATATAGTAATATAAAAAATTTAAATTTCACAATCATGTGCAAATTCCTATACTATTCTAAATGACATTGTTATTTAAAAGATTCTATTAAAATATTTAAATTAATACTCCTAAAAATAAGTTTAAGAATCTCTGTTCTTGCTATACCCAATTCTATACACATGTATACACACTTGCTATACACATCTTCACAGGAAGATCTGTAAAATGAAATATCTTGGTCCCGCTTGTAAATTAATTAAAAAAAATATATGAAATTAAATCAATATATGCTAAAATAAAAGCGCTAAAATTGTATGGGAAGATTTACTCGTACTTCTTATATTCTCAAATATTAGAAGAGATATACCCGTATATTTGTCGAAAATTACCCGTACTACCATATATGAATTTCAAACATTTTTGCTAAAATAAAACTGATGAAGCAATAAAGCGAAATTGTCAATTATTCCCGCAATCTTTAAACTTGAGGGCCGTACGTGCAATATATGCCAATTTGAAAGCATTAAAATTGTATGGAAAGATGTAACCGTACTACTTACATTATTGTAGCTTAGAAGATATACCCGTGTACTAATAGAAGATTACCTGTACTATAATATATGAATTTCAAAGGTTTTTGCCAAAACAAAAAAAAATGATGTAATAAATTGAAAATACCAATAATCCCAACAATCTTTAAACCTGACGGCCGTAATTAATATAATCCAGGCAAAAATGCTATAAGTTCGATAAAATTCATTTTATATACATTTATTTTATTACATTTATTTTATATACATTTTTTATGTACATTTATTTTATTATATTTATTTTATATGCATTTTTATATACATTTATTTTATATACATTATTTTATATACATTTTTTATATACATTTACTTTATATACTATATATTTTATACATTTAAGTTTTAAATCGTCTGCCGCATAAACACATTCGAAGTTAAGCGACATATACCATTTTCTTCAAATAAATGTACAGGAAAAATATCATCTGCATAATGCTATATCTATGGAAGTTTTAACTTCCATAGACATAGACGTTTTTAATTAATATCTAGACAACCCCTGGTCCTAGAAACTCGACAAACATGGACTACATTTACAGTACAGGGCTATGCCAAGGCTATCCACAAAATTTCATAAATTCCGTTCAGTTGTTCTCCTGTGATGATGAGGCAAACATATAGAGAGACAGGCAGACAGATTTTCAATTTTGTTTATACAGATTATTCTGGAATCAAATCACACACCTTTACCTTGATCGAGCGTCATTCCCGTCGATCATAAACATTATTTGATATATGTTGTATATGTTTCGGCTCTGTTCATACTTTCCCCGTGTTCACGCGGGTACTGGCCGTTAAATAAGTGGGTCCGTACATCCTTTCGAGAAGTTGGTGACAGATGAAGGTGAGTTCGGTCCTTGTGGATGCCGCCCCCAATCATTTGAGTCTAAATTGGGTGGACAATTGGGTGGACCGTCAAACAGATATCTCACACCTTCGCGTATGTCGAGCGGTTTGAGTCAAAGAAGTAGAAAGCATATCACTAGGGGCGGGACAGCGCAGTGGGTTGCACGTGGGGATTGCACTCCGACTACCCGATTTCGATTCCCGTCTCTACTCAAACTGTCCTCGTGTTCACTCGGAGTCCAAGCACGTTAAATCTGTGGGTAGTCCGTTCTTCTTTGCAATACTTTCGAGAGGTTGGTGGTAGGGGAAGGAAGGTACGGTCCCTGTAGATGCCGCCCCACTGAATTTCCGTATAAATTGGGTGGCACTGTCCCAGCCATCCATACAGATACTTTAGGGTAGGTCGGATGGTCTGGTCGAAGAAGAAGAAGTAGGCTAACAAAATTGCTCCCAGTATACTAGCTAGCGGTGAAGTCTACCGTTATTAACGTAGAAGTGTCGTTTTTTCATGTACCAGTAAAAATAAGTTGGAAATTGGCTCGATCAATGAAATGTTTGCTAATGCTTTGAATGCAAAACATTTAAACTAACTAACTTAAATAAATATTAATCAATTGAGGCCTAAATCAAAATTCGAAGCCTATCTTGCACATCTACGGGCTCATATTAGTCTACATGTAAAATTGTATAACTGTAAGTTTTGCCGTTTGTTCGTAACGCAGTGACAAAATATCACGTTGTAATTTTTTAATATTGTAAGATTTACAACAATAAGACATAATTGTTGTGCTAAAATAACTACATTTTAATCGTACTGTTTAAGACAGCAATATTTGGAAAACCCTCAGTGTGTTTGTAAAATTCAACAATAAAGTACATATCATTCTCATCTGAACATTCCACATTATCCCAAGTGTAGTAACTGACGCTGTAGTCAAGTTTAGAATTACATAGCTATGCTTTTAATGTATTTAGTGCTTCAATAACTCAGTCCCCGGCCATCTTTGTGACGTGTCTGCCAACAACCAATTACAGAGAAGTTGGAAAACGATTTTGATTAATTAAATCTTTGCCCATACAGAAGAAAAATGTTCACTTCACAAGTGCATAAAAAATAGAATAACTCATAAACTAAATCGAAATTAAAAATTAACTGGAATGAGGCTCAACTCGAACTTCTCATACCAGAATAATATTTTTTTAATTCTAAAATAATTTTTTTTAAAAATCGGTATCATGTGTCAAAATCAATACAACTATAGCGTGTTACCCTTCACATTAAAGGGCTTTAAAAAATATTTCGATTGATATCATACTCGGCAAGTCCCGGGGAAATAACTTGCTCACCAAGGGAGGGCTAATGACGTCACGGACAAAAAAAAATGCATCACGGCTATTTTTCAAACAATGATCAAAACTATTACATCTCGCGATGATTGATCATAAATAAACCATTTTATGAATGATTACGTCAAATTACATCTCGTGATGATTAACCATAAATAAACCATTTTATGAATGATTATATCAAATTTTGTCCTTTGCTGCCATGTTAATAAAATATAAAAATTCGAATTCAATTCAAAGTTTTTGCTCGAATTTTAAAAATTTTCTATCTGGTTCTAGGTTTTTTTATAACAAAGCTGGATACAAAGTTTCTTGAAAATCCATTCATATTTGTGGATGCTATCTTGTACACAAGAAATCGACCACAGACATCAGACTGACAGACGGACATCACTCCAAAAATTGTCAAAACGTGTGGAGGAGGTAGTCATAAAACATATATTGACATTAAAATTTCGAAATTGAAAATTTTCGTGAAAACAATACTACGTATGAGAAAGTAGAAAATGGGCCCGTCTTACAAAAGTTCAACTATGTAGGTAGATTAAAACAATCTGTGGTCTTGCTATAGCTAGTCTGTTCTCGACGCAAATTCGTAGTTAAAGTATTTTTTTTTTCACATTAAATATTTCTTGTTTAAATTGGAATCAAGTTCTTTCTTGTTTTAAGTTTAAATCAAAGAAAGATTTATTTCAGAATGTTATCCTAACATTTTTCTACAAATGTACCAAATTATATACTTTCATATGCTATAGTTTTTGCGGTACGAGAGAATGAATATCGAGGGGTGTGAAATTTTTCTAACAGCGGCGGCGGTGTCAGCTACTTTGCTTTAATATAGAGAAATGAAAATAATAACAAAAAAAAATGCAAAATACTTGATTCCTAACACGTCTAAAAGAATCCACCATTAAAGCTAAACTGTGTATTTTATAATTGAAGTATTACATACCACTTTTATCTTGCAATTACGATAGTAAAAACTACTTCAAATAAACGGAAGGTGAAGGTTGATTAAATTTTATAAGTTGTACATTTAACCATTCGATTCTACCCAAACGTTAAACAAAAATAAATTATAAAGAATAGCAGAAGGATGTTTGAAAAATTATTACTATTTTATTTAATGCAGAGGGTTTAAAATGCCTGCATCTGCATGATCGTGACTGAAACTGTGTATGCGAAACTGACATTTATAATAGTATTTTATTTGAAACAAGAATTGGGAATACTTTCAGTAGAAACTCATTACCGATTGTTGAAATATTTCTTCACAGTTGGGTCTACTTTTGTCATATAGATTATAAAACTACAATTAGCCGTGGTTAAACTATTCATTCCATAAACATGACCCACATTTTGGCATATTTGAATGTTCCTACAATGCGCCAATTCTGCATTCACGGAATTCAACCATTTTTTTAATCTTATATGATGATGGATTAAAGAAAGTTTGACCCAACATGAGAAATGAGAATAAAATTTAAAATATTGTTAATATTCTTATGCATTTATTTCAGTTATTTGATAGGAAATGAATGCATTGTATGTATTTGTGAAGTGGATGGATTCCTGGGGTATACAGTAATTATTCCTTATCATATAAATATTGATTGCGTTTTCTTTCCATTTACTGAAATCAAACATATTTGAAGCAAAAAAAAGGGGAGGGGGCGCATTTTCAATGTATACGCCCAATTTGCAAATGCAGATTTCTGTGGTTATCTGATTTAGGGAAATCAATTCAATAAATTAAAAAAAATACGTTTCTAAATTGCTGCGTTACAAAAAAACTTTCCATAATTCCCCCCTTTTCTTCCTAAAGGAATCATAAAAACTTCTGGATAACAAGCTTAAGTGAAGATCAAATTATGAATGAGGTGGTAGTGGTGGTGGGAGGGGTAAAAAATGGGGCTGTGGCGCTATTAGTTTAGACTTCTAGTACTCTTAGAGAGAGGTGGGGATTTTCTTTTTATCCCTTTTTTTCTCACTTTTTGGATCTCGGTCGCCTTAGGGTGGATTGAAGAAACTCAAATAAATAAAAGTAAATAACAGTTTATAATAAAGGGCGCTAATGCTTTAATTTAATTAAGTGGGTCTGATAACTAAATTTAATAATTTAGATGCATGGTCACAACTATCAAATTTCAACCGTTTCTCTTTCAGATAAAGACATATTTATCTCTGTTTGTGCTAATAGAGTAACTTTTAAAGTATGCTTTATTAAAACTGTGAGTGTACCCAGAAGTAAAGCTTGTAATTGAAGTGTTTATGAGCTACATGTTCATATTTATTTAATAGATATCTTTTTTAAAGTCTGAACAAATTACTAACATAGATTTGATTTAGAATCTTTAAAAACTATGATTGGATTAAAAGTAGGCAATAAAGAAAATATAAACATTTAACAGCGAATAAATTGTTAAACACTTTATTTTATTGAATTTTGAATAACACATTTTCAAAATATATTATTTATTTTTATTTTTTATTCCATCGTTAAAACTAACATAATCTTTCATAGTTAAGTCTCTGCTTCGAAATAATGCTTTGCGAACAGTCCATAATGTATATCCAAACAGGAAGGCAAGATTGACAAGGCGACATAAAAACAGAAACTGTGAATATGATTCATCTAGTGGCTTACTAAGTCGAAGATCATATTGCATTGAAACTACATGAACTAGAAATTAAACCTGTGTCATTTCAATTATGCTATCCAGGCTATTTGCAAGATCATCATAACTTTCAGTACCACACTTTATCAACTTTAGCTGTGGAAAATTATCAAAATAAAATGCCAGTACTATAATTCCCAACTCAATAAAGTGAATATCCTAAGAAGAGCACAATTAACTGTATACTATATAAGTGTTAAAAAACAGACTGCATACGATATTCGATACTAACGAAACATTTTTTGCTCTTAAACACAAAATAATACCCATTATAACTCCAAATAGAAAATTGAAAAATAATTGCAGTGTAGTATTTTCTTATCATAATAACATAGTAGATTTTCAGCATTCTAGGTGAACTCTTTCTTGAACTTTAATCTTCCATGCCGTATTGCGTTTTCTTAATATAAAATGCAATTAAAAATAAGTTGAATATAAAATGTTGACACACCCATGAATGCATCTTCTTTTGCTTTGTACGTCTTATTCTTAATAATATGCGGAGTACCTCCTGCGGCGTAACAAGGCCATATCTCTCACGGCTAAATAGTTAGCTCCTTATTTGGCTTAGTTCCTGATTTGACTTAGCTCCTTATTTGACTTAGCTCCTTATTTGACCTAACTCCTTAATTGGCGTTTGATAAATAACAATTAAACACCAAGATTTTTATAGAAGAGGTCTACAAACTCAAAATTTATAAAAGTGTGACATTTCAAAGGTATCCAGGATTCTAAAATGGCACAACTTGGCAGTTGGATATGAAGTCCCTGCTTTAGGATGTATATTATTATTCATTTTAATACTAATTTAATCTATTATATATATATATATATATATATATATATATATATATCATATAAAACGAAGTAAACTTATTACTTCGTTTACTTACGTTATACTTTCAAGACTGATTGTATCATACATAACAGAAATATCATGCAAGAAGCAATAAAAAGAAATTATCCCGAAAACTTCTTGAAATACTATTATAATTCAATTTTCAATACAGAAAGAGAAAAAAATGCATACTTTAGAGATATAGCGGATGTTTGCAGTAACACTTTAAGTTCTTAGTGGGACCATTGCGCATGTGTGGACAGCGCACCCTGGTGCACGTTGATAACAGATTTCTGCTTTAAGCGTCAGCATGCACTTCATACGGATTACATTCCATCCCTTTCTCTTGCAATGGTCGCTTCTAAAGTCTTGCAATGGTCGCTTCTAGTCTTGAGGTCGTTTCTGGTCTTGTGGTCGCTTCTAGATGGTTTGCTTCGCTTTTTTTTTTTTTTTTTTTTTTTTTTTTTTTTCGCAATCCACCTCTGCCATTTATGCTATGCAATTGGTCGTTTCCCTCTTTTATTTGAATCTTATATATATATATATATATGTGTGTGTGTGTGTGTGTGTCCCAAAAAGATTGAAACGCGCTTTAATTCTTTGTCTTTTGAAGATAAGTGGGCAATGTAAATAGCAAAAATGTTGAAAGTAAAGTAGGAAATAAGACTACGTTAATGAAATAGTCCTCCCAGTATTTTAAAAAAGTTACACTTTTTAAATTTTTATACGACCCCCTTAGACAAATTTGTTCGATCAGAAATTTTTTATTTTTAGTGCTTAAAAAACCCGCATATCTGTAGCTTTAAAATCAACTGAATTATGATAAAGGAAAAAATCTGACTTATGCCACTTTTCCATGTGAAAGGCTGTTTCATCACTAAAAATAAGGATCATAAATAAATTGACAATGGAAATTGTTTAGATCTAAAATACGTTAATAGGTGTCAATTTTTTTTATCACAAATGCATCTAAATAAAACATTGCACAGAGATCATATACAGCAGTGGTACTCACTACGCGGTTGGGTATATCATCCAGTTCTATCTTTTTTGTGATATGTCACTAATTTTCATTTCTAATTTGATATATAGTCCCCATTCACAATGTTCAATTAAATATAACTCACTCAGTTTTAAAGATACAGATATGCGTGGTTTTTTAATGATCTAAAGCATTAAAAATAAATATTTTCTGATTGATCAAATTTGTTTAAGGGAGTCGTATAAAAATTTAAAACGTGTAACTTTTTGAAAATTAATGGGAGCACTATTTCATTAACGTATTCTTATTTCCTACTTTACTTTCAACATTTTTGCAATTTACATTGTCCACTTACCTCCAACTGATAAAGAATTAAAACGCGTTTCAATCATTTTGGGACACCATGCATATAGAGAGAGAAATAGTTTTTCTTTATATATATATATATATATATATATATATATATATATATATATATACACTGACTTCCAAAAGTTAAGCACGCAATGCTAACTTTCATTTATCGAAAGTGTATTTGAATTTGAGTGGCTGAAAATCGCTGCGGATGTAGATGGCAGTATGCAAATATAGTATATTACAGCCAATAACGATTGACTGTCCGGATATATGCTAATTAGGCAGTCGTTGAAGACGTCAGCATTCTGAAGGGTTTGAGGAGGTGCATTTAAATGCTGATACGTAGTGTTTATAACTTTTGTAGGATTATTTTTTATGATATTCGTGTTTCTATGGCTGAAAGAAGGCGATTGACACATCGTGAACGCCGGGTTGCTGTTAAACGCATTAAAGCTGAACAGTCAATCAAAGGTGTCGCTATTTTCTTTGGCGTTGATCATTTAGTAGTTTCTCGATTATGAAAATAATTCCAAACAAGTCAAACATTTGTCCGGAGACCTGTGCCCGGTTGTCCAAGGTTTACCACCCTCTCTGATGATCGGTACATTGCTATAGTAGCCAAGCGGAATCGACGGTCGACCTCCGTAACTGTTACATTCATGGTTACAGTGTCACTTGGTAAGACAATATCTGCCAGTACTGTGCGCCGAAGGCTCCACGTGAAGGGACTGTACGCCCGAGTACCAGGTTTTTGTGTTCCACTAATTGTCCAAGCCAGAGGACAATATTAAAGTGGTGTCGTCAGTATGTCAATTGGGCGGGCTCATATTGGTTCAACGTCCTGTTCACGGACGAGTCCAGATTTGCTCTGGAATCAGATGATAAGTGAGTAAGGATCTGGAGAGAACAAGGCACACGTAATCAGGCCAAGAATATCATCAAAGATCACGCATTCATAGGCGGCAGTGTCATGGTGTGGGATGGAATTTCAATGGGATATCGCACAGAACTGCATATCTTTAAAAGTATTTCTGTGACGACTGCGCGGTATCAGGATGAAGTCCTAGATCTCATTCCGAGACTCTCCGCTGCAGCAGTTGGTCCTGATTTCCTCCTTATGGACGATAATGCCCGCCCCCATCGAGCTAACATAGTTGACGAATATCTGGAAAGTGAGGGCATTTCTCATATGCAGTGTCCGACGTATTCCCCCGATCTTAATCCCATTGGAAACTTTTAGGATGTCCTCGGGCGTGCTGTCTCTGCACGTTTGCCTCCTTCAGCCAGTCTCAGATAATTGGAAATTGCCATATTGGACGAATGGCCATTGCTCGCATCGTCGATGGTTGATCATCTCATTGAAAGCATTGAAAATCTTTGCAAAGTTTGTGTGAAGATCCGGGGTGATCACATACCATATTAATGTAAATTTTGTTTTGTGTGTTTGCCTTTAAACATCATTTTGTTAATGACCCCAAATGTGATATCATCATATAACTTACGAAAAGTAAATATTTTTTTCATCTTTGTACATAATTCTTGGTTTCTGTAATGCATAAACGCATTTGCTACCTTCGTGGACAATTTTGAGTTAATCAAAGCTTTTCTTTTCCATTTCTGTTGATTTTACCGTCCGTGCTTAACTTTTGGAAGCCAGTATATATATATATTTTGAGTTGCAGCTTGTCACTTTTCTATCATTGGACTTTCAAACTATTATATATATATATATTTTCAAAATGAAAAGAGGTATGGATGGAAGCAATGTACCAAAAGATGGCCGGGGGGGTTGTTATATATATATATATAAAAAAATTTAAACATATTATTATTTTGATTACTCTGATTATGAGATATGTTAAGGTTTCTTCAGTTTTTGATCAGATTAATAATAATTACTTATATGTATCTAATACTCATTTATTACATGTCAAATGTTGCATATCTTAAGTTTTCCTGCTTTTACTTTTGTTTGGCAATTCTGTTTTTATTTTCTTGAGGGGTAACACTGGTTTTATATTTTATTCTTTATGTTTGGCAGCAATGACTTTTAACTTCATGCGTGGCAACAGTATTGATGTTATTTCTTCCCATCTATGCACAGCACATGCGAGTAATGGGCTTAAATTATTTTTCCTTTTTTAGAAAATCTCTTACATTCTCACCATTATTATTCATAATTTTTCTCCTATTTCTTTAGAGTGTAAAATAAACTTTTCCTTCAATGTAACAAAGTTATTTAATGAAAGGAACTGTGTTCTAAAAGGCAATTAATTTGTAACCTCCTAATAATTTTACAATTTCATTGCTTTCAGTTTACCCAATTAATTTATTTCTTGCTTACCTGTATTCCATTGATTTTTTAATCTAGTGTTCATTAAGAGTATTTTAACTAATTTCAATTTATATACAATGTCTCTTCAAGTTAAATTTTAATTCTTTTATTTAAATCACACACACATACACACACACACACACAGACACACACACATACATACATACACATGGAATTACCTAGACGTTTAGAAAGTTTATGCGATTGGATCCTTCAAAAACCCTCCAAATAATGTCGTAATATTTGCCGGAAAGACGGGGGCTCCACACAGGTGTCCTCCTTTCATATCCTTAGAAACGTATTTCAGTGTATGGAGAGTATTGATCCTTTTTTATAATGTTCCAAGAAAGGTGTTCAGCTATGGTACAAAAATAGCGACTGTTTTCACAGCAAAATGAAAAATTTGAATATTGTTAAATGTTTCTACGGGTCGGTCAGAACGGCTGCTATTTTTGTGGCATAGCCAATATTTTTCTGGGAACATCTTAAAAAGGATCAACACTCTCGCAGACATGAAACAAAATGTGTTTTATAATGTTCCAAGAAAGGTGTTCAGCTATGGTACAAAAATAGCGACTGTTTTCACAGACCATCAGCAAAATGAAAAATTTGAATATTGTTAAATGTTTCTACGGGTCGGTCAGAACGGCTGCTATTTTTGTGGCATAGCCAATATTTTTCTGGGAACATCTTAAAAAGGATCAACACTCTCGCAGACATGAAACAAAACGTGTTTCCAAGGGTCTGGGAAACAGACACGTGTGTGGAGCCCCATCTTTCCGGCATATATTATGATGTTATTCGAAGGACTTTGGAAGGATCCCAGCATATAACCTATTTTTCGAAATGACTATAACAGTAGAATTCCTTCGAAACAGTTCTAGCATTTTAAAGTGTTACAATTTATCGTTATGTGTTACAAATTAACCGAGAGAAGCGCATTTTTAACACTTTACAACATAGTTGAAAAGTGTTTATGACTTTGTTCTGTCTGTCTGTCCGTTAGCACGATAACTGCCGTAAAAATGACTTTATCAAAATGAAATTTTAGTATGCCTTTCAGACGGTCTGTGGGACCTAGGGGAATATTAATAAATCATATCACCGAATTAGTTTTTTATTGAACCCGGGTTGAAAAAATGAAATACATTGAACCCTATGGGACCTAATTTTTCAAACATTTTTTAAGAACATTTAAAATTCACAAATTGCTTCAAAATTTTCAGGAAATATTCACATTATTTCATAAAATATATAAGAAAATTTTCAGTAAAATATGTTAGGTAGTTTTTTAATTAAAAATTATTTAATATAGGGAGAAAAACGAATTCAATTAAATTCTGACTTTTGCGATATCCTCCAGAAAGAAAAAATAGATATATTATATAATAAATATCTTTCTAAGAGTTTAATTATTTTGTATGTGAGAGAGGCTTCACATTTTAAAATAAATTTGGTAGATAACAATTTTTCAAATTTTTTTTTAATTTTATGTAACTTTTCATGATATACTTATTTGATGGCGTTTTTAATGCACTTTCTTACGTCCTAGAGAATTAAAATTTGGTGCACATTAAATTTGTAGAACATTTTATTCTACAACAATTTGGTGGATCTTTAAATATAGATCCTACATTTTTTTCGAAATGGCCTGCAAATAATCCCCGTTCACTTCTATAAATCATTGTTGTATTATTGTTAAAAATTCTGATGTGGACAGCACATGTCTTTCTCTGCTGACTCATATTCACGTTCTCTTTATTTCTTCAATAATAATTTGAGTTTATCTGCACAAAATAACATCCATAAGTATTTTAAATGACATTGAATTTGCACGTTAAACTTAAATTTGGTTCTCATTTGAAAGATGGACTTATTGTCAAAAGTGGCGTAGCGAAAACGCAAAAAAAACTAAAATATCTCAAGAACGGCTAGTCCTAGAGTAATGGGGTTAGTCTTATTCTTTTTGTTGTCAAAAATCACGTATAAAATAGGAATTTAATTGATATAATTAAGCACACGTAGTCTTTTATTTTTATATTTAACGATTTTTGCGGGCCATTTCGCAAAAACAGACCGTACCTTTTTCCCGAATCGTACTAGAATAACCTACAAGTGATTTATATAACAAATTTTGTTAAATTTGATATATGAATCACTTGTAGGTTATTGAAATATTATACACCAAATTGTGTTAAATTTGTTCCATTAGTTTTTAGCTAGAGTGGATAAAGGCAATTTCTGCCGGCCATTTCGCAAAGAAGGCAGATTCTTTTATTACGAATCGTACTATAATCAAATGAACATCAGGGTTTTCCACAAAAAACTTACCTACCAAATTTTTATAAATTCGGTCCATTAGTTTTTCAGTTAGAGTGGATGCAATATCCTCACAGACCCACAGAAACACACACAGATACACCCTTACACACACAGACGTCTTCCTAAAAATAGTTTTTCGTGTTCTGGAAGTCCCAAAACGTGTAGATCCTTCGAAAATTCGAGTTCCGATCTTCGGCACGATTCCTATACTTTGAATACATACATACGCACACACATATATTCTCTGTGTATCTGTATTATCTTTGTATCTAAATTCCGTGCCTACGCAATTACAATAGTTATGATTTAAATGATCCTTAAACTTTTATTATTTCTTCAACGAAGCCTAATTTTTACTTATGCAGAATGCAAATATCTCAAGCGATTGTGAGGTGAGTTACATAAGAATTGCTGAATTTTTTCACGTAAAATTATTTAGCTCTGGAGTCTGGAATGCAAGTTACGTGAATGAAATATTCATTGATTTTGCATAGAGAATCAGATGATTTATATTTCGATACAGTTTTAAATATTTAAGCATAATAAATTACTGTAGTACTGTGATAATGTAAAAGATATCACCACTGAATGTATTACATTTTAAAGATTTTTAAATGAAATTGCATTTCGGTTGGAAAGTGTTTCATAATCAATGCTTATGCATGATTGATCTTTCTTGTTTATATGCAAGAAGGTATACCCGTCATAACGGAATTAAAACTTTGCCTCTTATTTAGCGTAATTTTTCTCAATTGGGTGACAGTTTTCTCAATTAGGATACATTTTCGTCAATCTGGTAATATTTTTAAAAGTCGCCACGTTTGTGGCCTTCCGACAAAGCATTAAGGATGGATGGAGAAATGTGTTATTCTTATAGTCGTTTATTATGTTCTTTCCAAGATATTGAATTTTCATCAATTAAAAGTTATTTCCAAAGATTTATCGTCATTTTTATCAATTGTGTAACATTATCGTCAATTTGGCAACATTTAAAATCTTGCCAAGTTGGCACTATGCCGCCAAAATTCGTCTCCAGAATTTCGGCAAGCGTTACAGACGGAGAGGAGGTTATTCTTACAGTAGATTCTTGTATTCTTTCCAGGATATTGAATTTCATCAAAAAGTCGACATTTTCATTGATTTAGCATCATTTTTATCAATTTGGCGACATTTTTATCAATTTGGCAACATTTACATCAATTAAGCACCATTTTAAAAACTTGTTAAATTGGCGATATTGCGCCAAATTTGAAGCTAAAATTTCGACAAGCATTATGGAAGGAGAAATGGATTATTCTTATAGTAGATAAACAACAAATAGCATCCAAATACAAAACTATTACCAAAGTATCTTCTCTTGCAGTAGATTCTTATATTCTTTCCAAGTTATTGAATTTTCATCAATTAGTCGTTATTTTCATTGATTTAGCGTTATTTTTATCAATTTGGTAACAAATTTTATCAATTTGACGACATTTCTGTCATTTTGGCGTCATTTAAAAAATCCCTTCAAGCTGGCGATATTCCGCCAAAATTAATGGCCAAAATTTCGCCAAACGTTATATAACGGAGATAGGCTAATCTTGTAGAAGATAGGCGACTAATGGTGTCGAAATACAAAACTATTACCCAAAGTATCTACTCTCTGAATTGAACGAGCTAGATTCACGAGAATGATGATAACAAATTTATCGCTTAATATTACATATGAAAAGTGAACGTATTCCACAATAATTAATACTTTTTTTAATTTTATGTGATTTTTTTATACATTTATTTGAAAAATGTACATTATCTCGAGAACGGTTCATGCTAGCGTTCTAAAGTTTATGTCAATTGTTTTTTAATAAAAAATTATATAAGAAATTACTATTTGAGTAACATTATTAAAGGCTTTGATATTTTGATGATTTTCCAAAATTTTACACAAAAATCTAGTGGGGTTCTGAACATTTGATTGCGTTTAAAAACAATAGGCTTTACGTATTCACGGATTGTAATTTTGTACCAAATTTAGTTCGAATCGCTCCTTTCTTTCGTGAGATATCGACTCCACACACACACACACAGACATACACACACACACACACACACACACACACACACACACACACACACACACACACACACACACATACACGCACAAATACACACACACACAGACATCACCTCAAAAACGTTGGATTCGTGTTCAAGGATGTTTGAAACTTGCTCTCCCGTGGAATACTCGAATTCGATTTTTCGGCCCCGTCACAATGTGCATTATAATATGTGTATAAGGAAAGAAAAAATGATCAACACTCTAACAAACAGACATATACTATAATGTTGATCTGAGAGAAGGGTACGTGAGGATATCTCTGGATTGCTGATATTTAAGACAACTGCATTTTGAGACAACTGCATTATAATATGTGTATAAGGAAAGAAAAAATGATCAACACTCTAACAAACAGACATATACTATAATGTTGATCTGAGAGAAGGGTACGTGAGGATATCTCTGGATTGCTGATATTTAAGACAACTGCATTTTGAGCGCCTTCTAAAAATGCGCGACCACACAAGGTACTTAATTTAAAATGCAACGAAATATCTGAAAAACTACTAGGTATACGATCCATAACAATCATTTACTCGATTTTTAATGTAAAATTACTATACATGAGTTTAAATATTTACTTTGTTTTAAAACAAATCCCATCTATAATAATTTTTAAAAATGAAAAGAAAAACTGCAAATAATTAAGAAACGGTTCATTTTAGCAGCTAGAAAATGATGTCATTGACTTCCTCGTGTAAAAATACATATAACATGACCACTCGAGTAAGCAAATTAAAGCATTTCTAATCTTTCTTTAATTTAAATTCAAGGATTCAAAAATGGCCGCCATTTTTTATATAATCAGTTTTTTCGCCAAGAACTACCTTATGAAGCATCCCCCCTAATATATAAAAATGCTTGGTCTCGCAGGATCGAGGGTACACGTTGTTCTTGTTGAGACCCAGACCGTCCGACCTACCAGAAAGATGTAAGGTAACTATTTGGACGGGCGGGAAGTGCCACCCAATTTAGCCCGGTACCCAGTGGAGGAGGCATCCACAGGGGCCGTACACTCCATCCCCTACCACCAACCTCTCGGAAGGACTTTTAGAAATTTTGAGGGAAGTCTTGAAATAGCCCCCTCCCCCCTCCCTTAAATTTTATCCAAATTTCGAGTTTCTAAGATCAGGGGTTGTTGTTGTTGAGACCCAGACCGTCCGACCTGCCAGGAAGGTGTAAGGTAACCGTTTGGACGGCCGGGAAGTGCCACCCAATTTAGACCGGAACCCAGTGGGGGAGGCATCCACAGGGACCGTACCCTCCTTCCCCTACCATCAACCTCTCGGAAGGACTTTCTGACCCACATGTTTAACGTGATCGTACTCCGCATGAACAGTTGTGACAGCGTGCAAATCCAGCGTGCAAACCACCGGGCTACCGCGCCCGAAATGTACCAACAGCACGCGGTGTTCCCAGGTGGTTACCCACACAAGTACTAACCGCGCCCGATGCTGCCTGACTTCGGTGATCTAACGAGAACCGGTGTTTTCCGCACGGTAGAGCCGTTGGCGCTCCTTTGACTCCAGGGTTTATTACACAAGCTGCGTGGTTATAATCACCCGTACAGTAAACCAACCGGATAATTTCTCGCAGAAAACCAAACCCAAAATGCGTTCGTTCTTTTATCTATTGAATATCCACATACCGGAGATACACTTGCGACAGTCAGCAATTTAACGGCATCAAAATGCAAAACACATTTTTTTTTTCGTGTATAGAACTCTAAATCTAGAGAATGATATTAATAGATTCACCGCATAATAATATTTAATGCTTTTTGTTAATTTTAGGTAAAGCTTTTGATAAATTTGGTAAATCATGCATTGTTCTAAAATGAGCATCACTCGATTTCTAATGAAGAATTATATATAAAATTGCTATTTTATATTTTTGGTAGCTATCTATTTATTAATCAAGATGTCAGAACTCGCAAATATTGGATTCCGTTTAACAAAACTGTTTTCGCGTATATTTCCGTAATGCGACGCTCTATCGAAACACCGACATTTCCCTCGAGCAATCGCCCGATAGATTTATTGTGCGAGTGAATATAGCCACCCTGTATACATTTAGTGCTTCATTTACAAAGCGTTAACCAAGTCATGGCAAAATCAGAATTCGAAGTAAATGCAATAAAAGAAGAATTGAAATAGAAAGCGAAAAAAAAATGGCGCCAAAAGGAGTTTTTAACACTTTACAACAAAGTTGAAAAGTGTTTATGACTTTGTTCATTCTGTCTGTCTGTCTGTCTGTCTGTCCGTTAGCACGATAACTGCCGTAAAAATGAGTTTATCAAAATGAAATTTTAGTATGTTGTTCAGACGGTCTGTAGGACCTATGGGAATATAAATAAATAATATCACCCAATTAGTTTTTTATTGAACCCGGGTTGAAAAAATGAAATACATTGAACCCTATGGGACCTAATTTTTCAAACATTTTTTAAGTAAATTTAAAATTCACGAATTGCTTCGAAATTTTTAGGAAATATTCACATTATCCCATAGAATATATAAAAAAAAATTCAGTAAAATATGTTAAGTAGTTTTTTAATTAAAAAAATTATTTAATATAGGGAAAAAAACAAATTCAATTAAATTCTGACTTTGGGATATCTTCCAGAAAGAAAAGAGAGAGATATTATATAATAAATATCTCTCCATTTGTTTAAACGTTTTGCATATGGGAGTGGCTTCATATTTTAAGATAAATTTGGTAGATAACAATTTTTCATTTTTTTTAAATTTATATAACTCATGATAAATTTAATTGATGGCATTTTAAATGCACTTTCCTACGTCCTAAAGAGTTAAAATTTGGTACACAGCTTAAATTTGTTGAACATTTTATTCGACAAAAATTTGATGGATCTTTAAATATAGATTATACATTTTTTTCGAAATGGCCTGAAAATAATCCCCGTTCACTTCTATAAATCATTGGTGTAATATTGTTAAAAATTCTGATGTGGACAGCACATGTCTTTCTCTGCAGACTCATATTCGTTCTCTTTATTTATTCAATGATAATTTGAGTTTATCTGCACAACATAAGTATTTTAAATGACATTGAATTTACACGTTAAACTTAAATTTGGTTCTCATTTGATAGCTGGACTTATTGTCAAAGGTGGCGTAGCGAAAACGCGAAAAAACTAGAATATCTCAAGAACGGCTAGTCCTAGAGTAATGGGGTTAGTCTTATTCTTTTTGTTGTCAAAAATCACATATAAAATAGGAATTTAATTGATATAATTGAGCACACGTAGTCTTTTATTTTTATATATAACGATTTTTGCTGGCCATTTCGCAAAAATAGCCCGTTCCTTTTTCCCGAATCGTAGTAGAATAACCTACAAATGATTTATATACAAAATTTTGTTACATTTGGTATATAAATCACTTGTAGGTTATTGAAATATTATACTCCAAATTTTGTTAAATTTGGTTCATTAGTTTTTAGCTAGAGTGGATAAAGGCAATTTCTGCGGCCATTTCGCAAAGAAGGCAGATTCTTTTATTACGAATCGTACTATAATCTAATGAACATCAGGATTTCCCACAAAAAACATACCTACCAAATTGTATGAAATTCGGTCCATTAGTTTTTCAATTAGAGTGGATGTAATATCCACACAGACACACAGAAACATACACAGATACACCCTTACACACACAGACGTCTTCCTAAAAGTAGTTTTTTCGTGTTCTAGAAGTCCCAAAACGTGTAGATACTTTGAAAATTCGAGTTCCGATCTTCGGCACGATTCCAATACTTTGAGTACATACACATACACATATATATTATCTGTGTATTATCTGTGTATCTAAATTCCGTGCCTATGCAATTACAATAGTTGTGATTTTAAATGATCCCTAAACTTTTATTATTTCTTCAAGGAAGCCTAATTTTAACATATGCAGAATGCAAATATCTCAAGCGATTGTAAGATGAATTACATAAGAATTGCTGAATTTTTTTCACACAAAATTATTTAGCTCTGGAGTCTGGAATACAAGTTATATGAATGAAATATTCATTGATTTTGCATAAAGAATCAGATGATTTATATTTCGATACAGTTTTAAATATTTATGTATAATAAATTACTGTAGTACTGTGATAATGTAAAAGATATTACCACTGAATGAATCACATTTTAGAAATTTTTAAATGAAATTACATTTCAGTTGGAAAGTGTTTCATAATCAATGCTTATGCATGATTGATCTTTCTTGTTACTTCTTAAAGTAATTAACACTTTACAACAAAGTTGAAAAGTGTTTATGACTTTGTTCATTCTGTCTGTCTGTCTGTCCGTTAGCACGATAATTGCCGTAAAAATGACTTAATCAAAATGAAATTTTAGTATGTTGTTCAGACGGTCTATAGGACCTATGGGAATATAAATGAATAATATCACCCGATTAGTTTTGGATTGAACCCGGGTTGAAAAAATGGAATACATTGAGTCCTATGGGACCTAATTTTTCAAGCATTTTTTAAGCGGATTTAAAATTCACAAATTGCTTCGAAAATTTTAGGCAATATTCAAATTGTTCCATAAAATATATAAAAAAAAATTCAGCGAAATATATTCAGTTGTTTTTTAAATAAAAATTAAAATAGTAATAACACCTCTTATATGAAGCGATCACGTGTCCATGATATGAAACGATCACATGACCCACTTCAAAATGATATATGGCATCCATCTTGTGTCAAAATCGTGATTTTTAAAGTTCTTTTTAATTCATATTGAGTGTTGTATCCGTCCTAAAACTACTTTATTTTTGCCTAAATTCTATGCATCTACATACTGAAACAACGCAATGACAATATATTTCAGTTTAAATGCTCTTCCAAATTTGATTATTTCTACTATTAAGCCTATTTTTCACCTATGTAAAATGTAAACAGCAAAATATGTAGAATGAGTTGTATTAGAATCGCTGTAATTCTTTAACACAAAATCATTTAGTCCATGGAGTCTGCTTAGCTGATATGAATGAAATATTCATTGATTTTAGAAAGAGAAGGACGATATTTTTCGATGAAGTTACGCATTGAATTTACTTACTTGTAGCTCAATGGTCTTAATTTTTAAATAAAATAAATTATTATAGTATTGTGATGAATGACATGAATGGGGGAATTATTTATGAATGAAATGTTGCTTTTATAGAGAGAGCCAGGCGTGTTATTTTTTAATGACGTCATTTGAATGAATTTCAGTTGTTTTCGATGAAGTTTTCAAATATAATAAATTATCGTAGTATTATGATAATTCTAAAATTATTACCGAGGAATGTATCACATTTTAGAGATGTTTAAACCAGGCAATTTATACTTTAATGCCGTCATTTGAATGAAGTTAATTTTTTTCGATGAAGGTTTAAGGTGTCAAATATAATAAATTAATGTGTGATAAGTTTTAAAATATTACCGAGGAATGTATTGCATTTTAGACATGTTTAAATAAAATTGCATTGAAGTTGGAAAGTGTTTCATAATCAATGCTTTAAGCATGATTGATCTTTCTTGTTTTCATTTTCATCTGGAACATATTTAAAGACGTGGCAGCGTTTGCCGTTCCGAATTTGAAACTGGCATGTGAATATTATATGTGATGTGACAAAACCCAATTTGAATGAGTTGTATCTCAGCCCTCAAGATAGCTTGACCCTCAAGATCTGGTGTTTTAACCACTTTACAACATAAGTTGAAAAGTGTTTATGACGTTGTTCATTCTGTCTGTCTGTCTGTCTGTCTGTCTGTCTGTCCGTTAGCACGATAACTGCCGTAAAAATGACTTAATCAAAATTAAATTTTAGTATGTTGTGCAGACGGTCTGTGGGACCTATGGGAATATAAATGAATAATATCACCCAATTAGTTTTGGATTGAACCCGGGTTGAAAAAAAGAAATACATTGAGCCCTATGGGACCTAATTTTTCAAACATTTTTTAAGCGGATTTAAACTCACAAATTGCTTCGAAAATTTTAGGTAATATTCAAATTGTTCCATAAAATATATAAAAAAAAATTCAGCGACATATATTCAGTAGTTTTTTAAATAAAAATTAAAATAATAATTACACCTCTTATATGAAGCGATCACTTGACCATGATATGAAAAGATCACATGACCCATTTCAAAATGATATATGGCATCCATCTTGTTTCAAAATCGTGATTTTTTATGCTCTTTTTAATTCATATTGAGTGTTCTATCCGTCCTAAAACTTCTTTATTTTTGCTTAAATTCTGTGCATCTACATGCTGAAACAACGCAAATACAATATATTTGAGTTTAAATGATTATCCAAATTTGATTTATTTTTACAACGAAGCCTATTTTTCACTTATGTAAAATGTAAACAGCAAAATATGTAGAATGAGTTGTATTAGAATTGCAGTATTTCTTTAACACAAAATAATTTATCCCATAGAGTCTGCATGGTTGATATGAATGAAATATTAATTGATTTTATAAAGAGAAGGACGATTTTTTTCGATGAAGTTTTAAGCATAGAGTTTAATTACTTGTAGTTCCATGGTCTTAATTTTTAAATAAAATAAATTATTATAGTATTGTGATGAATGGGAGAAAGTTATGAATGAAATGCTGTTTTTATAGAGAGATCCAGGCGTGTTATTTTTTCTATGACGTCATTTGAATTAATTTCAGTTGTTTTCGATGAAGTTTTCAAATATAATAAATTATCGTAGTATTATGATAGTTTTAAATATATTACCGTGGAATGTATCGCATTTTAGAGATATTTAAACCAGGCAATTTATATTTCAATGCCGTCATTTGAATGAAGTTCATTTTTTTCAATGAAGGTTTAAGTTTTCAAATATAATAAATTAATGTAGTATTGTGATAAGTTTTAAAATATTACCGAGGAATGTATTGCATTTTAGACTTTTTAAGTAAAATTGTATTGAAGTTGGAAAGTGTTTCATAATCAATGCTTTAAGCATGATGGATCTTTCTTGTTAATGTAATAATATTACCACGAAACTGACAAAAACAAAACAAAAAATTACAACCGTTGTAGTAGCACACGAGAAAAATAACTTTAAAAGTGCACAATTTTTATTCTTCAATATGAATGTATGTAAAACCTAACTACTGAACTGATTTTAATTAATGTTAGCTCATTCTGTGTGTTCTGATGGAAAGTGCATACTTTAACAAAAACTTGGACTTCGTCAAAAAGTCTGACTTCTCTTAAAAAATGATAAATTTGATTTGGGATTTCAAAAATTGGAAAGACATGACTTTTCGGCCATTTTCTTTGTTGATGGACCTAGAGCCGTTCTGAATCCATTTTAATCAATGTCTCATTGTATATGATCTGGTGGAAGGTACATACTTTTCTTTTAAAACTTGAAGATAAATTTTATTTGAATTAAAAAAATTGAAATTTTTTTAAGTCGAAGTCTATTAAAATAATTGATTAAGACTAAAAGGGGAGACGGGATTTGAAGAAGGGTTACGTTGGGATCTTTCAGCATGGTACCTAAACCTAAAATTACAGCTCCGGTTTTGTGGAGATTTGGCGCAAACCATTTTGGGATTTCATAACTTTTTTAGAAGGAGGCTTTTGTTTTATGTACTTGGAGAAATTTTTTTTATCACGAAGTGACGCTTTTTTAGTATTCCTACAGAAACTTACACACTCATTCTAGCTTATGTGTGTGCGGTTGAAACCTGCCTAGCTAGCATTTTTCGGAAGTTTATTCCACTACCTATTGGCCAAATGTGCATACACTATGGTGCGGAAGTTTCATGAGTGTAGGTGGGGGTCAGATGCTTTGCACCGTCTTTAGGCTGGCCCTATTTATTTTGGCTGTTTCATAACAATGGTTCTGTCACAGACATTACCTGCATATATTATAGTAATAACCCGTTTTGACAGAGATATCGTAAAGATCAGAAGATTAGGTGCTAACTGAGAAATCAAGGTTCAAATCCTTGTTTGGACAGATGAAAATTTTAAAGAAAATTAATTCTAATGTTTTATAATTTATACTTCATTATAAGCATATCCTTGGTGGATTATGTGTTCTTGTCCGTTCAATAGGGTGGAGGTTTCAAATCTCCATCTTTGCTTTGTACAGGAAACGTGTTTGTTCAAATTTATTGTATGTTACATATTCTGATCTATTGAACATCGGATTTTTTAATTTGCTTTTGCTGATAGCTGTTCATAACATTTTCATTGGTTTAAAAATATGAGTTATTATTTCGCAAAAAAAAAAAAAAGGCAAAATCAGATCGAATGTCGTCTCCGCTTGTCGATTTCGGAGAAATGTTTGGAATGCTGTTAACTAAATAGCAGTAATTTATTACATATAGATCACATGGGCTATTGATATGTATTTCTATCAGAATTTATAAATGGATTTGTATTAAAATCGAATAGAGCGTAGAGAGATAAACAATTGCATATCGTATATTATGAGCGAAATAGAATTCAAAAGCAATTTGCAAACAATTTTAATTTACTATCTTTGCAACTTCTATTTAGATATTCCGAATCAAAGTATTTTTGAAACTTCGTTTTCAAAATGTTCTTTTAACTGCTCTCCTCCAGTAACACATTGGTATGTAGTATTTCAGAAACTAATGTTTTTTCATTGTAGCTGTCAAATAAAGTTTAATAAAAACAGAATGCTATTTTTTTCTCTTCATCGACGTTTTCCATCTCTCTGCCCCTTTTTTAAATAGAACGCCGTCTTTGATGATGGAGAAAACAAACAAGCATTGTACAAACACAGATGCACTTCCCAAAAACTTATAATAAATTTATTATTAGTCCCGACTTTTGTCCATTAGGTCGGGGAAGTGTGCCGAAAGCGTCCCATCTTTTGCGTTGCTTCGAATGTGTGTATGTACAAGCTTCACAAAAATAGAAAAGCCCGTCGTCTCGTAATATGTTTCGCTGCCTGCGGATATCCGAATAGTCGGAGCATTAGTTTGTAGCTGGGGATCGTCTCAACATTTCATGAGGCCTTCATTACCCAAATGTATAATTGGAGAGCCTGCAGGCCCGAGGGAACAAAAGGCACTTGCAGATGCGGCCCTGAGAGATGAAAGGAAACCAGCAGCCATTACGGAGTCTAGCTCCAGGGCCTCGGCGCTTCTGAATAATCTGCGAACATCCAATAATATCGAAGCCGGAGGCTATTCTCGTTGCCATAGAAACGAGAAGCACTTCTCCCGACAGCTGTCTTGGAAAAGCCCGGTTTATCCCCAGGCACATCGGGTAAACTTTTCGAAAGGAACGGAAACTGGGCAAAAACGTCCACATATTAAATTGCTTCAGGTAAAGCCCCGGGCGAGTTTACAACCATTTCACCCGCAGGGACCGATCATATAGCGCACTTTGCACTTTCAAGATTCGAAACCGTAACCAAATTCTTTGTTTATTAGCCTTTAAAAAAATATATTATAGTATAGAACTTTCTAGTATTTCCTTAATGACAGACAGCATCAATAGAAAAAATCCCATAACGACCGCTAAGAAACAACTGCCCATTTTTAGAGATTTAAAGCAGACACTTTTTTGGGCCTAAAAAAGAGGACTAAAAATGCCCTGGAAACACCTTTTTCTCCTGTTCTTTCTATGCTTGCTTTCATTAAGGAAGTATTAAAAAGTTATATTCTCACAAGCAGCAATTTCATTTATTGTCAAAATATAATTGTGTTTGACATATTAGAAAGATACCCATATTTTAAACTCGCACTTTTAAAATTAGATACTAAAAGTATACCCGTTCTTCGTGCGAAATATATGATGTAAAGAAACTTAACATTCTCAATTATGTGCGAATCCTTGTAGTATTCGAAATGGCATTGTTATTCAAAACACTCTATTAAAATATTTAATTTATTTCTCCGAAAAAGAAGTATAAGAATTTCTATTATCGCTACACAAAATTATCTTCACAGGAAAGTCTGAGGAATAAAACGTCCTGGCCCGTTTGTAAACAAATTTACACAAATTATGAAATAGTATCAATATATACCAAAATGAAAATGCTAAAAAGGTAAAGAAGATATACCCGTACCAGTTTTATTCTATTCAACAATTGGCCGAACACAATATAAGTTAATTGGCAAAACACAATATATAGTTTAAAAAATATTTGCCAAAATAAATCAGATGACGTAAGAAAATGAAAATATAAATAACTCCCGTAATAATTAAACTCAACAGACGTAATTGGTATAAGCCGTTGAAAATGCAAGCTTGTTCTTTTATAAAATTAATTTTTGTATGTATGAATTTCTGTATTATTTAAATGAGAAAAAAAATAATAAAAATCGTTTGCTGTATAAACATATTTGTTTAAATGCATTGCTAAACAACATGATATCATTTTCTTTAAATAAATTTGCGGAACATATATCGTCTGCATAACGCTATGTCTATGATTGTGCGTTTTTTATTAATAATAACCCCTGGTCCTAGAAACTTCAAATATAGACTAAATTTGAAGTGGGGCAATTCCAAAGATACCCATATAATATCGTGAAATTATTTGGTGCAGCCGTTCTGCTACGATAATGAGACAAACAAACACACATACAGACATATTTTCAATTTATTTATGTAGATTAGCAGTATACCTGGTTTTTTATGGAATGTGCAATATAAAGAAACTTAAAATTCACAACCATGTGCAAATTCCTATAATATTCTAAACGACATTGTTATTTAAAACATTCTATTAAAATATTTAAATTAATGCTCCTAAAGTTAATAAGTTTAATAATCTCTGTACTCACTATACAAAATTATCTTCACTGGCAGATCTGAAAAATAAAACATCCTGGTTCCATTTGTAGACAAATTTACAAAAAATATTAAATTGAATCAATGTAACTGAATCAAATGAAAGCGTTAAAATTGTATGGGAAGTAATCTAAAGAAATATAAGTACATCTCGTGGATTAGTAGTACAGATACTAATAATCCACAAGAATATTAGTACCCGTACTACTTATATTCTCGTAGATTAGACGATATACTCGTGTATTTGTAGAAGATTACCAGTACTACAATATATCAGTTTCAGAAATCTTTACCAAAACAAAACAGATGACATAATAAATTGAAAATATCAATAATGCCCGTTATCTTTAAACTTGAAGGTCGTAATTGATATAATCCACTCAATGCAATTTCGATAGAATTTGTTTTAAATACATTTTTTATTATTTAAATGGAAAAAAATTTAATAAAAAATCGTCTGCCGCATAAACACATTGAATTTAAATCCGTTGCTAAGAAATATAATATAATTTTCTTCAAATAAATTGTGGGAAAATATCGTCTGCATAATGCTATCTCTATGGAATGTTTTATTGTTGATCTCGACATCTCCGGGTCCTAAAAACTAGAAACATAGACTAAATCTTAAGAGGAGCTATTTAACAGCTATCCACAAAATTTCATAAAATTCGGTGCGGCTGTTCTCCCGTGAGGATGAGACAAACATATATACAAACAGGCAGATTTTCAATTTTATTTATAACTAGCAGCATACCCTTTCTTCGTACGGAGTATATAATATAAAGAAACTTATAATTCAGAATTATATGCAAATTATGTTAAAATATTACATTTATTACTCCTAAAGAGAAGTTCATGAATATCTGTTCTCATCACGCAAAATTATTCACGGGCAGATCTGAAGAATAAAACATCCTGGCCCCTTTCGAAAGCAAATATACAAAAAATATGAAATTGAATCAATATATTCAAAATAACAGTGCTAAAATTATATGGGACCCGTAGTATTTATATACTCGAATATTAGAAGATATAACCTGTATTAGTAGATTACATGTATAAATTGAAAATATCAATAAACCCGTAATTGATTCCAATATATGCCAGAATGAAAGCACTAAAATTATATGGGAATATATATATATATATATATATATATATATATATATATATATATATATATATATATATATAAAGAATTAAAGAATAAATCAAAAAAATAATAGGATTTCAAACTTTTGATTTTAAAGATCTTCTTAATAATATTAAGATATCTGATCTGATCTATATGATGTAATTTTAGCTCTATATAATGCTTATATTACTAATCTTTCAAATCAAATTAATTTTATAAATTTTCCTAAACTTCTTCACTTTGTTATATTCAATAATTATTTTTTTCAAGGAAATAAATTATACTTACAAGTCTCGGGAGTTCCACAGGGTGGCTGCAGTAGCAGTATGTTAGCTAATTTATACCTTTATCATTATGAAAAGTCTTTTACTTCAATAGATTATACATTTTACAGATATGTTGATGATCTGATTTGCTTAGTACATACAGAAAATTATCTCATAGATATAGATTTCTATCCAGACAATTTGGAATTAATTCCCAATGAAGCTACTATTAGTAATAATGTTAATTTTTTGGATTTAAATCTTTTTATTGATAATTCTAATAGAATTTGTTACAAATTTATATGATAAAAAAGACTATTATAATTTTAATATTAATAAAATCTTACCATTTAATTCCTGTAACTCGATTCAATTGTTTAGAAATATTATACTTAATCAGCTTTTTAGAATTTATAGATTATCTGATAAAAAATTTCATGCTATGCATATAAATAATCTCAAAATTATCAGCAATTTATATAAATATCCCTCTTATTTAGTAAATGGTATTGTTAAACAATTTAGAATAGCTGGATTTTTATAATTCTTTTCATAGTGTCTTATAATTCTATTCATAGTATCTTATATTAGCCAGACATCTCCATTCTCTTGTATTTTTAATACTTTTATTTTTACATCCTCTTCCACGTCAGCATTACTATTATTAGCCCCTCCTTTTAGTAGCTCTTTTGTATTTTATTACTTTTTCTTACCATTTCGCTTTACTGTTTTTCAATTCTTATGAATGGCAACAGTAGATCGTTTCTTATTTTTTCTTTGTGGCAACACTGATCGCTTCAATCAGAGTAACCAGTTTCGACTAGTTTGTACATACGCTGTACATTTTCCAGGTATTCATTTTTTCTTTTTTATTCCTTCTTTATGTATGTCGTCCAAGTAGAAATAGTTTATAGATATAATCTATCTATTTCTTCAGAAACATACATATATTGTGTCTGCTTCGTCAAAATACTTGGACTTGAGAACGAATTTTACGAAGTGAACATTTCCATTTTTTTAGGCTTAGACCTTTTTTCACGTGTATAGCTATATAGCTTGATTTTTTAAGTTTTTCTTTATTCGTTTCCATACCTTTGAATTTTGTTGATTTTCTGTAACTTGATAACTCATGTTTTGTATTTTTTTCCATTTGATTGATGATTTGCTGTTTTATATTTTATTCTGTGGGTGTTTTAGAAAGTTCGGTTTATCGTGTTGCAGTTTCTTACTTTTCGTTCTTTGGATTTTCAAACTATTATTATTATATATATATATATATATATATATATATATATATATATATATATATATATATATATAGAAGAATGGTTCATGCCGCATGGTAATACAATTTTCTTAATGTATCCTTTTTTCATTTTTTGTTGCCTGTAGTCTGAGTTTAAGTATTTATAGTAATGTACTATTGCTTAATCTGAAACAGGCATTTGTTTGGGTTAATTGGAATTAAATACTCAGACCTGACGATGAATTTAATTCTAATTAATCATCGAATTTGGGATGGTTCTGTTCTTTTCTCTTATCGGCATTATGGCTTTGAATTTGCTTCTATGGTGATGTTAATATTACTTGAATTGTATTTTTTTTATTTTTACATAATTCTTATTATTACATTTCAAATATATATATATATATATATATATATATATATATATCGCCGTAATCTTTATACCAGAAGGTCGTAATTGATTCCAATATATGCCAATATATATCAAAATATATGCCTATATACCTGTACTACTTATATTCTCGTAGATTAGAAGATAACCCGTGCATTTATAGAAGATTACTCGCACAACGTACAATATGTGAGTTTCAACAATTTTTGTCATAATAAAACAATGGCATAGAATTAATATGAAAATATCAATAATCCCTAAATCAACAGTCCACGAAAATACCAATAATACTAATGTTTAAACCTGAAGACCGTAATTGATATTATCCAGTCAACAATGCAATGTCAATGAAATTTAATTTATATACATATCTTTGTTATTCAAATCGAAAAAGATTTAATAAAAATCGTATGCCGCATAAACACATTAGATTTACATCCGTTGCTAAACGACATGACATCATTTGTTTCAAATGAATTGATGGGAATCTTATCGTTTGAATAATTCTATCTCCATGGAAGGTTTGGCGATATTTCCGTCAATTCAGCGACAATTTAAAACATCGCCAAATTTATCACCAAGTGGGACTGTAGAACTAACAGTCCCATTTTGCGACAAATTGACAAATAATCACCACAATACTATGCCCTAAGAAAACATAATTAATTGCATTTATTAAGCGGAATGTTATCAATTGTATTATATTGCTATGGATTTGCAAACATTTTATCAATTTGGTGACATTTTAAAAATTCGCTAAATGTGTTACTAAGTAGGATGGATGGACTGGCCGACAAATGCTACCTAAACATCATTTCAGTAATCTCTTCTAAGAAAACAAATTTAATTTCATTGATTTGCGTCGTTTTTATCAATTTGTCGACATTTTCGTCAATTTGGCAACGTTTAAGAAAAGTTTCCAAGTTAGCGATATTCCTCGAAATTCATAGCTCTGAATTTGCAGATCTGAAGAATAAAACATCCGATCCCGTTTGCATATACTAAATGAAAACACTAAAATTGCATTAGAAAGTATACCCGTTCTACGCTTTTTCTGTTTCAACAATCGGCTAAATAAATTTATTGGCTAAACACAATATATATAAGCTTGAAATCTCTTTGCCAAAATAAAGGAAAGTGGTGTACACAGTCCGTAATTAATATAATTAAAAGAAAAATCAAACCGTTCATATACAAAATATATTTTTACATCTATTTATTTATTATTCAAATAGAAAAAATAATAACAAATATTAACAAACACATTTAATTTAATTGCGTTGCTGAGCAACATAATATAAAAAAGAATCTTCCTCATAAACTGCGAAATTAAATAACCATTTTGATCTCTTCCCCATAAAATGCAAAAATAATAACCATTTTGATTTCTTTATACTTTTCATTGTTTAATAAATGCTTGTGAAGCACAAACCATGGAGTTAGATTTTCCATTTAAATTCATGTTTCAAACAATTCATGCTTTCAGATAGTGACTAATTAATGCAAAAATTCTGCACTAAGATCAGAAATGAAGTTTTAATTCACGTTGACGTTTTAAACAAACGATTTTCATCCTTTCCGTTTGGATAAACCACGGTGTTAGAGAGTAGAACTCCTGGGATAAAGTTCCGTTTTTCATTAATATCTCGACAACTCCTGGTATTAGAAACTCGAAACTTGGGCAAAATTTATGGGGGGGGCTATTTCAAGGATACTCAGAAAATTTCATTAAATTCAATTCAGCCGTTCGTGATGATAAGACAAACGAAATATTTTTTTTTCACTAATATCTCGAGAACCACTGGATATGGAAACTCCAAAATGGACTAAATTTTAAGTGGGGCTATTTCTAGGCTTTCCACAAAATTTCATCAAATTCGGTTCAGCCATTCTCCCGTGATGACGGGACAAACAGACAAACAGACAGACAGACAGACAGATTTTCAATTTTATTTATATAGACTAGCAGCATACCCGTTCTTCGTACGGAGTATATAATATAAAGAAACGTAAAATTCACAATCATGTGCAAATTCCTATAGTATACTAAATGACATTTTTAATCAAAACATTGTGTTAAAATATTTAATACAATGCTCCTAAAAAGAAGTTTAAGAATCTCTGTTCTCGTTATACAAAATTATCTTCAAGGGCAGATCTGAAGAATAAAACAACCCGGACCCATTTGTAGGCAAATTGAATCAATATATGCAAAATGAAAGCATTAAAATTGTATGGGACCCATACTACTTATATACGCAAATATTAGGAGATATAGCCTCTATTAGTACATTACATGTATGAATTGAAAATATCAATAAACCCGTAATTGACTCCAATATATGCCTGAATGAAAGGACTAAAATTACATTGGAATATATATACACACATATATATATACATATATATATATCCCTGTAATACTTATTTTGTCGCAGATTACAAAATATGCCATTGCATTAGTAGAAGATTACCCGTATTACAATATGAGTCTCAAAAATCTGCAAAATAAAACAGATAACGCAAAATAAAACAGATGACACAATAAATTGAAAATATCACTAATCCCCGCAATTTTTATACCATTACCAGAAGGTCATAACTGATTCCAATATATGCCAATATATATCAAAATATATGCCAATATACCTGTACTACACATATTCTTGTAGATTAGAAGATATACTCGTGAATTTGCATAAGATTACTCTTACAACATACAATATATGATTTTAAACTATTTTTGACATAATAAAACAATGGCATAATAACTTGAAAATATCAACAATATCTTGAAAATGGTCAAATTGAAAATATCACTAATCCCCGCAATTTTTATACCATTACCAGAAGGTCATAACTGATTCCAATATATGCCAATATATATCAAAATATATGCCAATATACCTGTACTACACATATTCCTGTAGATTAGAAGATATACTCGTGAATTTGCAGAAGATTACTCTTACAACGTACAATATATGATTTTAAACTATTTTTGACATAATAAAACAATGGCATAATAACTTGAAAATATCAATAATCCCTGAATCAATAATCCCCGAAAATATCAATAAAAATAATGCTTAAACCTGAAGACCGTAATTGATATTATCCAGTCAAAAATGCAATGTCAATGAAATTTATTATATATATATGTGTGTGTGTTTATTATTCAAATCGGAAACGATTGAATAAAAATCGCATGCCGCATAACAAACACATTGGATTTACATCAGTTGCTAAACGACATGATATCATTTGCTTCAAATAAATTGATGGAAATCATATTGCCTGAATCCATGGAAGGTTTGGAGTCATTTTCGTCAATTTAGCGATAATTTAAAAAATCGCCAAATTTATCGCCAAGTGGGACTATAGAACTGATAGTCCCATTTTGCGACAAATTGACGGAACATCATCACAATACTATCCACTAACAAAACACAATTGATTTCATTTATTAAACGCAATTTTATCAATTTTATAATATATTTAAGGATTTACAAACATTTTTATCAATTTGGTGATAATTTAAAAATTCGCTAAATTTGTGTTACTAAGTAGGAAGGACGGACTGACCGACAAATGCTACCGAAACATTATCTCAGTACTCTATTATGAAAAAACGAATTTAATTTCATTGATTTGTGTCATTTTTATCAATTTGGCAACATTTCCGTCAATTTGGCAAAGTTTAAGAAGTTAACGATATTCTGCCAAATTCGTAGCTCTGAATTTGCAGATCTGAAGAATAAAATATCCTAATCCCGTTTGTATATACTAAATGAAAACTAAAATTGTATTAGAAGATATAGCCGTTGTACTCTTTTCTGTTTCAACAATCGGATAAATAAATTTATTGGGTAAACACAATATATGAGTTTATTAGCTAAAGATAATATATAAGCTTAAAAACTGTGCCAAAATAAATGAAAGTGATGTACGTAGTCCGCACTTAATATAATTAAAAGAAAAATCAAATCGTTCGTTTATAAAATATATTTTTATAACCATTTATTTATTACGCAAATCGAAAAAATAATAATTAAAATTAACAGACAAATTTAATTTAATTGCGTTTCTAAGCAACATGAAATAAGATAGAAAATTCCTCATAAACTGCGAAATTAAATAACCATTTTGATTTCTTTATACTTTTCATTGTTCAGTAAAAACTTGTAAAAATAAGCCATGGAGATAGATTTCCCATTTAAATTCATGTTTCAAACAATTCATGTTTTCCGAAAGTGACTAATTAGCGCAAAAAATCTCCCACCAAACTCAGAGATAAAGTGTTAATTCACTTTCAAACGATTTTCAGCCTTTTCGTTTGGATAAACCACGGAGTTAGAGAGTAGAACTCCTAGGAAAAAATTTCGTTTTTCATTCATATCTCGACAACCCCCTGGTCTTAGAAACTCGATACATAGACTACATTTATGGGGGGCTATTTCAAGGCTATCCACAAAATTTCATTACATTCGGTTCAGCCGTTCTCCCGTGATGGTGAGACAAACGAAAGTTTCGTTTTTACTAATATCTCGAGAACCACTGGTCGTAGAGACTCCAAATATGAACTAAATTTTAAATGGAGCTATTTACGGACTACCCACAAAATTTTATCAATTTCGGTTCAGCCGTTCTCTCGTGATGATGGGACAAACAGACAGACAGACAGACGGATTTTCAATTTTATATATATAGACTAGCAGCATACCCATTCCTCGTACGGAGTATATAATATAAGGAATCTTTAAATTCACAACCATATGAAAATTCCTATAGTATACTAAATGGCATTTTTAATCAAAATATTCTGTTAAGATATTTAATTTAATGCTCCTAAAAAGAAGTTTAAGAATCTCTGTTTTCGGTATATAAAATTATCTTCGCGGGCAAATTTGAAGAATAAAACATCCTGGTCCCTTTTGTAACCAAATTTACAAAAAATATGGAATTGAATCAATATATGAAATATAATGAAAGCGTTAAAATTGTATGGGACCCGTACTACTTAATAAACGAATATTAGAAGAAATAACTTGCATTAGTAGATTACATGTATAAATTGAAAATATGAATAAAATATTGAAAATATTGAAAATTAAACCTGAAGGCGTTAATTGATTCCAATATATGCCGAAATGAAAGTGCTAAAATTATATGGGAATTAAAATTATATACCCGTAATACTTATAATGTCGTAGATTAGAAGATATGTCCCAGTGTTAGTAAAAAATTACACGTATTACAATATGAGTCTCAAAAATCTCTGCCAAAATAAAACAGATGACGTAGTAAATTGAAAATATTAATAATCCCCATAATCTTCATACCAGAAGGTCGTAATTGATTCCAATATATGTCAATATATGTCAAAATATATGCCGATATACCTGTACTAATAATATTCTCGTTGATTAGGAGATATATCCGTGCATTTGTAGAAGATTACTCGTACAACGTACACTATATGAGTTTCAGCAATTTTTGCCGCAATAAAACAATTGCATAATAACTTGAAAATATCAATAATCCCGAATCAATAATACCCTAAAATATCAATAAGAATAATGTTTAAACCTGAAGACTGTATTATCCAGTCAAAAATGCAATGGCAAGGAAATTTATTTTAATTGTATGGGATTTTTATTCAAATTATTTTTATTCAAATCGGAAAAGATTTAATAAAAATCGTCTGCCGCATAAACACATTGGATTTAAATCCGTTGCTAAGCGACATGGTATCAATTGTTTCAATAAATTGATGAACAAAATATCGCCTGAATAATGCCAATATATGGAAGATTTGGGGACATTTTAAAAAATCGCCAAATTTATCGCCAAGTGAGACTGTAGAACTGACAGTCCCACTTGGAGACAAATTGACGAAACATCATCACAATACTATCCCCTAACAAAAGACAATTAACTTCAATTATTAAGCGCAATTTTATCAATTTTATGATATTTTTATGGATTTACAAACATTTTTATCAATTTACTGACATTTTAAAAATTCGATAAATGTGTTACTAAGTAGGACAGTCGGACTGACAGACAAATGCTAACGAAACATCATTTCAGTACTCTCTTCTATCGAAATAAATATAAAATTCATTGATTTGCGTCGTTTCTATCAATTTGGCAACATTTCCGTCAATTTGGCAATGTTTTAGAAAAGTTGTCAAGTTAGCGATATCCTGCCAAATTCGTAGCTATGAATTTGCAGATCTGAATAAAACATCTTAATCTCGTCTGTATAATGTAACCCCGTACTAAATGAAAATACTATCATTATATTAAAATATACCTGTTCTACTCTTTTTCTGTTTCAACAATCGACTAAATGAATTTATTGGCTAAATACAATATAAGCTTAAAAACACTTTGCCAAAATAAATGACAGTACGCTGTCCGCAATTAACATAATTAAAAGGAAAATCAAACCGTTCATTTATAAAATATATTTTTATATCCATTTATTTATTATTCAAATCTAAAAAATAATAATAAACATTAACAAACACTTCATTAACAAGCATTTAATTTCGTTGCCGAGCAACATGATATAAGATATGATCTTCCTCATAAAATTCTAATAATTAAATAACCATTTTCATTTCTTAATACTTTTCATTGTTGATTAAAAGCTTGTGAAAAATAATCCATGGTGATAGATTTTCCATTTAAATTCGTGTTACAAATCATTCGTGGTTTCAAACAATTCATGTTTTAAAAAAGTGACTAATTAGCGCAAAAATCTTCCACAAACTCAGACATAAAGTTTTAATTCACTTTCACGTTTTAAGCAAATGATTTCCATCCTTTTAGTTTGGAGGAACCAAGGAGTTACAGAGTAGAACTGCTATGAAAAAGTTTCGTTTTTCATTAATATGTCAACAACCCCTGATCTTAAAAACTCAAAACTTGGATAAAATTTAAGGGGGGGGGGGGGCTATTTCAAGGCTACCCACAAAATTTCAATTAAATTCGGTCCAGCCGTTCTCCCATGATGATGATACAAACAAAAGTCTCGTTTTTTACTAATATCTCGAGAACCACTGGTCGTAGAAATTCGATACATGAACTAAATTTTAAGTGGGACTATTTCAAGGCTACCCATAAAATTTCTTCAAATTCGGTACAGCCGTTCTCCCTCGATGATGGGGCAAACAAGGAGACAGACGGATTTTCAATTTTATTTATATAGACCAGCAGCATACCCGTTTTTCGTATGGAGTATATAATATAAAGAAACTTAAAATTTCCAACCATGTGTAAATTTCTACTGTATACTGAATGACATTGTTAATCAAATTACTCTGTTAAAATATGTAATTTAATGCTCCTAAACAAAAGTTTAAGAAATTTTGTTCTCGCTACACAAAATTATCTTCAGGGCAGATCTGAAGAGTAAAACATCCTGACCCCATTTATAAACAAATTTACAAAAAATATGAAATTGAATCAATGTATGCAAAATAAAAGCGTTAAAATTGTATGGGGCCCTTACTACTTATATTCGCGAATATTAGAGGATATACCTTGAATTAGTAGATTACACGTATCAATTGAAAATATCGATAAACCCGTAATCTTTAAACCTGAAGGCAGTAATTGATTCCAGTATATGACAAAATGAAAACGCTAAAATTGTATGGGAAGATATACTCGCACTACTCTTATATTGTCGTAAATTAGAAGATATTCCCATATATTAGTTGAAGATTACAATATAATACTATCCCCCATCCTCACAATACTATCCCCTAACAAAAAAAATTAATTTCATTTATTTGGTGCAATTTTATCAATTTCGAGTTAGCAATATCCGGACCAAATTCGTAGATCTGAATTTGCAGATCTGAAGAATAAAACACCCTGATCCCGCTTGTATATACTAAATGAAAACACTAAAATTGTATTAGAAGACATATCCGTTTTACTCTTATTCTGTTTCAACAATCTGCTAAATGAATTTATTGGCTAAACACAGTATATAAGTTTGTTGGCTAAACACAATATATACGTTTGAAAACTCTTTGCCAAAATAAATGAAAGTGATGTACGCAATCCGTAATTAATATAATTAAAGAAAATCAAACCATTAATTTATAAGATATATTTTTATATCCATTTATTTATTATTCAAATCGAAAAATAATAATAAAATTTAACAAATACATTTGATTTAATTGCTTTGCCGAGCAGCATGATATACGCAAGAATCTTCCTCATAAAATGCTGATAATTAAATAACCATTTGGATTTCTTAATACTTTTCATTGTTGAGCAAGAGCCTGTGAAAAATTAAACCATGTTGATAGAGTTTCCATTCAAATTCATGTTTCAAACCTGCGATTATCAAAAGTGACTGATTAGCGCAATAGACTCCAACCAAACTCAGAGATAGAATTTTAATTCACTTTCACGTTTTATACCAGCGATTTCCAACCTTTTTCGTTTAGAGGAACCAGGGAGTTAGATAGTACAATCCTAGGAAAAAGTATCTTTTTCATTAATATCTAGACAACCTCTGGTCTTAGAAACTCGAAACATGGGCTAAATTTTAAGTGGGACTATTTCAAGGTTAGTGACGAAATTTGATCAAATTCGGTTCAGCCGTTCTCTCGTGATGATGAGACAAACAGACAGAAGACACATTTTCAATTTTATTTATATAGATATAGGTTATTTGTTTATTGCAATTATCTCGCATAAGGGTCAATTGTAGAAATGCTGAAAAAGGAGGAAGGTATGAAGAACTTTACGCTCCTTCCGTAAGGAAACCGTTCCCTATTTATAGTACAGCTGAGGGAGGGGGGGGGGGGGGGTCCCCATCCCTTGTTATTCCAGCATCGTTCATTGTCTTGAAAATTTTCTGATACATTCGATTAGAAATAACGTCCTCTTCATGTTCATATAATTTGCATAAAGCTTCATATTTAAAAGGGCACAAACTTCAAAATTTTCAATGGCAACATCCGATTTTGACTTCATAAACAAATTCTAGTGAAATTCTGTGAATAGCTTTGGAATAGCCCCACTTACAATTCAGTCCATGCCTCGACTAGGAGCAGGGTTTTTCCTAGATATTAATAAACAAGAAAGATGATTCATACATAAAGCATTGATTATGAAACACTTTCCAACTGCAATGCAATTTTATTTAAACATCTCTAAAATGCGATACATTCAGCGGGAATATTTTCAAAATTATCACAATACTACAATAATTTATTATATTTGAAAACTTAAAACTTCATCCAAAAACAATGAACTTTATTCAAATGTGACAGCAATTTTGTCTTTACTCATATATTTACTCAATGGTCAACAAGCAACGCAAATCTTTATGTCCGAAACTATTTATTTTTCAAAATTTATCAATTTTTACTTTCCATATATTTAACTTCCTTCTCGTATACATTGTATAAGGAAAGTATTGTGACGGGGAAGGAAAGTATATGTGTAAGGAAAGTATATGTCGTATCATCATAAGATTTCATATGCCAACGATATGATAAATATAAATTTGTGTAAGATTTTAACCATAAATAAGGGAGATATACGGTAAAAATTTAATCAAGGTCCGTCTCTATATTTAAGTTAGTAAAATGAAGATCACGCATACTCAGCAATTGCATCTCTTCTATTTCATTGATATAGCACATTCTTTACAAAATTATCTTATGAATAAGCTTGTGAGGTCCAAACTCGTGAATTTTAGAAGAATAAATGACATTTTCAACTATTAATACGTTAATATTAAATGAAGCTTTGAAGCCATAAAATGTAGTGCCCTTGGAGCCGCTAATAAATTTTCCCCACAATGTTGGGTAAAAATCATTTAAATTTTATTCGAATCATCAACAAATTTAAAACAAAAGAAAAAACAAAATATAATCTACATAAAATCTACATAAAAATTATAAGATATTGTTAAAAAAGTATATCACTTCTATTTCTACGGATGTTACTTATACATTTTCTGATTTGGATTGAGTATTGAAATGACTTTGTGAGGGCATGGTCTAAACGCTTTATTTATGCTGATGGTACAGTGGCTATTTTTGAGTGGGTTAACTTTATACTTCACTCTATATAAGAGTATAAACTATAACAAATTTATGATGATACAAAATATAATGAGATAGCGACTGGCAAACATTTAAGGTATATTTTTATATCCTTAAATTGCCCGGTATCACGGTATCAGGTATCCGTGAGATCGACAGCATGCTACCTGCAAAAGATTTAAACAAAACTTCAATCAGAAACTATTTTCGACCGTTAGCAAAGAGTGATATACAACAAAAAAGTGTAAAATCTATTGATCTAAGTACTTGTCACGATATACCAGCTGAACCTCATAATTATAATGAAATTTTGACTCATATAGATGATGCAGTGTATAGAAGTAATTTTCGTAATATGAAATCATTCAAATTTCAAAAGTGTAAATCCAAACGATGTATGCTCTGCCCTAGTGCAGATTCAGACATCATAAGTCAATCTACTAAACATCGACTTTTCTGCAAGGCTTTCCAATGCATCTATTTGATAAAATGTAATTCTTGTGCGAAGTGCTATATTGGACAGACTAAAAATCCTTTAAACATCCGTATAAACCTGCATCGTAATCACATAAAGAAAAATCACAGCAACAATCAAGAATGCCATTTGCTCTATACACATTTCCAGGATCACTCTTTCAATAACATTACAGTTTCAATTATTGACTTTGTTATTAAAACTCAACATCGTTTATGGTGGGAAAATATCCACATTCTGCAAAGAAATACCATCTACCCTTATGGGCTTAACTCTGTTTTATTTAATAAGCTTTATAATAATGACTATTACCACTCTCTGCAAAACTTCAGTATCAATTATAGTTCCTTAAAAATACGCAAAAGATGGTACAGAAGTAAAAACAAGAAAAAACAAAATTTGGACTTTATCATGGAATCTTTTCGGAGTTTTATACGGGATGTATATGGATATGCTGATCATAAACCTGATATTATACGTACATATATTCTGTCTATACGCAAAAAATTCATGCTTAACACTTGGAAAACTTGGATAAAGCAATTAACAGTCTGGAAAACGAAAGAAACAAATTTGTTTCAGAAACTGAATTTGGCTACTACTAGCGATTGGCTTAAAAAACGTTTTAACTTCCTTAATATCAAATTACAGAATGAAGAAGAGGATAATGTTACACACTCAACTTATTTAAATCTCCTTTTCCAGAACAAAACTTTTAATCTTATTCCATTTCGACATATTTTAAAAGACCATCAAGATACCCTTCCAATAAGCAACTTGAAAATCAGGACTTCTTATCGTTATGTCATTCCTTTAGGAAGAAAAGCATTCAACTATAATATTTTAAGTCAGAATCTACATCTACCCTATTTAACAGAATGCAAATGCAGAAACAATCCTTATTCCGATCCCATATTGGGTCATATAGTAACAGGTGATTGCAGAGTTCTTGTAGATACCACATTAATTCAAGCTTTCAAACTAGGTACTAAATATAGAAATCCGTATCATGGAGATCCGTTTGAGGCTTTTCGAGAAGACATTGATCGATTCATTTATAAACTTTCCATTCAATACAGTCTGCCAGATATGGCATTCCATCAATGGCGATCTGAGATGTGCAAGGACTTCAAGTACTATTATAAAGAACTTTACCAACCTCCTGACCAATGTAAAATAAACTTCCATCTTCTGAAGAACATTCAAAATCAATTTATAATTACATATATTGACAAGGCATCAAGTAACTACGCATTTACATGTAAGCTATTTTACATTAACATATTGAAAGAAAAATATGAAAATGAAGTTCTTTACAGTAAAATCAACCTCTCCCTTAAGGAAATCTCAAATAAAATCAAAGCTTTGTATTTATTAACTGGTATCAAATATACAGGAATTATCAAGTATCCGTATCTGATTAATATTCCGAAACTACATAAAAGTCCTATTACTTTCAGACCGGTTACTGTTGGATGCAATACCTATCTCACGAAAGCCAATAATATGTTAATGAAGCTTTTACAACCTATTTTGCTGAAACTTAATAACCAAGGAAGCTATATTATAAAAAACAGTCTACAAGTGATCAATATATTGAAAGATCATAAACATCCTTTGCACTTAAGAACTTATGATTTCCAGGAACTTTTTAATACTATAGATCTTGATGACATGACAAATATACTTTACAGCTTGTTTGAAGAATATGACTTAAAAAGGAGTCTGGAATTCAATAAATTCAAGTCTATAATCAAAATAGTTATTAAAGAAAATTACCTTTACAACGGATTATCTATTTATCAACAAATTAAGGGCATCCCCATGGGGGGGGATGTTCTTCCATATTGGCTGATATATATCTTAGTTTTTATGAAAGAAGATCACATATAAACAACGAAATCATATACCTACGTTATGTGGATGACGTAATTATTGGATATGAGAGTGAAAACTACACAATGAACTTTGATTTTTATCCACCAAACCTAATCTTGAAGGAAAACCCTCTTAGAAATAACAACGAGGTCGAATTTTTGGATTTGAATATCAACTATTGTCAAATCCCTCTCATATTCACCATCTATGATAAAAGAAAACAATTTAAACTACCCATTATTGGAATTATACATTGGAACTCCAACATACATTTGAATGTGTTTCGCAATGTATTCTTGGGAGGTTTAATCAGAATAAAAAGAACTATCAAAGAGGAACATTTACGTATCAATTTTGATCAAGAATTTTTAAAACAAGCATTTTTTAATAAATATCCAATTTCCTTTATGCGTAAAAATATTGATAATTTATACAGAACCAATTTTGCATATGGTGTAAGACTTAAGTCTTTTTTGAGTTCAATTAGAGACAAAATCATCGAACCCTCCATATGACAGGACCGCACTGTGATCACAGGACCGCAGCTGGCACTACATTTCATTTGAGTCGGCAATTCAGTTGGCTTTATTTGAGGTGATATGACTCTCGTGCACTTCTCTATCCAGGTCTCGTGATGATTACAAAGTCACTCCGGAGGTTGGCTTGGGTCAGGGCTGGCGACCAGGGGTGTAAATGCCGCGGCGTTTTTGACGAGCTCGTTGAACTGGGGAGTAAGGTCACAACCTCTTACCGCCATAGTGTAAGCTTTTTGCCGAGCCTTCCTTCCTTTTTACATGTTTTTTTCACTTTGTATATTTCAATTTTTCTATATATATAGTGTTTGGTACCCTCATGCTGCCATGCGCAAAAGTTACTAAAACATTTTTATTTCCGATTTTTCAATTTCTATATATTTATATTTTATATATATATATATATATATATATATATACTTATATATAATAAATACACATATATATTTTAACCGTTAGTTGTAGATACATTGTTTCAATTGCAGAAATAAATAGGAAATAAGGTAGAAAGTTACAAAAAATTAATTTAAATGATGTGCTATATTTTTATAAATGTGCTATATTAACTTTCTATATAGCCCCTCTGGGAAAAAAGTTAAATTAACAAAATGTTGTCAAACTGAAAACATATTCGAATCTTAAATGTTCAAATTTATTACGACGTACCTTGTCAAACTTCCCGACCTACACTTTTCTCGTATTTTTCGATACTCACCAAAATCCATGAATCCAGGGATCGTTCACAAATTGAATTGATTAACAGAAATAATATGCAAGTGTTAGATAAACCTTGAAATTTACATATCACTGGAGTTTGTTATTATAGGCTTTCTCTTTTGATGATACCTAAACTGCGATAAACGATAAGTTGAGAGGCCAAATTTAGATAATCTTATTCTGGTACAGTATTTTGCCCAATGGATCTAGTCTGGTATGGATGAATGTTACAAGCACACTGTAAACGCAATTACGTGAGTATGGGCATTCTCCAGGATTTCACTGAAGCAATCTTACAATGCAGCACATGTGATTTAAATATTTGTTACATCACAGATGTAACATTTACAACTTTTCCGGCTGTAAAAATGCTGAAATTTCACAGAATAATTTTAGTGCAATAATATTACATTTAAATATATATTTAAATTAAACACTTTGCAAATTTTTCAAAGCACAGAACTTTAAATGTATATTAGAGGTGTATGAAAAATGTCCGATGTACACATTGGAAGATTAACATTATCTGATCGTCCCGAGCAAATAGTTACACTGCGTCTTATAACACAAAATTAAAAAAAAAAAATTCTTGAAAATAAAGTGTAATTGCCAGTCTGAATTGATGCTAAAAATCATTCAAGAAATTCACAACTCTCTTGACAGCCTAATAATATTAAGTCCTTGTTTAACCCCAACACTCCTCCTTGTTATATCAATATGATTATAATACATATATGATTCACTCAATTGAGTTCAAATTCTTGAATTTGGTAGAGATTCAAGTCCTGTCTATAAGGTAAAATGATATCACACCAAGAAATCAAATAAACAAATTTGTTTTGAATTACGCACAGAATGAAGCAACTATTTTGGTGGATTAGTTTCACTCTTATTGGAGATCATCAGGCTCAACCAATCTTTAGTACCTAATAATCGACACAAGCAGCAATAAAACTTGTAATAAACTACAATTTTAAAAGTCCATATATTAGCCAGATGGTATCGAATTTATGAAAGATTTAGCTCAAACTGCAAGATATACTCGGTTTCAAAAAAATATGTGCAACCATAAGAAATTAAGTTACAGCCGCGAAACTCGGTATATATGCATCGGAGAAGATGTGCAAAGGATTAAAATTTAGGACCAAAAATACGGTTTATTAAGAAATGGTGATAGCAAGAAGATAACATTTTAGTAAGTGGTAAATCCTCCCCTAGCAGCTCTGTATTCGGTGAGACATAAAGTCAATTAAGTTGCTTATGTCCCTCTACGGAAGATTCTGTCACAAATATTGCGACTGGTCAGTTAATTCAGGGGTATTCTGAGAAGACTACAATTGTCGTCCCAGCATGTCCCAGAAGTGTTCTGTTGGTGATAGGTCTAAGAACTTAGATGGCCATGGAAGGGTATTAAATCCTCGAAGACATTGCTGAGAAAATCATGCAGTATATGTTCGAGCATTATCTTGTTGGTAAATGAAATCTGGGAAGCTTGACAGCATAGGCAGAAAAATCGGCTGCAAAATATCTTTGAAGCACAAGCGAGCCGTCAGACTGGCTTGCGGCACAACTAAGAGAAATCGGCTGTCCCACGAGATGGCTCCTTAGATTGTCACACCAAGTGCAATGGCGGTGTGCCTCTCAACAATAAATGCGAGATCAGAACGCTGACCAGTCCTCCTCGCCTCTTCTACACGCGTATCATCATAAGATTTCATATGTCGACGATATGATAAATATAAATTTGTGTAAGATTTTAACCATAAATAAGGGAGATATACGGTAAAAATTTAATCAAGGTCCGTCTCTATATTTAAGTTAGTAAAATGAAGATCACGCATACTCAGCAATTGCATCTCTTCTATTTCATTGATATAGCACATTCTTTACAAAATTATCTTATGAATAAGCTTGTGAGGTCCAAACTCGTGAATTTTAGAAGAATAAATGACATTTTCAACTATTAATACGTTAATATTAAATGAAGCTTTGAAGCCATAAAATGTAGTGCCCTTGGAGCCGCTAATAAAGTTTCCCCACAATGTTGGGTAAAAATCATTTAAATTTTATTCGAATCATCAACAAATTTATTTTCTATTTCTACTTTAATTAATTTAATTAGAAATTTTATAATATGTCCTTGACTATAGGCTTTTATTTTTCAAGTCCAAAAATCTGTATCATTGAAACATTAAAAGACATCAGCACCTTTTTTTCCCGCTTGGTACAGTTTGTTTTAATTTAAAGGTATAGTATGTTTGTTTTAATTAGGGATTCATCTAGAAAACAAAACTTAAAACACTTACTAATATATACAGAAACGCTACTATTTAATTTGATACAACTTACTATAATTGCTGTTATAGACACGAAACATTGCAATTCAATAAGACAAGGTAGTTCCTGTCATTAACTTATTGGATATGTTGCAGCATAGAATCTACAGTGGTGCTAAAAAAATTTTATCACGCCAAAAAATTCAGTATATTCTAAATAAATGTTTAATACAGCGTACCTGAATATTGCATCTTATTCTTAGTGAGTTGTATATGAAAATTTAAAGTGTCCTCGCCGTACAGTCATTATTGTGGGAGATATTTCTCCATGTCAACTCGAAAATTTAGCAAAGTATTCTTTTAACTATGAAATTTTTTTTATTAATAATTATTAATAAGATAAAAATGTCACATTTCTTATTCTTTCGGAATATTTCATACATAGACACTCCTAAATAAATAATGTTTGTGCATTACTGCATATCCTCCCTCTTCAACGTATTCATGAATATTAAACACTGAAAAAATAACTTTTAATGTATTGCTGGCCTATTTCTTCTTCAAAGTCATGGAAATATGGAGGTAATGCAATTTTTTGAGCAACACTATATAACAAGCTGGGGTATCCGGACAAAATAATTCCCACATTATATAAAGTGCATCGTTAAGGCTAACTTTCATAATATTTTATAGAATAACTTACCTTGAAACATAGATACAAAACATAAAATTTGCATAAAAATGTTCTTCGCAGTCTTCGTTATACGTTCTAAATGTAATTAACAGTTTGAAAGTAACTAAAAAAGTATATTATTATTTCTGTTTTCAATGCAATAATATCTTGTGCTAAACATAAAGTCCCAAGAATGCAAATTTAGTCTTTGCCTACATATTCTTCGAGTGCATTTCTTACGCTAAAGAAATATGTGCATTTAGTTTAATTTGCAAATTCACCATCTATTGTTGTTGATTTCGACTTTTGAATAAAATTCGAAATTAAAATTATTTTATATAAAATGATTGTATAATATTAAACTTCAAGTTATAGAACAAGATATCGATATAGCATGCATTCATCTAATTGACATTCAAATTTGTCATTTCATTTTAAATTATGTTTTCTTCCTAACGGAAATGCAGTAACAGCGTCTTGCGTAATCACTCATGGCACAAAATCCAAGAGTTCAAACTTTGCATTGAGCTGTAATTTTGAAATGTTTCTTTTGAGTATAATGGACGGTCACCAAAAGGCTTCAAAATAATGCAATTTTGCATAGTATAGGGCGATACTTCTATAAGTACTGAAAGGAATGAAGTAACATTTTGCATCCCAAGGTATCTAACAGTGCGGAATCGATTGCCGTCAAAATTTGTCCTCGTTTCTAATCATATTTTTTTAAATATGATAATCATAATTAATATTAACATTTTGTTTAAAGATGAAGAATGGTATATATTTTGTTTGGGCTATTTATAGTATCACAATATGAAATAAGAATTAGATTGATAGGCTAATTATTTCAGGAAATATGAATGGATTCATAACTAATATGAAATAAGAATTAGATTGATAGGCTAATTATTTCAGGAAATATAAATGAATTCATAACCAATATGAAATAAGAATTAGATTGATAGGCTTATTATTTCAGGAAATATATATGAATTTTCATAACCAATATGAAATAAAAATTAGATTGATAGGCTAATTTTTTCAGGAAATATAAATGAATTCATAACCAATATGAAATAAGAATTAGATTAATAGGCTAATTATTTCAGGAAATATAAATGAATTTTCATAACCAATATGAAATAAGAATTAGATTGATAGGCTAATTATTTCAAGAAATATAAATGAATTCATAACCAATATGAAATAAGAATTAGATTGATAGGCTAATTATTTCAGGAAATATAAATGAATTCATAACCAATATGAAATAAGAATTAGATTGATAGGCTAATTATTTCAGGAAATATAAATGAATTCATAACCAATATGAAATAAGAATTAGATTGATAGGCTAATTATTTCAAGAAATATAAATGATTTCATAACCAATATGAAATAAGAATTAGATTGATAGGCTAATTATTTCAGGAAATATAAATGAATTCATAACCAATATGCAATAAGAATTAGATTGATAGGCTAATTATTTCAGGAAATATAAATGGATTCATAACTAATATGAAATAAGAATTAGATTGATAGGCTAATTATTTCAGGAAATATAAATGAATTTTCATAACCAATATGAAATAAGAATTAGATTGATAGGCTAATTATTTCAGGAAATATAAATGCACTCATAACCAATATGAAATAAGAATTGATAGGCTAATTATTTCAGGAAGTATAAATGAATTCATAACCGATATAAAATTAGAAGCTCGAAATTTGGAGTACCCAAAACTTCCCAACTGTTTGAGTAAAATAAATAAATTTTATATGAATTTATAGTGCTTGGTGGAGGATCAGAATCTGCAGTTAAAAAGTGGTTTGCTTTTTGAAAAAAAATGAGTTTGAGCAAAGTTTAATATAAAGACTGCTCCTTGTGCAAATTAGTTGCTCATTTTTATAGCAGGCATTATTACGAGTCTAATGATACATTTGGTTTTACTGTATGATTCAAAGAACCGGAATATTGCGCGGTGTTCGGATTATATTTTGACCAGCTATACACCCTGTCATTCGGAACAGAAAGATATCCTACATAAGTAATAAAATATGTAAAAGTTTTCAAGATTTTCAGTCTAATTATATGCAACGATACCTTGTATTTTAGAAGATGATTTGTTGCTAAATATTCTGTTGTTTTTATTCAACGAGAATTCATGACACGCTGAGTTCAAAACTTATGTGTTCGGTAGTTACAAGGCGGGACAAATTATTGGGGCATTTCGGTCTAAAGTTAATTTACAGTCTAATATTTATCTTTTAATGCGACGACACGGCCACGAAAGTTGTTTTTTTATCCATTACCAGTTGAAACAAGTAATTCTGAAGCAATAGCGAGCATCATGACACATCCCTACAACTAAAGTAAACTTATAGGAGCGAGTGAGAACACTTTCTGTACAATTATCTCTATTTTTAGTACCGCGTCTGAAAAGGCTGAACGAATAAAAGCACTTGAAAAAGAAAAAACAAAGCACCAGAAGTTTTAAGAAAAGGGAAACCTCAGATGGAGAAGAAAGGAGCTTTCATTCCATGTAATTGCACTATTCTTTATGACGTTATTTCATTTTCTGGGATCCGGAACTCGTTGAGATTTACTAAGGGAATTTAGAAAGGTACTACCTTTCTGACGTTAACATTTGAGACTTCGTAAACCGCGAATGCTGCAAATTTATACCTGTTTCCAAACGAACAGTGTCTTGGAAATTTTTCATGCAATCTTGCATTTGTGCTATCCGTGAGCAAACAGTGAAAGGGCTCCTGCGTCTTTTGCATAATTTGGTTGCAGGCTGCAGAATACATTTGCAGAACTGGGCGTAACAGTTAAAATAAATATTTTTGAACATTTCAAAAGTCAAGATGCAAAAAGAAGATAGGAGAATGAAGGTCTATTACGTACTTCTTACAAAAAGAATTTGTGAAATTGACCAATAACGTTATGTGAGTGAATATTATTACAACCTTTTTAAATAGTATGCATTTTATAGAAAATCGATGTCTTTTCATAAGAGTAATCCCAACTTTTTGGAAGTCTAAACAAGCAATCCTCCATATTCCTCAATAACAGCAAATTTTTGTTATTTCTTTTCAGTGACGGGTCATTCCATTTAAAATCACCCAAAAAAGTAATATTTGGTTACATGACCATTTTTGAAAATTTTTATATTTTGCATAAATGTTCCTACATATTTCAGGAGATAAAAAACGGTTTTTAAAAAATTTTCATCTAGCTCGTTTATTTTGTATAGACATTTTTTCAACATCCAAATTTGAAGAACTTTGATGTTGAAGCAAATTTAAATATCTTGAAACTCAAAAGAGTTAGATACTTGGAATAAAAACTATTTTACTGGCCTTAAAGTGGTCCACATTTCGTGTCATTGTAAAATTTGTGTAGCTGTAATCTGAGTGGCTGAAATTTAGCGTTGAAATTCAGCATCAGTTTAGCTAAAAATGCAGTTTTTAGGCATTTTAAAAATAATGAAGACAACAATTTTCAAATTTTCACCGTATATTACCCCACGTCGTATCTTACCCCCCGTATCTTACCCTACGTTTAGCTGGAGAAATTTTGAGACTGAGAACTTTCTTCTTTTCATTTTATTAAGTCCCAAATATGGCGATTTTTTCAAATTTACAAATATTTAAACCTTAATATCTCTGGTGGAGGAATCGGGAAAAATATGAAACTTGCAGAGAATCAAGTATTACATAATATCTAATTATATTAAAAATTTTGAGCTTGAGACTTTTCTCATTTTATTGATATGGAGTGATGAGTAAGTCCTAAGAGTAACAAATCTTAATTTTCTTTTTTCCATAAAGTTTGATACCTTTTATTAAAATTAGTCATTGTAGAGGCGTGATATTTCAGTACATAGTTTGTCAGTAATCTGGTAGCTTTGTTCTGTATGTGTATGAATTTCCAAAGGCGTGTGTTTTCTCAGTGTTTTTGATGGAGGAACGAACCCATTATGCATTGGATGCCTTTTGGAAAGAAATTCTTGGACGTACTGGCTTGAAGATTGCAGATATAAGTCTTCATTTCCAAAACACATGTTCAAAATTTCAGTACGCCACTACTGTTTATCATAAATACAAGCTACTACTGGGATATCTACATACTCCAAAGATATAGATGTTTGGTAACATCTTATGGCGAATTTGCTGAGAGGTAAAAATATGCGCTTTTCTCTCGTTTGAGATACATATTTACATTTTTCAAATCTACATTTCAACATGTTCACATTTAATTTCATTTCTTCCTTTGAAACATAGGATATTCCTTTTGTATTCCCAAATGTAGGATATTCCTTTGATATAAGGTTAAGTAAGATTCCTTTAATCCTAACTAAGTATTCAGAAACCTGCAGATCTTCGCATATTTTTGATTTAGACTAACAGCTAGGCATTAAACTGATAATCTTTATTTTTTTGTTCATTACTGCCTATCTTGCATTTTTCTTTTAATTTGTCAATTAAATTAGTATATTCATTACACAAAATATATGAACCTTCTTCATATTAACTTGGTCTTCTGTAAATGAATGTTCTAATTTCTTACACAGTTCTTCTAGAATTTACTTTGTTTTCAATATTAAAGCTCGATTTTTTTTCTGAACTTAATCGTTTAATTTTTGATATTGGTGAAATATCCAGTACAGAACAAACTGCATCAACTTCACTTAAACTAATCTCTTCTGGAACAAACACTTCTTCAGTTTTTTCAAGAATATATGTACTTTCGTTAGCCAAAAATGCATTTTTATAACACGTAGGGCATAAAGATTTTCCTGGAACAAGGTGTACATGACGCTGTCTGTTTTTCTTTAAATGTTTCAACGTAATTTCACAACAACCTTTGTAGCCATTTTCTTTAATCCAGTGTGATAGCAAAAAGGAGCACAACACACATGTTCAAAAAGATGATTATACTTATTAATGAACTTTTTCTCGTGATATTTACAAACTATTTTCAAGTGGTCTGTATCTAATCTTAACTTCAGTAGTGTTTTATCAACTTGGCTGACATTTCCAAAATTAGTAAAATTCTTTCTGATTTTACCATAAGTATACTTATGGCAATCTTCTTTAATAAATTTGCCAATAGAACATTCCATTTTTATGAACTTTAAATATCAATGTTGTATATAATTAAACAGCATAAGGCATTGAATACATCTCACCACTAGAAACTGTGTAGAACTGGAAGAAATGATATGAGCTGATTCGTGCTTAGTTGAGAATTTTCATAACATTATGCAACAAGTAGTAGTAACAATCTGAAAATGGCGCTCTTTTATATATGCATGTTGTGTTTTCTTTTTTCAAATACAAATCAGGTTTGGCTACTTTTAGCCAATTTGGCTATCTTTGTTCATGATTGGTTCACTTTTTTTTAACTTTGAATTTTAAAGGTAAAATGTTAAATAAATTTTCATTAATAACAATAATTTATGATTTTAAATTACTTATAATTCATAATTTTCATGATTTGTAGGATTAATAATAAGAATAAATAGAAAATTTGAAACAAAGTTATGCATGTTTGATAAATAAATAAGATTTTAGGACATGCTCATAACTCCATATCTATAGAACCAGAAAATTCTCAAACTCCAAACTTTTACTACAATTAGTTATTATGTAGTACTTGATTCTCTGTAAGTTTCAGATTCCCCCACCAAAGATATTAAGGCTTAAATATTTGTAAATTTGAAAAAGTCGCCATGTTTGGGACTTAATAAAATAAGAAAGAGAAAGTTCTCAGTCTTAAAATTTCTCCAGCTAAGACATTCGGAGTAGGGTAAGATATGGTGAAAATTTGCAGATTTAAAATTGTTCCCTTTATTATTTTTAAATAACCTAAAAACTGCATTTTTAGCTAAACTGATGCTGAATTTCAACGCTAAATTTCAGCCACTTAGGTGGCAGTTACACAAATTTTACAATGACAAGAAATGTAGACCACTTTAAGGCCAGTAAAATAGTTTTTATTCCAAGTATCTCTTTTAAGTTCCAAGATATTTAAATTTGCTTGAACATCAAAATTCTTCAAATTTGGAGTCCGCCATGTTGGAAAAATGGCTGTACAAAATAAGCGAGCTAGATGAAAAAATTTTGAAAATCGTTTTCCATCTGCTGAAATATGTAGGAACATTTGTACAAAATGTAAAATTTTTCAAAAATGGTCATGCAACCACTACTAAGTGATTCTATATGGAATGACCCTGACACATTTTCACATAACATAATAAAGGGGGCCGAATTTTTAGTTTGGCATATTATGCTAACTTAAATATATACACTGTAAAACAAGAAAGATTAATCATTCATAAAGCATTGATTATAAAACACTTTCCAACTGAAATGCTATTTTATTTAAACATTTCTAAAATACGATAGATTCAAAGGGGATATTTTTTAAATTATCATAGTACAATAATTGGAAACTTAAAACTTCATCAAAAAAGGCAATGCTATAAAATCGCTTGCTTCTCTAACTAAGTAAAATCAATTAATATTCCATTCATACCACTTACACTCCAGACTCCAGAGCTAAATAATTATGCATTAAAAATTCAGCAATTCTTATACAACTCATCTTACAATCGCTTGCTTTATTTACATTTTGCATACGTTAAAATTAGGTTTCGTTGTAGAAGCAATCAAAGTTTAGTAGTCATTTAAATTAAAAAATATTGTAATTGAATAAGCACAAAATTTAGAAACACAGCTAATATGAAAAAATAAAGTGTTTTTAAGACGTATGCAGCACTAAATATAAATACAAGAAAGATCAATCATGCATAAAGCATTGATTTTAAAACACTATCCAACTGTAATTTTATTTAAACATCTCTAAAATACGATACGTTCCGCGACAATATTATTGTAATTATTGTAGAACTACAATAATTTATTTTACTGGGGAAATTAAAACCATGGAGAAAAATTACGTTCTTACTCCATGCTTAAAACTTCATTCAAACTTTATTCAAATGACACCATCAAAATATAAATCGTCTAGCTCTTTATGTTAAAGCAGTGAGTATTTCATTCATCCACTTTTATTCCAGACTCTAGAGTTACATAATTTTTTGTGAAAAAAATTCATCAATTCTTATACAACTCATCTTACAATGACGTGTTTACATTTTACATTGATTAAAGTTATAGACTTCGTTGTAGAAATAATCAAAGTTTGATGATCATTTAAACTCAAATATATAGTAACTGCGCTGGCACAGAATATGGATGCACAGAAAAAACGCAAAAATAAAGCGGTTTTAGGACGGATGCAACACAAAATATAAATTAAAAAGAACTTTAAAAATCACGATTTTGACACAAGACGGATGCCATATTTCATTTTGAAGTGCGCCACGTGAGCTCTTCATATTATATGGGTGTCAGTATTCTATTGTGAATTTGTGATGTCAATGTCAATGTCAATTTGTGAATTTTAAATTCGCTTAAAATCTGTTTAAAAAATTAGGTCCCATAGGATTCAATGCATTTCATTCTTGCAACCCGGGTTCAATCTAAAAGTAATTGGGTAATATTATTCATTTCCATTCCCATATGTCCCACAGACCGTCTCAACAACATACTAAAATTTCACTTTGATAAAGTCATTTCCACGGCAGTTATCGTGCAAACGGACAGACAGACAGATAGAATGAACAAAGTCATAAACACTTTTCAACTATGTATGTTATAAAGTGTTAAAAATTGATACAAATTTCATTATTGTAATAGAAATACTTTAATATAGATAAAAAATACGGGATACAAGGATAAATTGATGTTAGGAAAAGGGAATCTTTCTTAAATAGAGAATCGATTGAGATTTAATTAATAAACTTTTCTTTCGTGTAGGAAATTAAAGGCCATTATATATTCTGTGAAATTGCACACAGGCATCATTTCCTTCCACATCATTTATATCAATACGTCACTTTCCTTATCTCTTCTACGGCTCGATATTTCAAGATCTAAAGTTAATGGGCCCGAAACAAAACCAAGCAGGGAATAAAATAATTATTGGACAGGATTGTATGAATGTTTAGGCATGTGGTTCGTATCTGTGTGAGGTTGAGATCACACTGCAGATCATGAAATTATGTGACATCAACTATATTTTATTATTTTTAACACTTTACAACGTAGTTGAAAAGTGTTTATGATTTTGGTCGTTCTGTCTGTCTGTCCGTTTGCACGATAACTGCCGTAAAAATGACTTTATCAAAATGAAATTTCAGTATGTTGTTCAGACGGTCTGTGGGGCATATGGAAATGTAAATGAATAATATCACCTAATTAGTTTTGGATTGAATTCGAGTTGAAAAAGTGAAATATATTGACCCCACGGGACCTAATTTTTCAAACATTTTTTAAGCGAAGTTAACATTCAAAAATTGCTTTTAAAATTTTAGCAAATATTCAAATTATCCCATAAGATATATAAAAAAAATTAAGCAAAATATTTTCGGTAGTTTTTTAAATAAAAATTAAAATAATAATTATACCCATATTATATGAAGAGATCACGTGACCCACTTCAAAATAAAATATGGCATCCACCTTTTTCTCAGTGTCAAAATCATGATTGTTAAAGTTCTTTTAAATTTATATTTAGCGTTGCATCCATCCTAAAACCGCTTTAATTTTGCGTATTTTCTGTACATCTATATTTTGCACCCACGCAATTACAATATATTTGAGTTTAAATGACAGTCAACCTTTGAATATTTCTACAACGAAGCCTAATTTTAACTCACGCAGACTGTAATCAATTCGAGCTCTAAGATGAGTTGTATAAGAATTGCTGAATATTTTAACGCAAAATGATTTAGCTCTGGAGTCTGCAATATAGCTGATATGAATTACACATTCATTGATTTTACATAGAGAAGCAGACGATTGCCTCTTTCGGTGAAGTTTTAAGCATGGAGTTAGAAAGTACTTTTGCCTCCATGGTTTTAAAATTTTAAGAATAATAAATTATTGGAGTACTGTGATAATTTAAATAATATCACAGCTGAATGCAATTCATTTTAGAGATGTTTAAATAAAGTTGCATTGCAGTTGGAAAGTGTTTCATAATCATTGCTTTATGCATGATTGATCTTTCTTGTTGTTTAATTGCATGGATGTCGAATTTCTTTATACATTTTCATGATTTCCATAAGGTTCCTCGGAGTAATAGTGCAAAACGGGTTAATAACGTAAAATGCTGGTTCACAAAGGATCCGATAGATTAATTTACTGGTTAAGATTTGACAGTTTATTGAATCACAAAATAATGCAGAATGTGTGAGTGTGTGTGTGTGTTGTGTGTTGTATGTGGGGGGGGGGGGAGACGATATCTCACAAAGGAATGAAGTGTTTGAAACGAAACTTTGTGCAAATATTACAATCAGCAAATACTGGAAGCTTGTTGATTTTAATTGTGGTTGAATGTTTAGAACTTCCCCAAATTTTCGAATGAATCATTAAAAATCAGAACCTGCTATAATGTTACGCAAATAATCATTATTTATGTAATTTTTTTATTAGATAACAATTCAAAAACTTTAGAACCCTAGCATGTACCGTTCTCGAAGGATTGCATTTTTTCAATTAACTGTATCGAAAAAATCATATAAAATATTAACTATTGTGAAATATGTCCACTTTTCACATGTAATATTATGTGATACATTTGTTAACATCATTTTTGTGGATCTAGTTCATACCATTCACGAGAAAATATAATTTGCGTAATACTAGTTTTGTATTTTGACGCCTAACAAATCCTACATAGGAACAACGAATAACAGTCATTCATCTCTCCGTCTGTCTGTAACTCTTAGTGATAAATTTGACTATTCATTTAGCGAAATATCACCAACCTGGCGATATTTCGCCTCAGATTGACGAAATATTGTTAATATTGCAAAAATGAAGCTAAATTAATGAAAATGATGTCATATTGATGAATTAATTATTATGTCTGTCTGTCTGTATGTATGTATGTTTGTCTCATCAACAGAGGAGAACGACTGAACCGAATTTTTTGAAATTTTGTGGGTAACCTTGGAATAGATCGACTTAAAATTTAGTCCATGCTTCGAGTTTATAGCATCAGATGTAGAGTAGATATTAATTAAAAACTCACAGTTCCATAGATATAGCATTTTGCAGAAGATATTTTTACCGCAAATTTCTGAAAACACAAGAAAGATCAGCCTTAATTATGAAACACTTTCCAACAGCAGTGCAATTTTATTTAAGCATCAATAAAATGCGATACATTCAGCTATGATATTTTTAAAAGTATCACAATACTACAATAATTTATAATATTTGGAATTTACATTCAGCAGTCATATTTTTAAAATTATCACAATGCTATGATAATTTATTATATTTGGAAACGTCATCGAAAACAAATGAAATTTATTCAAATAACGTCATCGAAATATAAATCGCCTGGCTCTCTAAATAAAAGCAGTGAATATTTCATTCATAAACTTTTTTCCATTCCTTTCATTCAGCGGCGATATCTTTAAAATTATCTCAATACTACAATAATATATTTTACTTAAAAATTTAAAACCATGGAAGTAAAAGTATTTTCTAATTCCATGCTTAAAACCTCATCGAAAAACGCAATACTATAGAATCGTCTGCGTCTCAATGTAAAATCAATGAATGTTTCATTCATATCAGCTATATAGCAGACCCCAGAGCTAAATAATTTTACGTTAAAGAAAATCAGCAATTCTTATACAACTCATCATAGAGCTTAGTGTGTTTACATTCTCCAAAAGTAAAAATTAAGTTTCGTTGTAGAAATAATTAAAGTTTGATTATCATTAAGCTCAAATATATTCTAATTGCGTTGTTTCATAATATAGATGCACAAAAATTAAGCAAAAAAAAAGCGGTTTTAGGACGGATACAACATTAAATGTAAACAAGAAAGATCAATCATGAATAAAGTATTGTTTATGAAACACTTTCCAACTTCAATGCAATTTTATTTGAGCATCTCTAAAATGTGATATATTTTCGGTAATATTTTTAAAATTATCACACTACTATATTAATTCATTATATATGAAAACTTAAAACTTCATCGCAAAAAATGATCTTTATTCAAATGACGGCATTGAAATATAAATTGCCTGGTTTAAACATCTCTAAAATACGATACATTCCTCGGTGATATTTTTAAAATTATCATAATACTACAATAATTTATTATATTTGAAAACTTCATCGAAAACAAATGAACTTTATTCAAATGACGTCATCGAAATATAAATTGCCTGGATTTCAATATAAAAGCAGCATTTCATTCATAAACTTTTTTCCATTCCTTTCATTCATCACAATACTATAATAATTTATTTCATTTAAAAACATAAAACCATGGAGGTTCAAGTAATTTGAATCTATGCTTAAAACTTTATCGAAAAGACGTATGCTTCTGTATGTAAAATCAATGAATGTTTAATTATATCAGCTATATTGCAGACTCTACGAGCTAAATAATTTTGCATTAAAGAAATGCAACAATTCTTATATAACTCATTCTACGTCTTTTGGTGTTTACATTTTCCATAACTGAAAATTAGGCTTCGTTGTAGAAATAATCAAAGTTTGATGATCATTTAAACTCAAATATATTGTAATTGCATTGTTTCAGTATGTAGATGCACAGAATTTAAGCAAAAATAAAGCGGTTTTAGAACGGATGCAGCACTAAATATAAATTCAAAAGAACTTTACAAATCACGATTTTGACACAAGATGGATGCCATATTTTATTTTGAAGTGGGCCACGTGATCTCGTCATATAATGGTCACGTGATCGCTTCATATAAAAGGTGTAATTATTATTTTAATTTTTATTTAAAAAACTACTGAATATATTTTGCTGAATTTTTTTTTATATTTTTTATGGGACAATTTAAATATTTTTTAAAACTTTCGAAGCAATTCGTGAATTTTAAATTCGCTAAAATATGTTTAAAAAATTAGGTCCCGTAGGATTCAATGTATTTCATTTCTTCAATCCGGGTTCAATCCAAAACTATTTGGGTGGTATTATTTATTTATATTCCCATATGTTCCACAGACCATCTGAACAACATACTAAAATTTATTTTTGATAAAGCAATTTTTACGACAGTTATTGTGCGATCGGACAAAAAGACAGAATGAACAAAGTCATAAACATTTTTCAACTGTGTCGTAAAGTGTTAAAAATTTTATCATGTCCCTTAGTAACGGATTTAAATCCAATGTGTTTATACGGCAGACAATTTTTTTTTAAATATTTTCCGATTTAAATAATAAAGAAATTTATATAAAATAAATTTTATGGAAATTGCATTTTTGACTGGATTATATGAATTACGTCATTCAGGTTATAATATTACTGGGAATATTGATATTTTCAATTTATTACGACATCTGTTTTATTTTGAGCAAAATGGTTGAAACTCATGTATTGTAGTACTGGTAATCTTCTATTAGTACACGGGTATATCTTTTAATCTTAGAGAATATAAGTTGTACGTTTATATCTTCCCATACAATTTTAGCGCTTTCATTTTGAAATATATTGAAATCAATTACTGCCCTCAAGTTTAAATATTGAAGGGATAATTGATATTGTCCTTTTATTACATCATCTGTTTTATTCTGGCAAAGATTTTCGAAATTCATATATTGTAGTACTGGTAATTTTCTACTAAAACACGGGTATATCTTATGAATTTCGGGAATATAAGTAGTACGGGTATCTTTCCATACAATTTTAGCGTTTTTATTTTGGCATATATTGATTCAATTTCATATTTTTTGTACCTTTCTTTACAAACGGGACCAGTCTGTTTTATTCTTCAGATAATTTGTGTATAGCGAGAACAGAAATTCTTAAACTTCTTTTTAGGAGCATTAATTTAAATATTTAATAGAATCTTTTAAATAAGAATGTCATTTGGAATAGTATAGGAATTTGCATACGATTGTGAATTTTATGTTTCTTTTATATTTTCTAATCTACGAGAATGCAAGTAGTGCGGATATACCTTTCCATACAATTTCAGCGTTTTCATTGTAACATATATTGCCATCAATTACGACCTTCGGGTTTAAAGATTACAGGAATTATTGATATTTTCAATTAATACGTTATCTGTTATATTTTGAAAAATATTCTTGGAACTCATATTGTAGTACGGTTAATCCTCTACTAATACACGGTTATATTTTCTAATCTACGAATATATAAGTAGTAGAGGTATATAATTTTAGCGCTTTCATTTTGGCATGTATTGGAATCAATTACAGCCTTCAGGTTTAAAGATGACGGGGATTATTGATATTTTCAATTTATTACGTTATCTGTTATTTTTTTGCAAATATTTTTTAAACGAAGTCTAAACGAGTAATCTTCTACTAATACATGGGTCTATCTTCTAATATTTGTGAATATAAGTAGCACGGGTCCGATATAATTTTAGCACTAATAATAAATAATAAAATTTTAAATAATAAAGAAATGTATATAAAATAAATTTTATCGAAAGTGCATTTTTGACTCGATTATATTATTTACGGTTTTCAGGTTTAAAGAATATGGGGATTATTCATATTTTCAATTTATTACTGCTTCTGTTGTATTTTGACACATATTTTTGAAACTCATATTGTAGAATGGGTAATCTTCTATTAATACACGGGTATATCTTCTAATCTGGGAGAATCTATGAGTATATCTCCTCATGTAATTTTAGCGATTTCATTTTGGCATCTATTGATTTAATTTCATATATTTGTTAATTAATTTACAAACGGGACCAGGATGTTTTATTCTTCAGATCTGTCCGTGAAGATAATTTTGTAAAGCGAGAACAGATATTCTTATACTTCTGTTTAGGAGCATTAAATTAAGTATTTTAATAGAATATTTTGATTAACAATGTCATTTAGTATACTATAAGAATTTGCACATGATTGTGAATTTCAAGTTTCTTTTTTATTTATATGCTCCGTACGACGAACGGGTATACTGCTAGTCGTAATATAAAATTCGCAGAGGTTTAAAACTCACGAAAAGTTTAAATTCACTAAAAATCGTCTGAATTATGTTCAAAGTTTATTGAAAAGATAATATTTAGGTCTTTCCAATGGTGTCAATGTGGAAACCCTGTGATAATATTTTAGGTCTCTAAAGTATCGATTTCTGTGAATATCAGGCTAAAACATAAAATAACATAAAAGCTAGTTCGAAATTAAAATAAAATAATGCCAAGGTTCACCTTTTTGGACCTTAAAGTACCTGTGCAACCACTTTCATGGTGGTATGATATTACACAGTCGTCATATTTCCCTCTACAGACTGCGTAAAGAGGCACACACAGACACATTTTCCTTTTTTAAACAAGATATTTATTAAAATGTTCAGGTTTGTACGTATACGTAGTCAATGAGTTTCTCTATGAAATCATATATTTGTCCTCGAAAAAAATTCTAACATATGTGCATGAATATTGGTGGAATGTGAACGTGGCGTTATTACTCCTAAGTGACATCATAAATGCTTAAAATCAAAGAAATTGTGAAGGTCCTACTTGTGTAGGTCCACTAAGGTCCCTTTCAGATCTCCGATATCCTTGCACTAACCTACAGGGTTGATTTGTTGGAGCGCAAATCTAAAGAATCTTCCTGCCCCAACCAGGAATCGCACTACGGATCTTCGGACTGCTCAGCCGACGTTCTACCTTTGAGCTGCTGGGACAGAATCGTAAGCTCCTATGGTCGAAGTGGTTGATCTCCGCAAAATTTTTATTTAATTGATTATATGCTTAAAATTGGAAAAAAAAATATATATATATATAGAAAAATTGAAATATACAAAGTGAAAAAAACATGTAAAGAGGAAGGAAGGCTCGGCAAAAAGCTTACATTATGGCGGTAAGGGGTTCTGACCTTACTCCCCAGTTCAACGAGCTCGTCAAAAACGCCGCGGCATTTTCACTCCTGGTCGCCAGCCCTGGCCCAAGCCAACCTCCGGAGTGACTTTGAAATCATCACGAGACCTGGATAGAGAAGTGCACGAGAGCCATATCACCACAAATAAAGCCAACTGAATTGCCGACTCTAATGAAATGTAGTGCCAGCTGCGGTCCTGTGATCACAGTGCGGTCCTGTCATATGGAGGGTTCGATGATTTTGTCTCTAATTGAACTCAAAAAAGACTTAAGTCTTACACCATATGCAAAATTGGTTCTGTATAAATTATAAATATTTTTAAGCATAAAGGAAATTGGATATTTATTAAAAAATGCTTGTTTTAAAAATTCTTGATCAAAATTGATACGTAAATGTTCCTCTTTGATAGTTCTTTTTATTCTGATTAAACCTCCCAAGAAAACATTGCGAAACACATTCAAATGTATGTTGGAGTTCCAATGTATAATTCCAATAATGGCTGAATAAACGCTTTATTTATGCTGATGGTACAGTGGCTATTTTTAAGTAGGCTAACTTTATACTATTCACTCTATATAAGAGTATAAACTATAACATATTTATGATGATACATAATATAATGAGATAGCGACTGGCAAACATTTAAGGTATATTTTTATATCCTTGAATTGCCCGGTATCACGGTATCAGGTATCCGTGAGATCGATAACATGCTACCTGCAAAAGATTTAAACAAAACTTCAATCAGAAACTATTTTCGACCGTTAGCAAAGAGTGATATACAACAAAAAAGTGTAAAATCTATTGATCTAAGTACTTGTCACGATATACCAGCTGAACCTCATAATTATAATGAAATTTTGACTCATATTAATGATGCAGTGTATAGAAGTAATTCTCGTAATATGAAATCATTCAAATTTCAAAAGTGTAAATCCCAAGGATGTATGCTCTGCCCTAGTGCAGATCCAGACATCATAAGTCAATCTACTAAACATCGACTTTTCTGCAAGGCTTTCCAATGCATCTATTTGATAAAATGTAATTCTTGTGCGAAGTGCTATATTGGACAGACTAAAAATCCTTTAAACATCCGTATAAACCTGCATCGTAATCACATAAAGAAAAATCACAGCAACAATCAAGAATGCCATTTGCTCTATACACATTTCCAGGATCACTCTTTCAATAACATTACAGTTTCAATTATTGACTTTGTTATTAAAACTCAACATCGTTTATGGTGGGAAAACATCCACATTCTGCAAAGAAATACCATCTACCCTTATGGGCTTAACTCTGTTTTAATTAATAAGCTTTATAATAATGACTATTACCACTCTCTGCAAAACTTCAGTATCAATTATAGTTCCTTAAAAATACGCAAAAGATGGTACAGAAGTAAAAACAGAAAAAAACAAAATTTGGACTTTAGCATGGAATCTTTTCGGAGTTTTATACGGGATGTATATGGATATGCTGATCATAAACCTGATATTATACGTACATATATTCTGTCTATACGCAAAAAATTCATGCTTAACATTTGGAAAACTTGGATAAAGCAATTAACAGTCTGGAAAACGAAAGAAACAAATTTGTTTCAGAAACTGAATTTGGCAACTACTAGCGATTGGCTTAAAAAACGTTTTAACTTCCTTAATATCAAATTACAGAATGAAGAAGAGGATAATGTTACACACTCAACTTATTTAAATCTCCTTTTCCAGAACAAAACTTTTAATCTTATTCCATTTCGACATATTTTAAAAGAACATCAAGATACCCTTCTAATAAGCAACTTGAAAATCAGGACTTCTTATCGTTATGTCATTCCTTTAGGAAGAAAAGCATTCAACTATAATATTTTAAGTCAGAATCTACATCTACCATATTTAACAGAATGCAAATGCAGAAACAATCCTTATTCCGATCCCATATTGGGTCATATAGTAACAGGTGATTGCAGAGTTCTTATAGATACCACATTAATTCAAGCTTTCAAACTAGGTACTAAATATAGAAATCCGTATCATGGAGATCCGTTTGAGGCTTTTCGAGAAGACATTGATCGATTCATTTATAAACTTTCCATTCAATACAGTCTGCCAGATATGGCATTCCATCAATGGCGATCTCAGATGTGCAAGGACTTCAAGTACTATTATCAAAAACTTTACCAACCTCCTGACCAATGTAAAATAAACTTCCATCTTTTGAAGAACATTCAAAATCAATTTATAATTACAAATATTGATAAGGCATCAAGTAACTACGCATTTACATGTAAGCTATTTTACATTAACATATTGAAAGAAAAATATGAAAATGAAGTTCTTTACAGTAAAACCAACCTTTCCCTTAAGAAAATCTCAAATAAAATCAAAGCTTTGTATTTATTAACTGGTATCAAATATACAGGAATTATAAAGTATCCGTATCTGATTAATATTCCGAAACTACATAAAAGTCCTATTACTTTCAGACCAGTTACTGTTGGATGCAATACCTATCTCACGAAAGCCAATAATATGTTAATGAAGCTTTTACAACCTATTTTGCTGAAACTTAATAACCAAGGAAGCTATATTATAAAAAACAGTATACAAGTGATCAATATATTGAAAGATCATAAACATCCTTTGCACTTAAGAACTTATGATTTCCAGGAACTTTTTAATACTATAGATCTTGATGACATGACAAATATACTTTACAGCTTGTTTGAAGAATATGACTTAAAGAGGAGTCTGGAATTCAATAAATTCAAGTCTATAATCAAAATAGTTATTAAAGAAAATTACCTTTACAACGGATTATCTATTTATCAACAAATTAAGGGCATCCCCATGGGGGGGGATGTTCTTCCATATTGGCTGATATATATCTTAGTTTTTATGAAAGAAGATCACATATAAACAACGAAATCATATACCTACGTTATGTGGATGACGTAATTATTGGATATGAGAATGAAAACTATACAATGAACTTTGATTTTTATCCACCAAACCTAATCTTGAAGGAAAACCCTCTTAAAAATAACAACGAGGTCGAATTTTTGGATTTGAATATCAACTATAGTCAAATCCCTCTCATATTCACCATCTATGATAAAAGAAAACAATTTAAACTACCCATTATTGGAATTATACATTGGAACTCCAACATACATTTGAATGTGTTTCGCAATGTATTCTTGGGAGGTTTAATCAGAATAAAAAGAACTATCAAAGAGGAACATTTACGTATCAATTTTGATCAAGAATTTTTAAAACAAGCATTTTTTAATAAATATCCAATTTCCTTTATGCGTAAAAATATTGATAATTTATACAGAACCAATTTTGCATATGGTGTAAGACTTAAGTCTTTTTTGAGTTCAATTAGAGACAAAATCATCGAACCCTCCATATGACAGGACCGCACTGTGATCACAGGACCGGGGCTGGAACTACATTTCATTTGAGTGGGAAATTCAGTTGGCTTTATTTGTGGTGATATGGCTCTCGTACACATCTCTATCCTGGTCTCGTGATGATTTCAAAGTCACTCCGGAGGTTGGCTTGGGCCAGGGCTGGCGACCAGGAGTGAAAATGCCGCGGCGTTTTTGACGAGCTCGTTGAACTGGGGAGTAAGGTCACAACCCCTTACCGCCATAATGTAAGCTTTATGCCGAGCCTTCCTTCCTCTTTACATGTTTTTTTCACTTTGTATATTTCAATTTTTCTATATATATAGTGTTTGGTACCCTCATGCTGCCTTGCGCAAAAGTTACTAAAACATTTTTATTTCCGATTTTTCAATTTCTATATATTTATATTTTATATATATATATATATATATATATATATATATATATTAGATTTTTTTTTGTTTTTTTTGTTTTGTTTTTTTGTTTGTTTGTTTTTTGTTTTGTTTTTTTGTTTACCATGGATACATACAATATATCATATTTGAAAATAACACATTTATGACATAACTATTAAAACAAAAATATCTGATGTGGACAGCACATGACGTTCCTTACATAATGCAATAAATTTACTACTTTAACAGTCAATAAATAATGTATAATATCAACGGTACTGTGTTTTTATCGTTGAATTCTACATTTGGCGATTTTCCGGAAGGCAACATGTAAAACGATTTCAAAATACCCAATTAACTCATATTTCGCACAATTGTAAATACACAATTATCAATATTGATAGAATCTTCAATAAGCGATATAGTCTATATATTAAAATATTTTAAAGATTACTTCATCATTTAGAGGTCATTTTCATTAATTTAGCGTCATTTTTGCAATTTTGACGATATTTTTGTGAATCTGGGACGAAATATCACCAAGTTGGCGACTGAGATAATTCGCCAAGTTTGACAAATACATCACCAAGTGTTACACACAATCGGACAGGGGGCCAACGGCCGTACTGTGCTGAAAACACCGGTTCTCGTTAGATCACCGAAGTGAAGCAGCATCGGGCGCGGTTAGTACTTGGTGGGTGACCACCTCGGAACGCCGCGTGCTGTTGGCCATCTCGGGTGCGGTATCCCCGTGGTTTGCGCGCTAGATTTGCACGCTGCCACAAATGCCGCCGTGTTCATGCGGAGTACGATCACGTTAAACATGTGGGTCCGTAAGTCCTTCCGAGAGGTTGGTGGTAGGGGAAGGAGGGTACGGTCCCTGTGGATGCCTCCCCCACTGGGTTCCGGTCTAAATTGGGTGGCACTTCCCGGCCGTCCATACAGTTACCTTACACCTTTCTGGTAGGTCGGACGGTCTGGGTCTCAACAACAACAACACAATCGGACAGGGGCCAACGGCCGTACCGTGCTGAAAACACCGGTTCTCGTTAGATCACCGAAGTCAAGCAGCATCGGGCGCGGTTAGTACTTGGTGGGTGACCACCTCGGAACACCGCGTGCTGTTGGCCATCTCGGGTGCGGTATCCCCGTGGTTTGCGCGCTAGATTTGCACGCTACCACAAATGCCGCCGTGTTCATGCGGAGTACGATCACGTTAAACATGTGGGTCCGTAAGGCCTTCCGAGAGGTTGGTGGTAGGGGAAGGAGGGTACGGTCCCTGTGGATGCCTCCCCCACTGGGTTCCGGTCTAAATTGGGTGGCACTTCCCGGCCGTCCATACAGTTACCTTACACCTTTCTGGTAGGTCGGACGGTCTGGGTCTCAACAACAACAACACAATCGGACAGGCAGTTACCTTACACCTTTCTGGTAGGTCGGACGGTCTGGGTCTCATCAACAACAACACAATCGGAGAGGGGCCAACGGCCGTACCGTGCTGAAAACACCGGTTCTCGTTAGATCACCGAAGTCAAGCAGCATCGGGCGCGGTTAGTACTTGGTGGGTGACCACCTCGGAACACCGCGTGCTGTTGGCCATCTCGGGTGCGGTATCCCCGTGGTTTGCGCGCTAGATTTGCACGCTACCACAAATGCCGCCGTGTTCATGCGGAGTACGATCACGTTAAACATGTGGGTCCGAAAGTCCTTCCGAGAGGTTGGTGGTAGGGGAAGGAGGCTACGGTCCCTGTGGATGCCTCCCCCACTGGGTTCCGGTCTAAATTGGGTGGCACTTCCCGGCCGTCCATACAGTTACCTTACACCTTTCTGGTAGGTCGGACGGTCTGGGTCTCAACAACAACAACACAATCGGAGAGAGGGGCGCGGTAGCCCATTGGTTAGCGCGCTGGAGTTGCACTCTGTAGGCCCGGGTTCGATTCCAGCCGCTGCCAAAACTGCCGCCGTTTTCACGCGGAGTACGATCACGTTAAACATGTGGGTCCGTAAGTCCTTCCGAGAGGTTGGTGGTTGGGGAAGGAGGGTACGGTCCCTGTGGATGCCTCTCCCACTGGGTTCCGGTCCAAATTGGGTGGCAAATCCCGGCCGTCCAAACAGTTACCTTACACCTTTCTGGTAGGTCGGACGGTCTGGGTCTCAACAACAACAACACAATCGGAGAGACCGCCAACGGCCATAGCGTGCTGAAAACACCGGTTCTCGTTAGATCACCGAAGTCAGGCAGCTTCGGGCGCGGTTAGTACTTAGGTGGGTGACCACCTGGGAACACCGCGTGCTGTTGGCACATTTCGGGCGCGGTATCCCTGTGGTTTACGGGCTGGATTTGCACACTGCCACAACTGCCGCCGTGTTCATGCGGAGTACGATCACGTTAAACATGTGGGTCCGTAAGTCCTTCCGAGAGGTTGGTGGTAGGAGAAGGAAGGTACGGTCCCTGTGGATGCCTCTCCCACTGGGTTCCGGTCTAAATTGGGTGGCACTTCCCGGCCGTCCAATCAGTTACCTTACACCTTTCTGGTAGGTCGGACGCTCTGGGTCTCAACAACAACAACAACACAATCGGAGAGAAGTTCATTTCTGTGTTGTTGTTTATTATCCCACTTGAATGACAGCAACATCATATCAAGTCCATGAACCCGTGAGTCTTCAAAAGATGAAGAACTACTCCAGGACTTGAGTTCAGCTGAATCCTCTGGCATCCAATACATGTCAAGGCATGGGCAGGAGAAGCCAGAGCCAAATAACCATTTCTTATGTACTAGAATGCCCGTCATATGACGGAAATCAAAATTTGCGAAACATTACTTCCCATTTGGCGTCCTTTTTTTATAAATTATGCGACATTTCTGTCACTTAAGCAACATTTAAAATAGTCGCTATAAGTTGACGACGTCCCGCTAAATTTCACGCCAAACATTACGGACAGACGGATGGAGAAATTAGTTAGTCTTATTTTCTACTGTTATGTTCTTTCCAAAATATTGAACTTTCATCAAATGGTCGTATTTTCATTGATTTAGCATCCTTTTTATCAATTTGGCGACATTTTTGTCATTTGGCAATATTTAAAGAGTTCCAAATTGGTGACATTCCGCCTAATTTGTCGCGAAAATCTCGCCAAGCGTTATGAACAGAGAAATAATTTATTCTTATGTTAGATAAATGGTTACTGGCGTCCAACTACAAAAGTATTACCCAAAGTATCTTTCAACATGAATGGAACGAGCTAGATCAACGAGAATTATATCACCAAATTTATCGCATGATATTACATATGAAAAGTAAACATATTTTACAATAGTTAATATTTTTTTTTAATTTGTATGTTTTATTGATATATTTATTTGAAAAATGTGCAATATCTCAAAAAGAGTTCATGCTAGCGTTCTAAAGTTTATGTTAATCTTTTTCTAATGAAAACATACATAAGTCATGACTTTTTAAGTAACTTTATTACAGGTTTTGAGTTTTTGATGATTTTTTCAAAATTTCACTCGAAAATTTAGGGGGTTCTGAACATTGAAAAACAATAGGCTTCCAGTATATTCACGAATTGTAATTTTTGTAATAAATTTCGTTCGAATAGCTGTATTCGTTCATTAGGTATCGTCTCCACAGGCTCACTGGCCTATATATACACACACACACTCTGACATCACCTCAAAAACGTGCGATTCGTGTTCAGAGATGCTTGAAACTTGCTCTCCTGTCAAAAACTTGATTTCGAATTTTCGACCCCATCATAATGCTTTCCTTATACAATATACTATGTATATAAGGAAAGTAATATATATGTATATAAGATATTTACAAGTCAACACCAGCATGGCTTAAAATCTTAAGATTACTCTGGCCTGACTCGATCCCCTGCTATATGCTCGAGAGCGAATTTTTCCTCTGTCCTACAGTATTTTATACAAGAAAGATCAATCGTGCATAAAGCATTGATTATAAAACTCTTTCCAACTACAATGCAATTTTATTTAAGCATCTCTAAAATACGATACATTCAGACATCATATTTTTAAAATTATCATAATACTACAATAATTTATTATATTTAAAATCTTAAAACTTCTTCCAAAAATATGAACTTTATTGAAATGACGTAATTGAAATATAAATCATCTGGCTCTCTATGAAGAAGCAATAAATATTTCATTCATACACTTTTATTCCATTCTTTTCATTCATCCCAATATCACAATAATTTATTTTTCTTAAAAACTTAACCCCATAGAGGTAAAAGTTATTTAACTCTATGTTTAAATCTTCGTCGAAAAAGTCTACTAAAAACTCATCTGCTTCTCTATGTAAAATCAATGAATGTTTCATTCATATCAGTTATATTGCAGACTCTAGAGCTAAATAATTTTGAGTTAAGGAAATTCAGCAATTCTTATACAACTCATCCAACATCTTTATGTGTTTACATTCTCCATAATTGAAAATTAGGCTTCGTTGTTGAAATAATCAAAGTTTGATGATTATTTAAACTCAAATATATTGTAATTGCGTTGTTTCAAAATGCAGATACAGCAAAAATAAAGCGGTTTTAGGACGGATACAACAATAAATATAAATTAAAAAGAACTTAAAAAATCACGATTTTGACACAAAATGGATGCCGTATTTTATTTTGAAGTGGGTCACGTGATCTCTTCATATGATATGGGTGTAATTATTATTTTAATTTTTATTTAAAAATCTACCAAATATATATTGCTGAATTTTTTTTTATATTTTACATGGGATAATTTAAATATTTTCTAAAACTCTCGAAGCAATTTGCGAATTTTAAATTCACTTCAAAAATGTTTGAAAAATTTGATCCTATGGGATTCAATGCATTTTATTTTTTCAACCCGGATTCAATCCTAAACTAATTGGGTGATATTATTCATTTATATTCCCATAGGTCCCACAGACTGTCTGAACAACATTCTAAAATCTCGTTTTGCTAAATTCATTCTTACGGCAGTTATCGTGCTAACGGACAGACAGCCAGACAAACAGACAGACAGAATGAACAAAGTCATAAAAACTTTTCAACTATGTTGTAAAGTGATAAAAATGCATTGTAATAACAGCAGAGCTAGAAGTTTAACCTCCATTTGGCAATGCTAACACACCAGTAATAGTAGAAAGGGAAGGATTGTTCTGCGCCATTATGAGGCGTTGGAACCCTATACTTTAACATGGGAGCTCTCAGAGACCATAAAATGAGTTCACCAACAGAGGCGGTGGTAAAGTCCTATACTTTAACATAAGGAACCCTCAGAAGCTATAATATAGGTGTGAGTTGGTGGAATTGTGATCCCATAAACAACAGAGGCGGTGGTAAAGTCCTATACTTTAACATGGGGAACCCTCAGAAACTATAGGTGTGAGTTGGTGGAATTGTGATCCCATAGACAACAGAGGCGGTGGTAAAGTCCTATACTTTAACATGGGGAACCCTCAGAAGCTATAATATAGGTGTGAGTTGGTGGAATTGTGATCCCATAAACAACAGAGGCGGTGGTAAAGTCCTATACTTTAACATGGGGAACCCTCAGAAAATATAGGTGTGAGTTGGTGGAATTGTGATCCCATAGACAACAGAGGCGGTGGTAAAGTCCTATACTTTAACATGGGGAACCCTCAGAAGCTATAATATAGGTGTGAGTTGGTGGAATTGTGATCCCATAAACAACAGAGGCGGTGGTAAAATCCTATACTTTAACATGGGGAACCCTCAGAAACTATAGGTGTGAGTTGGTGGAATTGTGATCCCATAAACAACAGAGGCGGTGGTAAAATCCTATACTTTAACATGGGGAACCCTCAGAAACTATAGGTGTGAGTTGGTGGAATTGTGATCCCATAAACAACAGAGGCGGTGGTAAAATCCTATACTTTAACATGGGGAACCCTCAGAAACTATAGGTGTGAGTTGGTGGAATTGTGATCCCATAGACAACAGAGGCGGTGGTAAAGTCCTATACTTTAACATGGGGAACCCTCAGAAGCTATAATATAGGTGTGAGTTGGTGGAATTGTGATCCCATAAACAACAGAGGCGGTGGTAAAATCCTATACTTTAACATGGGGAACCCTCAGAAACTATAGGTGTGAGTTGGTGGAATTGTGATCCCATAAACAACAGAGGCGGTGGTAAAATCCTATACTTTAACATGGGGAACCCTCAGAAACTATAGGTGTGAGTTGGTGGAATTGTGATCCCATAAACAACAGAGGCGGTGGTAAAATCCTATACTTTAACATGGGGAACCCTCAGAAACTATAGGTGTGAGTTGGTGGAATTGTGATCCCATAGACAACAGAGGCGGTGGTAAAGTCCTATACTTTAACATGGGGAACCCTCAGAAGCTATAGGTGTGAGGCGGTGGAATTGTGATCCCATAAGATAGGTATGGATAGAAGGATGATGTCACAGAAGAGGGTTGTTGAAACCCAGACCGTCCGACCTACCAGAAAGGTGTAAGGTAACTGTTTGGACGGTCGGTCACAGAAGAGGGTGGAGTTCAAAAGAATATTACGTAAGGAGTATTGTTTTTTTCCTCAAAAGTAGTCGATTGAATATATGTAGGTATTTTAGTAAAAGATAATATTTTTTTAAAAGTTGTCCCCTCCACCACCGGATGCGCATGTGCACCGCGACAACCTCGAAGATATGGAATATCTTCCATATTATAATATTAGTTACAAAAAAGTAATTTTTATTTAGATTGTCCCCGCTACCACCCGATGCATAAATGCCCAGCGACAATATCTATTTTTTTATTTTTTATTTTTATTTTTTTATTTTCTTATTTTAAAATTCCCGTAAGCATAGCTTGTTATACCATTCTCATGTAAATACTTTTGTCATCAATGGGAGACAAAGCCACCTTATTCTTACATACATTGAATAATTTATAATTGGTGCTATCAATTCTAATCTGTCCTTCCATGGTAGGTCTAAGATTCAACAGGCACTGTCTATAATCACTGTGTTATTGTTGAGACCCAGACCGTCCGACCTACCAGAAAGGTGTAAGGTAACTGTTTGGACGGCCGGGAAGTACTTCCCAATTTATGCCGGAATCCAGTGGGGGAGGCATCCACAGGGACCGTAGCCTCCTTCCCGTACCACCAACCTCTCGGAAGGACTTACTTACGCACATGTTTAACGTGATCGTACTCCGCATGAACACGGCGGCAGTTGTGGCAGCGTGCAAATCCAGCGCGCAAACCACCGGGTTACCGCGCCCGAAGTGTGACAACAGCATATAATCACTGTGTGTAATTTTCCGTGCTACCACATGCGTAGAAACGACTAGCTCTTTTCTTTTCTCCAGTAGATGATAGAATAGAGTGCATCTTAGGTCTAAGTCCTATGAATTCTTGAATAGGAGTTGAATTCAATTTATCTTTAAAGTATCCAATACGTTTTTTTTCATCACTGATGGTCCTTGGGATTGTCAGAAAAATCATAGAGGTGCTTATGCTGGCTTACATCTTCATAAATATCGGAGGTCAGGCTGTAATAAGCCAATGAATCAGTATCAGTGAAGAGAAGTGAAGCGTTTTCACCATATTGGCTTTTAATATGTTTATAATGGAACTCATACATGAGTAGTTTTGATAACTCCAGGATAGCAAAACCAACGTATACAGGGTGTTCCAAAAACACTGACCTCGGATTTTATTCCTTAAATATTGATCTTAGACATATATAATAAATTACAAAGTTGCGTAAACAAAGTACAGAATTTTATGAAATCGATAAAAATTTTTAGGGGATTAAATTTAAAGAAATTCAAAATTTAAATTTTTATACGGTCCTCGTAGAAAAACATTTTCAACGAGTAAAATGTGCCCCGCACAATAATAAGGTGATGTACAAAATTTCAGCATTTTATCATAAAAGTCCCAAACATATGTTTAAACAAATTTTGTGAGGTATTAATCACAAATTAAAATGTAAATGTTTACAGCAAGAGTGCAAATGACGCAACGCAGAAATGCATCATAGGCAAATAATATCTGCCTCTCATCTTTAGATTTATTTACAATTTTCAAAAATAAGCTTCCTAAAAACACCTTAAAATTTTATATGATTAATTGCAGAATAAAACTTGGAAATGGCACAATTAAAATGAACATTAAAACAGCTTAGAAATGTATGCATATGCAAATATCTGCCTCTGATCGGTGCGTCACACAATCGCAATAGACGCATCGCACGGACTCTAATGAAATCCAGATCTCAGATATTTACGAATATATGAGCCAGCATAAGCACCTCTATGATTTTTCTGACTGTCCAAATTACCATGTATTCCCCTTCTGCCGAAGACTTACCTCCCCTTCAACATTCCGTAGTACTTACCCCGTTATCCCTGGACACTGAAAGAGCTGCAACTTCTGAATCCTTTTCTCTTGTGTGCACGCCTCCTGATCAAACCTCATTGGATGTTACACCCACTACTGGAAATCCAGGCATCCGGTTCTCAAATTTTAAAAGTGTGCCACGAACATATGATTCTGCTCTGTTTTCTCACACCATTGTGCCTCCTCGTTTTCCTCGCCAGCTTTCTACAACACAACCTTCAAATGCAACCCAGGTACTCACACCTTTTGGATCCTCAAAATCTTCCAAACCAACCATCATCCCAGCGACAACTTCGACATCAAAACCAACTTTTACTCCTTCTACAAAATCAATGATTGCTGCATCTACAAAACCAATGATTGCTGCCTCTACAAAACCTATGTCTTCTTCTCCCTCTGGTTCTGCATCTTCAACCTCAACCTACAAACTTCCATATTCGTCTTTGCCTGTCCTTCCCTCCCAACCTGATCATCCTCCTCCTTCTTTCGCTGGCTCTGACTCTTCACCTTCACATGCTTCTCCGCCTTTTATTCCTTCTGTCAGCGCTTTACCAGCTCCGTCAACCTCCTCCAAACCTGATGACCAGTCTTCCACTCTTGCTCCTTCTGCTGCTTCCAGTCCTGGCTCGACTCTCACAGATATAGATATTCCTCCTTTCAACGTCAACAACGAGCATGTTGCAAGAATTTTACTAAACATCTCAAGGCTTGAGAAATACATTGCCAAAAATATCAAGCTTAATGCAACCCAGAAATCATACACAGAGGAGAAATTTAAAGATATAAAGATTTCCTGTCACACTCTTGAAAGTAATGTCTCTCCTCCGTCTCCATGTTCTCGCCGTGCAAATACTGATGCTATCTCTGCACTCTCCAAAACAATCAACGATAATCTTTCTACTCTACAAAATAAATTGGATACTGGCCTGAAAGCTCTTTCATCTTCCATAACCAAAGAAATTCCTCTTCTTGTCAAGAATACGGTGCAACAAACTCTGAAAGGATCTGTTCCTCCTGGTGCTTCTGCCTCAACCTCCTCCTCTGCTCATCCTTTGACTGACCCCGCCGGGAACAGACTTTATTCAAGTATCCTCCTCCAGGGGAAGGACAGGACAAAAGACAACGTTCAACTTAAAAAGGATCTATTTTCACTACCTTGCCCTCGGGGCATCAACATAAAAAACATTTCGACTCTCCCGAACGGTACCCTAAAGGTAACCTGTAAAGAGCAGAACCCTGGAAACCTGTTGCCGATCTTCCAAAACTCAGCAATTAAAGATAAATTTACCATTAAACTCCAGGAAGATCGAAAACTAGCTCTTATCATCTTCGGCGTTCCTTCAGATTTTTCAGAAGAAAACGTTAAAGCACTTATTTGTCTAAACCATCCTACACTAAAACCTGGAGACATTCGAATCATAAAAAATTTCAAAACCAGATCTGGTAGCCTGAACTGGGTGTTCCTAGTCGACCTCTCTACAGCTAACCGAATATTGGACTCGAAAAAACTGTTTCACCATTTCAAGTCCTACCTGGTGAAAAAATACATATCCCTAAAAATGTGTCATAAGTGCCAGGGATACGGGCACGTCGCTAATTTTTGCCATTACTCCGAAGGCAACTGCAGCCACTGTACTCGCAGCGGCCATACTTTTAGAGACTGCAAAGCACGAACTCCAACATGTGTCAATTGCACAATCTCGAACGATCTGAACCCAAACCTACATTATGAAACTGATCATAACACGCACGATCGAAAAAACTGTAGAACTTATATGGCCGAAATGGCAAAAATTCGCTCCCTTCAGAGGGAGGCGTGAAAACTTTTATACAGATTTAGCTTTTTTATCTGTTTCCTTGTTCTATTTTAATATGTTTGTATTGCCTTTGTATATATGTTTTTATTTATTTATTTTTTTTTCTTAAAGCTTTGCCTTGGGGTTTCATCCCCCCATCCGAGCCTTTTCCCTTTTTTATACTTCCTTTCTTGCCATGACTATTACCGGTATCCAGATTAACTTAAACCACTCTCTTTCCGCCCATTCAAATATCTTTAAATTTGCAATAGACAACTCAATAGACTACGTATGTCTTCAAGAACCCTATATAAATCATAATTTAATTCTCTCCCCCCCTCCTGGTGTTCGCCAATTTGTCTCCGTCTCCCAGAAGGCGGCTATTTTAATCTTTAATCCACTCTTAACAGTAAACTTTAAATTTAAATCATCCTCATCAATCTTTATAGAAATATTACCTCCCCAGCATCCCATCATTAATCTAGCTAGCATATATTTCCAACCCCATGATAACTTTTTAACCCTTTTATCAGAAATAGATATCTTTGACTACCTGAACTCTAACTTTCTCCTTCTGGGAGATTTTAATGCCCGTGCTCGGATGTGGGGATATGGGTTCACCGACCAGAGGGGGTTGGACATGATTGACTTTTGCCTCAAAAACAATCTCATAATCTGTAACGATAAAAATTGTGGTCCAACTTTCGCTTCACACTCCGGAAATGGATTCCCCGGCCTTTCTCTCATGAACTTTTCACTCTTCGATTCTCTTTTTAGCTGGGAGGTCCTCTCGAGTGATACTCTTAGCGACCATAAATTTATTAAAATTACACTTAGCCTTGACCCCCCCTCTAATGATACCTTCTTTTTCAAAACTCAATACGGAATCGGTAAATTTATACATAACTTTAGAGCAAACTTAAATTTTCTCAATCCCCTTTTAGATAATATTCATGACACTAACTCCCTAGATTCTTTTTTTAAAACTCTTATTGATATAACCCAAAATTGTGCCTTAAAATTTATTAGAAAGAAAAAATCAAAAACAATTAAAAAATTTTCCTGGTGGAATCCCACCCTCACAAAACATAGAAACTTCGTTACCGCCCTTTATAAAAGAGTCAAATCACTCGAGAGGAATTTTGCCCCTCCCGCCGAAATCTCTGCGGCCTTAATTCTTTATAAACAAAATAGAGCCAAATACAAATTACTGATTAAGAAAACAAGACTTGACTCCTGGAAATCTTTCTGCACAGGATGCAGCAAAACTTTCGGCTCTCAATTCAAATTTACTTTCCAGAAACACAAAAAATTTAGTAACATTAATCTCCACTTCCCTGACTCCCCTTCCCTCAACCTTGATGATAAACTGAAACGCTTGTTGGACCACCATTTTAAAGAAGATAAGGATTTTATAAACTTTCCTTCATTTACTTTGCCTTCTGAGGGACTGGGGGTGGTTTCGGATGAAGAGCTCCTCATTGTCTTTAAAAATTTTAAAAATGGTAAGGCCCCAGGCCTTGACAATTTAGATTTCACAATTTGGAAACAACTTTATAAATTTTTCCCTTCTTTCCTATCAAAAACTATAAATCTATGTTTTAAATTCTGCCACTTTCCCTCTTGTCTCAAAAATGCCAACATTCTCTTCTTTAATAAACCTGGAAAAGACCCGTCTCAATGTTCTTCTTATAGACCCATTTGCCTCCTCCCGACCCTTGGTAAAATATTGGAAAAAATTTTCATAAATAAACTCAATTTTTGGCTTTCTTCTGAGGATGCTCTCCATCCCCTCCAATATGGCTTTAAGGAATTAACGAGTTGTGAGGACGCTGCTCTTGGGCTAATTCAAACCATTTCCTCCCACAAGTCAATACATTTTGTTTCTTTGACCACCGTGGACATCTGCGGAGCATTTGACAGTCTCAACTGGAATGTCTTGCCTCTTTCATTTTCAAAAATCAACCTCCCTCAGCCTTTTCAAAATTTCATTTTTTCATATCTTTTTAACAGAGAAATTTCACTCAACATAGGTAAATCACATATTACAAAACACATTTCTATGGGCGCTCCACAGGGATCGGTTATATCCCCTTGCCTGTGGAGTATCTACTTTAATGACATTCTAAAACTCAACAACGATCTTTTTCACCTCCAGGCCTTCGCGGATGATCTCGCGGTGGTCACCTATTCATCCAACTTAAAAACACTACAACTTAATACCAATAACCTTTTAAACCTTATCTCATCCACTCTCACAGTTTTAAAACTTTCCATAGCTCCAGAAAAATGTAAATCAATTATCTTTAATAAAAACCGCTCAAAAATCAGACAACGCCCTTCCTTCAAAATTCAAAACCATAAAATACCTACAACTAGACAACTCACCTTTCTTGGAATCACTATCGACTATAATTTAAAATGGAGCTCCCACATTTTCAATCTTAGAGAGAAATGTTTTAAGTTCGCCAGCACCTTTGGGAGGGTGTCTGGCAATAACTGGGGTATAGATAAATCCTTTTTAAAAATCTGGTATCTTTCGGTCATCGAAAAGATAATCATTTTCGGCGCAGGAATTTGGGGACAAGCTTTGACTGGGGCTCAGGTCAAAAAACTTTTGTCTTTGCAAAGGATTTTTCTTCTCAAAATCTCTTCTGGTTTTCGGACTACTTCCAACATTTCTCTTTACTCTATAACTGGTATTCCCCCCATTCATTTTGTCATTAATACACAATTTAAAAAATATGCCTTCTGGAAACTCAGAACAAATCATTTTACCAACCCGTCTCTTCCCTCTCCCCCTAACTTTGACTTCAATCGCCCTTCCTCTTCTATCCCCCCTTCCCTTCGTATCGCCTATCTGGCTCCCTTCGACCCCTCACTTTTTTCAGACATAAATATTTACACTGATGGCTCTGCCATTGACGACAAAGTGGGTTACGCCATTTGCATATACAGGGGGGATAAACTTCAAAACATATATACTTTCAAACTCAACCTTGGTAACACAGTTTTTCAAGCTGAAATAGCAGCAATACACTTTGCTATCAACTGGGCTTCTACAAATAATTTAAAAATAAATATTTTTTCAGATAGTCAATCCTCCATTTCGGCCCTTAACTCCATTAGAAACAAATCTGACTATCTTTCCAAAATTAAACTAGATGCAAATTTAAACAAACATTTAATAAACCTCTGTTGGGTTAAAGCCCATTCTGACATCTCGGGCAACGAGGCCGCCGATGAAAATGCAAAACTTGCTACCTCTTCAGGTACCCTATCTCCTTTACCTTTTCCCTACTCTCTGTTAAAAAAGCATTGTAAACTAGATATCTTAAACGCCTGGCAATCCTATCTAAACAACTACATTTCCCCTCGCACCCATGACCCAGCCAGAATTTTAAACTTTCTTCCCCACGTAAACTTTAATTTCCTTTTAATGAACAAATATCTTATTTATTTTATCACGGGCCACGGCCCATTTTTGGATTACCTTTACTCTTTAAAATTTAAATCAACCTCTTGCTGTTCCTGCGGTTCCTTTGGAGATGCAGACCACTACGTCTTTGCTTGCCCCCACTCTAAACCTTTTCATCTTTCTAAACCTTCCCCCGCTAATTCCGCGGCCTGGTTCTCGAGTGTCTGCTCGAATAAAACTTCAATTAACAAAATTAAAAACTGTGTTCTCATAGCGAGAGAAATATCCAACAAAATCACTTGAATAGCCTGAGAGCCATTGCTGCTTTTAACTTTTTCTCTGGTTGTTGATCCCCTTGGTTTTTACTTGCTCCTCCCCGGTGGTGCCGCCTTCCCTTTTATTTTGGTTTGCTGTGTTGTTTTGATGTTGTGTTTTGTTTTTGATTACTGCTTTGTTTGTTTGCTATTTTGTTTAGTTGTGTTTTTTCTGGTGTTGTCGCCGGATCTCTTCCCGGCCGTCCAATTAGATACTCAAGTCCTCTGGATGAGTCGGACGGTCTGGGTCTTCACACTCACACACAGTGATTACAGAAAGTGCCTGTTGAGCGTTGGACCTACCATGGAAGAACAGATTAGAATTGATAGCACCAATCAACTATTCACTGTATGCCAGAATAATTTGGCTTTGTCTCCCATTGATGACAAAAGATATTTACATGAGAATGGTTTACAAGCTATGCTTACGGACATTTTAAAATAAGAAAATAAAAAGTAAAAAATAGAGATTGTCGCGGTGCATTTATGCATCGGGTAGTGGCGGGGACAATCGTAAAAAAAATTACTTTTTTGTAACTAATATTATAATACGGAAGATATTCATATCTTCGCGATGGGCATGCGCATCAGGTGGTGGCGGGGACAAACTTTAAAAAATATTATCTTTTACTAAAATACCTACATATATTCTATCGACTACGTTTGAGGAATAAAGCAATACTCCATACGTAGCATTCTTCTGAACTCAACCCACTTCTGTGACATTATCCTTCTATCCATACCTATTTTATGAGATCACAATTCCACCGCCTCACACCTATATTATGGCTTCTGAGGGTTCCTCATGTTAAAGCACAGGGCTTTATCACCGCATCTGTTATCTATGGGATCTCAATTACACCGCCTCACACATATATTATGGCTACTGAGCGTTCCTCATGCTTAAGTATAGGACTTTACCACCGCCTCTGTTGTCTATGGGATCAAAATTCCACCGCCTCACACCTATATTATGGCTTCTGAGGGTTCCTCATGTTAAAGCATAGGACTTTATCACCGCATCTGTTATCTATGGGATCTCAATTACACCGCCTCACACATATATTATGGCTACTGAGCGTTCCTCATGCTTAAGTATAGGACTTTACCACCGCCTCTGTTGTCTATGGGATCAAAATTCCACCGCCTCACACCTATATTATGGCTTCTGAGGGTTCCTCATGTTAAAGCATAGGACTTTATCACCGCATCTGTTATCTATGGGATCTCAATTACACCGCCTCACACATATATTATGGCTACTGAGCGTACCTCATGCTTAAGTATAGGACTTTACCACCGCCTCTGTTGTCTATGGGATGAAAATTCCACCGCCTCACACCTATATTATGGCTTCTGAGGGTTCCTCATGTTAAAGCATAGGACTTTATCACCGCATCTGTTATCTATGGGATCTCAATTACACCGCCTCACACATATATTATAGCTACTGAGCGTTCCTCATGCTTAAGTATAGGACTTTACCACCGCCTCTGTTGTCTATGGGATCAAAATTCCACCGCCTCACACCTATATTATGGCTTCTGAGGGTTCCTCATGTTAAAGCATAGGACTTTATCACCGCATCTGTTATCTATGGGATCTCAATTACACCGCCTCACACATATATTATGGCTACTGAGCGTTCCTCATGCTTAAGTATAGGACTTTACCACCGCCTCTGTTGTCTATGGGATCAAAATTCCACCGCCTCACACCTATATTATGGCTTCTGAGGGTTCCTCATGTTAAAGCATAGGACTTTATCACCGCATCTGTTATCTATGGGATCTCAATTACACCGCCTCACACATATATTATGGCTACTGAGCGTTCCTCATGCTTAAGTATAGGACTTTACCACCGCCTCTGTTGTCTATGGGATCACAATTCCACCGCTTCACACCTATATTATGGCTTCTGAGGGTTCCTCATGTTAAAGCATAGGACTTTATCACCGCATCTGTTATCTATGGGATCTCAATTACACCGCCTCACACATATATTATGGCTACTGAGCGTTCCTCATGCTTAAGTATAGGACTTTACCACCGCCTCTGTTGTCTATGGGATCAAAATTCCACCGCCTCACACCTATATTATGGCTTCTGATGGTTCCTCATGTTAAAGCATAGGACTTTACCACCGCCTCTGTTGTCTATGGGATCAAAATTCCACCGCCTCACACCTATATTATGGCTTCTGAGGGTTCCTCATGTTAAAGCATAGGACTTTATCACCGCATCTGTTATCTATGGGATCTCAATTACACCGCCTCACACATATATTATGGCTACTGAGCGTTCCTCATGCTTAAGTATAGGACTTTACCACCGCCTCTGTTGTCTATGGGATCAAAATTCCACCGCCTCACACCTATATTATGGCTTCTGAGGGTTCCTCATGTTAAAGCATAGGACTTTATCACCGCATCTGTTATCTATGGGATCTCAATTACACCGCCTCACACATATATTATGGCTACTGAGCGTTCCTCATGCTTAAGTATAGGACTTTACCACCGCCTCTGTTGTCTATGGGATCACAATTCCACCGCCTCACACCTATATTATGGCTTCTGAGGGTTCCTCATGTTAAAGCATAGGACTTTATCACCGCATCTGTTATCTATAGGATCTCAATTACACCGCCTCACACATATATTATGGCTACTGAGCGTTCCTCATGCTTAAGTATAGGACTTTACCACCGCCTCTGTTGTCTATGGGATCACAATTCCACCGCCTCACACCTATATTATGGCTTCTGAGGGTTCCTCATGTTAAAGCATAGGACTTTATCACCGCATCTGTTATCTATGGGATCTCAATTACACCGCCTCACACATATATTATGGCTACTGAGCGTTCCTCATGCTTAAGTATAGGACTTTACCACCGCCTCTGTTGCCTATGGGATCAAAATTCCACCGCCTCACACCTATATTATGGCTTCTGAGGGTTCCTCATGTTAAAGCATAGGACTTTATCACCGCATCTGTTATCTATGGGATCTCAATTACACCGCCTCACACATATATTATGGCTACTGAGCGTTCCTCATGCTTAAGTATAGGACTTTATCACCGCCTCTGTTGTCTATGGGATCAAAATTCCACCGCCTCACACCTATATTATGGCTTCTGAGGGTTCCTCATGTTAAAGCATAGGACTTTATCACCGCATCTGTTATCTATGGGATCTCATTTACACCGCCTCACACATATAATATGGCTACTGAGCATTCCTCATGCTTAAGTATAGGACTTTACCACCGCCTCTGTTGTCTATGGGATCACAATTCCACCGCCTCACACCTATATTATGGCTTCTGAGGGTTCCTCATGTTAAAGCATAGGACTTTATCACCGCATCTGTTATCTATGGGATCTCAATTACACCGCCTCACACATATATTATGGCTACTGAGCGTTCCTCATGCTTAAGTATAGGACTTTACCACCGCCTCTGTTGTCTATGGGATCACAATTCCACCGCCTCACACCTATATTATGGCTTCTGAGGGTTCCTCATGTTAAAGCATAGGACTTTATCACCGCATCTGTTATCTATGGGATCTCAATTACACCGCCTCACACATATATTATGGCTACTGAGCGTTCCTCATGCTTAAGTATAGGACTTTACCACCGCCTCTGTTGTCTATGGGATCACAATTCCACCGCCTCACACCTATATTATGGCTTCTGAGGGTTCCTCATGTTAAAGCATAGGACTTTATCACCGCATCTGTTATCTATGGGATCTCAATTACACCGCCTCACACATATATTATGGCTACTGAGCGTTCCTCATGCTTAAGTATAGGACTTTATCACCGCCTCTGTTGTCTATGGGATCAAAATTCCACCGCCTCACACCTATATTATGGCTTCTGAGGGTTCCTCATGTTAAAGCATAGGACTTTATCACCGCATCTGTTATCTATGGGATCTCAATTACACCGCCTCACACATATAATATGGCTACTGAGCATTCCTCATGCTTAAGTATAGGACTTTACCACCGCCTCTGTTGTCTATGGGATCACAATTCCACCGCCTCACACCTATATTATGGCTTCTGAGGGTTCCTCATGTTAAAGCATAGGACTTTATCACCGCATCTGTTATCTATGGGATCTCAATTACACCGCCTCACACATATATTATGGCTACTGAGCGTTCCTCATGCTTAAGTATAGGACTTTACCACCGCCTCTGTTGTCTATGGGATCACAATTCCACCGCCTCACACCTATATTATGGCTTCTGAGGGTTCCTCATGTTAAAGCATAGGACTTTATCACCGCATCTGTTATCTATGGGATCTCAATTACACCGCCTCACACATATATTATGGCTACTGAGCGTTCCTCATGCTTAAGTATAGGACTTTACCACCGCCTCTGTTGTCTATGGGATCAAAATTCCACCGCCTCACACCTATATTATGGCTTCTGAGGGTTCCCCATGTTAATGGATAGGACTTTAAAACCGCCTCTGTTAGTGAACTCATTTTATGGCCTCTGAGGGCTCGCATGTTAAAGTATAGGATTTCATCGCCTCATAATGGCGCAGGACTGTCCTTCCCCTTCTACTATTACTGGTGTGTTAACAATGCCTAAAGGTAGTTATGCTTTTAGCTCTGCTGTGCATTACAATGCATTTTTAATACTTTAACACACTTGAAAAGTATTTATGACTTTGTTCATTCTGTCTGTCTGTCTGTCTGTCCGTTAACACGATAACTGCCGTAAAAATGACTTAATCAAATTGGAATTTTAGTATGTTGTTCAGACGGTCTGCAGGACCTATGGGAATATAAATGAATAATATCACCCAATTAGTTTTGGATTGAATCCGGGTTGAAAAAATGAAATACATTGAACCCTACGGGGGCCTAATTTTTCAAACATTTTTTAAATGAATTTAAAATTCACAAATTGCTTCAAAAGTTTTAGGAAATAATCAAATTCTCCCATAAAAAATATGAAACAAATTTCATCAGAATATATTCGGTAGTTTTTAAAATAAAAATTAAAATAATAATTACACCCATATCATATGACGAGATCACGCGTCCCACTTCAAAATAAGATACGGCATCCATCTTGTGTCAAAATTGTGATTTTTAAAGTTCTTTTAAATTTATATTTAGTGTTGTATCCGTCCTAAAGCATCTTTATTTTTACTTAATTTCTGTTCATCCATATTTTGAAATAGCGCAATTATATACAGTATATTTGAGTTTAAACGATCATCAAACTCTTATTATTTCTACAACGGAGCCTAATTTTCACTTATGGAAAATGTAAACACATTAAGCTGTAAGATGAGTTGTATAAGAATTGCTGAATTTCTTTATCGAAAAATTATTTCGCTCTAGAGTCTGCAATATATTTGATATGAATGAAACACTCTATGATTTTATATAGAGAAGCAGATGATTTTTCGGCAGACTTTTTCGACGAAGTTTTAAGCATAGAGTGAAATTACTTTTACCTATATGGTTTTAATTTTTCAGAAAAATAAATTATTGTAGTATTGTGATGAATGAAAGGAGTGTAATAAAATTGTATGAATGAAATATTTATTGCTTATTCATAGAGAGCCAGGCGATTTTTATTTCAATTACGTCATTTGAATAAAATTCAGTTTTTTCGATGAAGTTTTAAGTTTTCAAATATAAAAAATTATTGTAGTATTGTGATAATTTTAAAAATATGACGGCTGAATGCATCGCATTTTAGAGATGTTTAAATAAAATTGCATTGGAGTTGAAAAGTGTTTCCTAATCAATGCTTTATCACGATTCATCTTTCTTGTATACAGCAATCTGATCTTTCTTGTATACAGTCTGTTATACAGCAGAAAAATCGTTATCAAGCATAAACCAACGGATCAATTAGGCCAGAGTTATCTTAAGTTTTCAAGCTATGCTGGTGTTGATTTAAAAATCTCATATATATATATATATATAATATATATAATATATATATATATATATATATATATATATATATATATATATATATATATATATATATATATATATATATATATATATATATATATATATATATATATATATATATATATATATATATATATATATATAGTATAATGTAAAAGGTCGAGAATTCAAAATCGAGTTTTCGACGGATAGGCAAGTTTCAAGCATCCCTGCACACGAATCAGAAGTTTTTGGGGTGATGTCACTGTGTGTGTGTGTGTGTGTGTGTGCGTGTGTGTGTGAGCCTATGGAGACGATACCTCATGAATGAATCCAGGGATTCGAACGAAATTTATTACAAAAATTACAATCTATGAATATACTGGAAGCCTGCTGTTTTTAAACGCAATCGAATGTTCAGAACCGCCTAAAATTTACGAGTGAAATATTGAAATAATCATCAAAAACTCAAAACCTTTAATACAGTTACGTAAAAAGTCATTTCTTGTGCATTTTATCAATAGAAAAAGATTAACATAAACTTTAGAACGCTAGCGTGAACCGTACTTGAGATATTGCATATTTTTCAAATAAATATATCAATAAATCACACAAATTAAAAAAAATATTAACTATTGTTAAATATGTTTACTTTTCATATGTAATATCATGCGATAAATTTGGTGACATCATTCTGGTTGATCTAGCTCATTCCATTCATGATGAAAGATACTTTGGGTAATACTTTTGTAGTTGGACGCCAATGATCATTTATCTACCATAAGAATAAAGTATTTCTCCGTCCATAACGCTTGGTGAGATTTTCGCGACAAATTTGGCGAAATGTCGCCAACTTGAGACTTTTCAAATATTGTCAAATGACGAAAATGTCGCCAAATTAATAATAAGGGCGCTATGAAAATGACGATCAGTTGATGAAAGTTCAATATTTGGAAAAGAGCATAAAATTAGAATATGAGAATAACCAATTTCTCCGTCCGTCTGTTCGTAATATTTGGCGAGAAATTTAGCGGGACGTAGTCAACTTAGCGACTATTTTAAATGTTACCAAAACGACAGAAATGTCGCAAAATTGATAAAAAAAACGATGCCAAATGAAAAGTAATGTTTCGCAAATTCTAATTTCCGTCATATAACAGGCATACCTTCTAATATATAGGAAATGCTCTTCTCTGCGTTTGTCTGTAACACTTGGTGATGTATTTGGCAAAATTGGCAAATAAGCTCAGTCGCAACTTGGCGATATTTCGTCCTAGATTCACAAAAATATCATCAAAATTGCAAAAATGACGGTAAATTAATGAAAATTACGTCCAATTGATGAATTCATTTTTAAAATATTTTAATATATAGACTATATCGCTCATTGAAGATTCTATCAATATTAATAATTCTGTATTTACAGTTGCGCGAAATATAAGTTAATTGGGTACTTTGAAATCGTTTTACATGTTGTCATCCGGAAAATCGTTAAATGAACAATTAAACGATAAAAACAGAGTACCATGGATCTTATACATTATTTTTATTAACACTTTACAACAAAGTTGAAAAGTGTTTGTGACTTTGTTCATTCTGTCTGTCTGTCTGTCTGTCTGTTAGCACGATAACTGCCGTAAAAATGACTTAATTAGAATGAAATTTTAGTATGTTATTCAGACGGTCTGTAGGACCTATGGGAATATAAATGAATAATATCACCCAATCAGTTTTGGATTGAACCCGGGTTGAAAAAATGAAATACATTGAGCCCTATGGGACCTAATTTTTCAAGCATTTTTTAAGCGGATTTAAAATTCAGAAATTGCTTCGAAAATTTTAGATAATATTTAAATTGTTCCATAAAATATATAAAAAAAAATTCAGCGAAATATATTCAGTAGTTTTTTAAATAAAAATTAAAATAATAATTACACCCCTTATATGAAGCGATCACGTGACCATGATATGAAAAATCACGTGACCCATTTCAAAACGATATATGGCATCCATCTTGTCTCAAAATCGTGATTTTTAAAGTTCTTTTTCATTCATATTGAGTGTTGTATCCGTCCTAAAACTACTTTATTTTTGCTTAAATTCTGTGCATCTACATACTGAAACAACGCAATGACAACATATTTGAGTTTAAATGCTCATCTAAATTTGATTATTTCTACAACTAAGCCTATTTATCACTATGTAAAATGTAAACAGCAAAATATGTAGAATGAGTTGTATTAGAATTCCTGTATTTTTTTAACACAAAATAATTTAGTCCATGGAGTCTGCACGGCTGATATGAATGAAATATTAATTGGTTTTATAAAGAGAAGGACGATTTTTTTCGATAAAGTTTTAAGCATAGAGTTTAATTATTTGTAGCTCCATAGTCTTAAATAAAATGTTTAAATAAAATAAATTATTATAGTATTGTGATGAATGAAATGAATGGGAGAAAGTTATGAATAAAATCCTGTTTTTATAGAGAGATCCAGGCGTGTTATTTTTTCTATGACGTCATTTGAATTAATTTCAGTTGTTTTCGATGAAGTTTTCAAATATAATAAATTATCGTAGTATTATGTTAGTTTTTAAAATATTACCGTGGAATGTATTGCATTTTAGAGATATTTAAACCAGATAATTTATATTTCAATGCCGTCATTTGCATGAAGTTCATTTTTTTCGATGAAGGTTTAAGTTTTCAAATATAATAAATCAATGTAGTATTGTGATAAGTTTTAAAATATTACCGAGGAATGTATTGCATTTTCGACTTTTTTTAAATAAAACTCTCAAAATATTCATTGTTAGACTTCGGTCAATCGTGTCTAATGGAACAGAAACGATTTTGCTTGGATAACATTTTATATAATGAAATTCAACTTTTGTAATATAAAAAAAATATCTCTAACCAAAATATTATTTACACTTATAGGACTATCAATGAGCTAGAAATTGTTTTATATTATTTATAGTTATCACATATTTTTTAAGGTATAAGTATTAAATCTTGAAAACGTAAAATTTTCTTACTTTTTCAACTTGACAAATGATTAATTTTTTAAGGTATAAGTATTAAATCTTGAAAAACGTAAAATTTTCTTACTTTTTTAAATTGAAAAAACGATTACTCGAAAACTGCAAGAGTTTTTTTTTTTAAAACTATATAGATTTCGAAACTAAATATCACATACATATTTTTGTCGCATGATAGTTTATATCTATCTTTCATAGTTTTGAAAATATTTCGAGTGGAAAGTATCAAAAATGAAAAACAACTCGTTCGGACAGATATTTTAAAGTTTTTTTTTCTTACTTTAGAGCTCAATTCAAAATCCAATTATATACGCTTGTAGAGTTTTATCAATTACAAAGAGCTACAAATTCATGCTTATTGTTCAAAGCTATCTAGTTTAGTTTTTAATATATAAGCATTACAAACCTGAAAAACAGAAATTTTTAATCTTATTGAAATTGACAAGACTCAAAAACTGTAAGAGCTTTTTTTCCAAAATAACAAATACAGATTTTAATACTAAATTTCCTAATACACGTATGTGTCGTTTATTATTTGTTTCTATCTTTTATAGTTTACTATATATTTCGAGTGAAAGTTAAAAAAATTAAGAAAAAAAAAACAAGCTCAAAGATCTATTTTTTTCAGTTTTTCCGAAAAAAGGAGTTTAAAATATTAAAATATTGAACTTATTACTATATATTCATAATCTGAAACATATTTCCGATAAAACATGAAAAATTATTTACATTTTTATCTAGCAGATTCGGGGGTATGTCCAAATTGCCTGCCTTTTTCATGAACCTCCGTTTTTCCACCAGAGAAACTCCAGCCATAGATGTTATTCACATAACAAAAAATCTGATGTGGGCAGCACATAACTTTCCATACACACTTAAACTCGTTTTTTTTTATTATTATTATTATTACTTTCCTTATATACATACTAGCAGCATACCCATTCTTCGTACGGAGTATATAATATAAAGAAACTTAAAATTCAAAATCATGTGCAAATTCCTATAGTATACTAAATGACATTTTTAATCAAAATATTTTGCTAAAATATGTAATACAATGCTCCTAAAAAGGAGTCTAAGAATCTCTGTTCTCACTATAGAAAATTATTTACACGGGCAGAGTAAGAATAAAACATCCTGGACCCTTTTGTAAGCAAATTTACAAAAAAAAAAAGAAGAAGAAGAAATTGAATCAATATATGCAAAATGAAAGCATTAAAATTGTATGAGACCCGTACTACTTATATACGCAAATATTAGAAGATATAACCTGTACATTACATGTATAAATAAAAAATATCAATAAACCCGTAAATGACTCCAATATATGCAGAATGACAGTACTAAAATTATATGAGAATATATATATATCCCTTACTACTTATATTGTTGCAGATTAGAAAATGCCAGTCTGTTAGTAGAATATTACCCGTATTAGAATATAAGTCAATTGATGTTTTATGAGTCAATATACGAGTTTATTAGCTAAACACAAGATATATGGTTAAAAACTTTCCGCCAAAAAAATGAAAGTGATGTATGCTGTCCGCAATTAATATAATTAAAATAAAAATCAAACCGTTCTTTTCTAAAATATATTTTTATATCCATTTATTTATTATTTAAATCGAAAAAATAATAATTAAAATTAACAGACAGATTTAATTTAATTGTGTTTCTGAGCAACATGATACAAGATAGAATGTTTTTCATAAAATACGAAATTAAATAACCATTTTTATTTCTTTATACTTTTCATTGTTGAGTAAAAGCTTGTGAAAAATAAATCATGGAGATAGATTTTCCATTTAAATTCATGTTTCAAACAATTCATGTTTTCAGAAAGTGACTAATTAGCGCAAAAAATCTCCCACCAAACTTAGAGATAAGTTTTAATTCACTTTCAAACGATTTTCAAGCTTTTCGTTTGGATAAACCACGGAGTTAGAGAGTAGAACACCAACGAAAAAGTTTCGTTTTTCATTAATATCTCGACAACCCCTGGTCTTAGAAACTCGAAACTTGGACAAAATTTATGGGGGAGCTATTTCAAGGCTATCTACAAAATTTCATTAAATTCTATTCAGCCGTTCTCCCGTGATGATGAGACAAACAAAAGTTTTGTTTTTTACTAATATCTCAAAAACCACTAGTCGTAGGAACTCCACACATAGACTAAATTTTAAATGGGGCTATTTCCAGGCAACCCACGATATTTAATTAAATTCGGTTCAGCCGTTCTCCTGTGATGATGGGACAAACAGACAGACAGATTTTCAATTTTATTTATATAGACTAGCAGCATACCCGTTCTTCGTACGGAGTATATAATATAAAGAAACTTGAAATTCATAATCATGCCCAAATTCTTATAGTATACTAAATGACATGTTTAATCAAAATATTCTGTTAAAATATTTAATATAATGCTCCTAAAAAGAAGTTTAAGAATCTCTGTTCTCGCTATATAAAATTATCTTCATGGACATATCTGAAGAATGAAACATCTTGGACCCCTTATGTAAGCAAATATAAAAAAGAAATATGGAATTGAATCAATATATGCAAAATAAAAGCGTTAAAATTGTATGGGACCCGTACTAATTATATACGCGAATATTAGAAAATATAACCTGTATTAGTAGATTACATGTATAAATTGAAAATACCAATAAACCCGTAATCTTTAAATCTGAAGACAGTCATTTATTCCAATATATGTCAAAATTAAAGTGCTAAAATTATATGGGAAGATATATATACACGTACTACTTATAATGTCCGATTATTAGTAGAAGATTACCCGTTTTGCAATATGAGTCACAAATGTTTTTTGGTAAAATACAACAGACGACGTAATAAATTGAATATATAATTAATCCACGTAATCTTCATACCAGAAGACTGTACTTGATTCCAATATATATGCCAATATATGTCAAAATATATGCCAATATACCTGTACTACTTATATTCTCGTTGGTTAGAAGATATACCCGTGCATTCCTAGAAGATTACTCGTACAACGTACAATATGCGTGTGTCAGCAATTTTTGCCGCAATAAAACAATGGCGTAATAACTTAAAAATATCAATAATCACTGAATCAATAATTCCGGAAAATATCAATAATAATAATGTTTAAACCTGAAGGGTATAATTGATATTATCCAGTCCAAAATGAAATGGCAATGAAATTTATTTTATATACATATCTTCATTATTCAAATCGGAAAGGATTTAATAAAAATCGTCTGCCGCATAAACACATTGGATTTAAATCCGTTGCTAAGCGATATGATATCATTTGCTTCAAATAAATTGGTAGAAAAAATATCGTCTAAATAGTTATATTTCTATGGAACATTTGGCGACAGTTTCGTCAAATTAGCGACATTTTAAAAAATCGCCAAATTTATCGCCAAGTGGGACTGTAGAACTGACAGTTCCACTTTGCGACAAATTGACGAAATATCATCACAATACTATCCCCTAACAAAAAACAATTAATATCATTTATGTAGTGCAATTTCATCAATTTCAAGATATTTTTATAGATTTGAAAACATTTTTATCAATTTGGTGACATTTTAAAAATTCGCTAAATGTATTACTAAGTAGGATGGTTGGTCTGATAGATAAATGCTAACCAAACATCATTTCAGTACTCTCTTCTAACAAAACAAAAAAAAATTTCATTGATATGTAGAAGACCCAAACCACACGACCAACCCGAAGGTTTATGGCAGCTGTTTGTGTGTCGTTTATATCAATCTGGCGACATTTCCGTCAATTTGGCAAAGTTTAAGAAAAGTTGTCAAATTAGCGATATCCCTCCAAATTCGTAGCTTTGAATTTGCAGATCTGAATGAAACATTCTTATCCCGTTTCAATATACTAAATGAAAACACTACAATTGTATTAGAAGATATACCCTCTCTACTCTTTTTCTGTTTCAACAATCGGCTATATGAATTTATTGGCTAAACACAATATATGAGTTTAGTAGCTAAATACGATATAAGCTTGAAAACTCTTTGCCAAAATAAATGAAATTGATGTACGCAGTCAGCAATTAATATAATTAAAAGAAAAATCAAACCGTCCATTCATAAGATATACTTTCATATCCATTTATTTATTATTTAAATCGAAAAAAAATAATAAAAACATTAACAAACACATTTAATTTAATTGCGATGCCGAGCAACATGATATATCCTCCTAAAATGTTAAAATTTATTAACCACTAACAGCACACCCGTTATTCGTACGGAGTGTATAATTTAAAGAAACTTAAAGTTCGCAATCATGTGCAAATTCTGTTAAAATATTAAATTTATTGCTCCTAAAGAGAAGTTTAAGAATATATGTTCTCACTATGCAAAATTATCTTCACGATCAGATCTGAAGAATAAAACATCCTGCCCCCTTTTGTAAGCAAATTTACAGAAGAAAAAATAGGAATTGAATGAATATATGCAACCCCGTACTAATTATATTGTCGCAGATCAGAAAATATGCCAATGTGTTAGTAGAAGATTACCCGTATTACAATATGCGTCACAAAAATATTTGCCAAAATAAAAGAGATGACGTAATAAATTGAAAACATCAATAATATCCGTACTCTTTATACCAGAAGGTCGTAATTGATTCCAATATATGCCAATATATATCAAAACATATGTCAATATACCTGTACTACTTATATTCTCGTAGATTAAAAGATATACACGCGTATTTGTAGAAGATTCGTACAACATACAATATATGAGTTTAAACAATTTTTGTCATAATAAAATAATTGCATAATAACTTGAAAATATCAATAATCCTTGAATCAATAATCCCCGAAAATATAAATAATAATAATTTTTAAACCTGAAGACCGTAATTGATATTATCCAGTCAAAAATGCTATAAGAAAAATCAAATCGTTCTTTTCTAAAATATATTTTTATATCCATTTATTTATTATTCAAATCGAAAAAATAATTATTAAAATTAACAGACAGATTTAATTTAATTGCGTTTCTGAGTAACATGATATAAGATAGAATCTTATAACATGTTAAATATGTCATGTCTTATAACATAAACTGCGAAATTAAATAACGATTTTGATTTCTCTATACTTCTCATTGTTCCGTAAAAGCTTGTTTTAAATAAACCATGAACCATGGAGATAGATTTCCCCTTTAAATCATGTTTCAAACAATTCATGTTTTCAGAAAGTGACTAATTAACGCAAAAAATCTCCCATCAAACTCAGAGATTAAATTTTAATTCACTTTCAAACGATTTTCAAGCTTTTCGTTTGGATAAACCACGGAGTTAGGGAGTAGAACTCCTAGAAAAAAGTTCCGTTTTTCATTAATATCTCGACAACCCCAGGTCTTAGAAACTCGAAATTTGGACAAAATTTATGGGGGCATATTTCAAGTCTATTCACTAAATTTCATTAAATTCGGTTTAGCCGTTTTTCCGTGATGATGAGACAAACGAAAATTTCGTTTTTTACTAATATCTCGAGAACCACTGGTCGTAGAAACTCAAAACACAAATATAATTTTAAGTGGGGCTATTTCTGGGCTACCCACAAAATTTCATCAAATTCGGTTCAGCCGTTCTCCCGTGATGCTGTGACAAACAGACAGACAGACAGACAGACAGACAGACAGATTTTCATTTTTATTTATATAGATTAGCAGCATACCCGCTCTTCGTACAGAGTATATAATATAAAGAAAATTATAATTCCCAATCATGTGCAAATTATATTAAACTATTAAATTTATTACTCCTAAATAGAAGTTTAAGAATATCTGTTCTCACTATGCAAAATGATCTTCACGGGCAGATCTGACGAATAAAACATCCTGGCCCCTTTTGAAAGCAAATATACAAAAAATATGAAATTGAATCAATATATACAAAATAAAAGCGCTAAAATTGTATGGGACCCGTACTACTTATATACTGGAATATTAGAAGATATAACCTGTATTAGTAGATTACATGTATAAATTGAAAATATCAAAAAACCCGTAATTAATTCCAATATGTGCCAGAATGAAAACACTAAAATTATATGCGAATATATATATATATATATATATATATATATATATATATATATATTTTATATATATATATATATATATATATATATATAGATATATATATATATATCCCCGTACTACTTATATTGTCGCAGATTAGAAAATATGCCTGTGTATTAGTTGAAGATTTCCCGTGTTACAATTTAAGTTTAAAAAATCTTAATCCGAAATAAAACAGATGACGTAATACATTGAAAATATCAATTGTCCCCGTAATCTTTATACCAAAAGGTCGTAATTGATTCCAATATATGCCAATATATATCAAAATATATGCCAATATAACTGTACTACTTATATTCTCGTAGATTAAAAGATATACCCGTACATTTAGAGAAGATTACTCGTACAACGTACAATATATGAGTTTCAACAATTTTTGTCATAATAAAACAATGGCATAGAATTAACGTGAAAATATCAATAATCTCTGAATCTACAGTCCACGAAAATATCAATAATAATAATGTTTAAACCTGAAGACCGTAATTGATATTATTCAGTCAAGAATGCAATGTCAATGAAATTTATTTTATATACATATCTTTATTATTCAAATAGTAAAAGATTTAATAAAAATCGTATGCCGCATAAACAGATTGGATTTACTTCCGTTGCTAAACGACATGACATCATTTGCTTCAAATGAATTGATTGAAATCCTATCGTCTGAATAATTCTATCTCCATGGAAGGTTTGGCGACAATTTCGTCAATTTAGCGACAATTTAAAAAATCGCCAAATTTATCCCCAAGTGGTACTGTAGTACTGACAGTCCCGTTTTGCGACACATTGACGAAACATCATCAGAATACTATCCCCTAACAAAACACAATTAATTTCATATATTAAACGCAATTTTATCAATTTCAATATATTTTTATGGATTTACAAACATTTTATCAATTTGGTGATATTTTAAAAATTCGATAAATGTGTTACTAAGTGGGATGGATGGACTAGCCGACAAATGCTACCTAAACATCATTTCAGTACTCTCTTCTAAAAAAACAGATTTAATTTCATTGATTTGCGTCGTTTTTAACACTTTACAACAAAGTTGAAAAGTGTTTATGACTTTGTTCATTCTGTCTGTCTGTCTGTCTGTCCGTTAGCACGATAACTGCCGTAAAAATGACTTAATCAAAATGAAATTTTAGTATGTTGTTCAGACGGTCTAAAGGACCTATGGGAATATAAATGAATAATATCACCCAATTAGTTTTGGATTGAACCCGGGTTGAAAAAATGGAATACATTGAGCCCTATGGGACCTAATTTTTCAAGTATTTTTTAACCGGATTTTAAATTCACAAATTGCTTCGAAAATTATAGGCAATATTCAAATTGTTCCATAGAATATATAAAAAAAAATTCAGCGAAATATATTCAGTAGTTTTTTAAATAAAAATTAAAATAATAATAACACCTCTTATATGAAGCGATCACGTGTCCATGATATGAAACGATCACATGACCCACTTCAAAATGATATATGGCATCCATCTTGTGTCAAAATCGTGATTTTTAAAGTTCTTTTTAATTCATATTGAGTGTTGTATCCGTCCTAAAACTACTTTATTTTTGCCTAAATTCTGTGCATCTACATACTGAAACAACGCAATGACAATATATTCCAGTTTAAATGCTCATCTAAATTTGATTATTTCTACTATGAAGCCTATTTTTCACCTATGTAAAATGTAAACAACAAAATATGTAGAATGAGTTGTATTAGAATCGCTGTAATTCTTTAACACAAAATCATTTAGTCCATGGAGTCTGCTTAGCTGATATGAATGAAATATTCATTGATTTTAGAAAGAGAAGGACGATATTTTTCGATGAAGTTTAACGCATAGAGCTTACTTACTTGTAGCTCAATGGTCTTAATTTTTAAATAAAATAAATTATTATAGTATTGTGATGAATGACATGAATGGGGAAATTATTTATGAATGAAATGTTGCTTTTATAGAGAGAGCCAGGCGTGTTATTTTTTTATGACGTCATTTGAATGAATTTCAGTTGTTTTTGATGAAGTTTTCAAATATCATAATACTACGATAATTTATTATAATTCTAAAATTCTTACCGAGGAATGTGTCAGATTTTAGAGATGTTTAAACAAGACAATTTATACCTTAATGCCGTCATTTGAATGAAGTTAATTTTTTTCGATGAAGGTTTAAGGTTTCAAATATAATAAATTAATGTAGTATTGTGATAAGTTTTAAAATATTACCGAGGAATGTATTTCATTTTAGACATGTTTAAATAAAATTGCATTGAAGTTGGAAAGTGTTTCATAATCAATGCTTTAAGCATGATTGATCTTTCTTGTTATCAATTTGGCAACGTTTAAGAAAAGTTGCCAAGTTAGCGATATTCCGCGAAATTCGTAGCTCTCAATTTGCAGATCTGAAGAATAAAACATCCTGATTCCGTTTGCATATACTAAATGAAAACACTAAGTTGTATTAGAAGATATACCCGTTCTACTCTTTTTCTGTTTCAACAATCGGCTAAATGAATTTATTGGGTAAACAAAATACATGTATATTGTGCTTAGCTAATAAACTCACAAGCTTGAAAAATCTTTGCCAAAATAAAGGAAAGTGATGTACGCACTCCGTAATGAATATAATTAAAAGAAAAATCAAACCGTTCATTTACAAAATATATTTTTACATCAATTTATTTATTATTCAAATAGAAAAAATAATAACAAATATTAACAAACACATTTAATTTAATTGCGTTGCTGAGCAACATAATATAAGATAGAATCTTCCTTATAAAATGCAAAATTAAATAACCATTTGGATTTCCTTATACTTTTCATTATTGAGTAAATGCTTGGGAAAAACAAACCATGGAGTTAGATTTTCCATTTAAAATCATCTTTGAAAAAATTCATGCTTTCAGATAGTGACTAATTAGCACAAATATAATGCACCAAACTCAGAAATAAAGTTTTAATTCACTTCGACGTTTCAAGCAAACGATTTTCATCCTTTCCTTTGGATAAACCACGGAGTTAGAGAGTAGGACTCCTAGGGAAAAGTTCCGTTTTTCATTAATATCTCAACAACCCCTGGTCTTAGAAACTCGAACAAAATTTATGGGGGGCTATTTTAAGGCTACCCAAAAAATTTCATTAAATTCGGTTTAGTGTTCGGTTTAGAGTTCGTTCTCTCGTGATAATAAGACAAACGCAAGTTTTGTTTTTAATAATATCTTGAGAACCACTGGTCGTAAAAACTCCAAATATAGACTAAATTTTAAGTGGGGCTATTTCTAGGCTACCCGCAAAATTTTATCAAATTCGGTTCAGCCGTTCTTTCGTGATGATGGGACAAACCGACAAACAGACAGACAATTTTTCAATTTTATTTATATAGACTAGCAGCATACCTGTTCTTCGTACAGAGTATATAATATAAAGAAACTTGTAATTCGCTATCATGTGCAAATTCTCTTAAAATATTAAATTTATTGATCCTAAAGAGAAGTTGAAGAATATATGTTCTCACTATGCAAAATTAACAGGCAGATCTGAAGAATAAAACATCCTGACCCCTTTTGTAAGCAAATTTACAAAAAAAAAGGAATTGAATCAATATATGCAACTCCGTACCACTTATATTGTCGCAGATTAGAAAATATGCTAGTGTGTTAGTAGAAGATTACCCGTATTACAATACAAGTCTCAAAAATATTTGCCAAAATAAAAGAGATGACGTAATAAATTGAAAATATCAATAATCTCCGTACTCTTTATACCAGAAGGTCGTAATAGATTCCAATATATGCCAATATATATCAAAACATATGCCAATATACCTGTACTATTTATATTCTCTAGATTAAAAGATATACCCGTATATTTGTAGAAGATTACTCGTACAACGTACAATATATGAGTTTTAACCAATTTTTGTCATAATAAAACAATTGCATATTAACTTGAAAATATCAATAATCCCTGGATCAATAATCCCCGAAAATATCAATAATAATAATGTTTAAACCTGAAGACCGTAATTGATACTATCCAGTCAAAATTGGTATAAGAAAATCAAATCGTTCTTTTCAAAAATATATTTTTATATCAATTCATTTATTATTCAAATCGAAAAAATAATTATTAAAATTAACAGACAGATTTAATTTAATTGCGTTTCTGAGTAACATGATATAAGATAGAATCTTCCTCATAAACTTCGAAATTAAATGACCATTTTGATTTCTTTATACTTTTCATTGTTCAGTAAAAACTTGCTTGAAATAAACCATGGAGATAGATTTCCCATTTAAATCATGTTTCAAACAATTCAAGTTTTCAGAAAGTTACTAATTAGCGCGAAAAATCTCCCATCAAACTCAGAGATTAAATTTTAATTCACTTTCAAAGGATTTTCAAGCTTTTCGTTTGGATAAACCACGGAGTTAGATAGTAGAACTCCTAGGGAAAAGTTTCGTTTTTCATTAATATCTCGACAACCCCTGGTCTTAGATACTCGAAACTTGGGCCAAATTTATGGGAGACTAATTCAAGTCTATCCACAAAAGTTCATCAAATTCGGTTTAGCCGTTCTCTCGTGATGGTGAGACAAGCGAAAATTTTGTTTTTTACTAATATCTCAAGAACCACTGATCGTAGAAACTCCAAATATAGACTAAATTTTAAGCAGGACTATTTCCAGGCTACCCACAAAATTTCATCAAATTCGATTCAGCCTTTCTCCCGTGATGATGAGACAAACGAAAATGTCGTTTTTTACTAATATCTCGAGAACCACTGGTCGTAGAAACTCCAAACATGGACTAAATTTTAAGTGGGACTGTTTCCAGGCTACCCACAAAATTTCATCAAATTCGGTTCAGCCGTCCTCCCGTGATGACGGGACAAACAGACAGACAGACAGACAGACAGATAGATTTTCATTTTCATTTATATAGATTAATTAATAATTAATAATGTATAAGGAATGTATTGTGATGGGGTCGAAAATTTGAATTCGAGTTTTCGACGGGAGAGCACATTTCAAGCATCCCTGAACGCGAATCAGACGTTTTTGAGAAAATGTCTGTGTGTGTGTGTGTATGTGTGTGTGTGAAAGTGTGTGTGTGTGTGTATGTGTGTGTGTGAAAGTGTGTGTGTGTGTGTATGTGTGTGTGTGAAAGTGTGTGTGTGTGTGCATGAAAGTATGTGTACGTGAAAGTATGTGTGTGTGTGTGTGTGTGTGTGTGTGTGTGTCAGTGAGTCTGAGGAGACGATAATTAACGAACGAATGGACCTATTCGAACGAAATATGGTACAAAAATTACAATCCATGAATACTGGAAGCCTATTGTTTTTATACGCAATTGCATGTTCAGAAATCCCCTAAATTTTCGAGTGAAATTTTGAAAAAATCCTCAAAAAATCAAAACCTTTAATAAAGTTACGAAAATAGACATTTCTTATGTTATTTTTCGTTAGAAAACGATTAAAATAAATTTTAGAACACTAGCATGAACCGTTCTTGAAATATTGCACATATTTCAAATAAATATATCAATAAATCACACAAATTTAAAAAAATATTAACTATTGTAAAATATGCTTACTTTTCATAAGTAATATCATGCGATAATTTGGGTGACATCATTCTCGAGGATTTAGTTAGTTTCATTCATGAAAAAATATTCTTAAGTAATACTTTTATATTTGGAAGCCAATAGTCAGTTATCTGCTACAAGAATAACTTATTTTTCCGTCCATTGCGCTTGGCGAGATTTTGGCAGAATGTCGCCAACTTGACGATTTTTTAAAATGTTGCCAAATTAACAAAAATGTCGCCAAATGGATAAAAATGACGCTAAATCAATGAAAATGACGACTAGATGATGAAGCAATTATTAAAGTATTTTAATATATGGACTATATCGCTTATTGAAGATGCTATCAATATAGATGACTATTTAGAGTTGCGCAAAGTATAAGTTAATTGAGTTTTTTGCAACAGTTTTACATGTTGTTATCCTGAAAATCGCCTAATGTACAATTCAACGATAGAAACACGGCGCTGTGGATCTTATACATTATTTTTTAGTATGAAACTAGTAAACCCATTGCATTGTATAAGGAAAGTCATGTGCTACCCACATCAGCATTTTTTCACTAAACTGAGTTTGCACAAAATGACACGCATACTTAATTGAAATGACACTGAATTTGCACTTTTAATTCAATTTTCGATTTCATGTGGTAACCTGACGTATTTTCAAAGGCGGTGCAGGAAAAATGCTAAAATACTAAAATATCTCGAGAACGTCTAATCCTAATGGAGTTGGTCTTATTTATGGTCAAAAATTACGCATAAAACACGCATTTAATTGATGCATTTGAGCATACGTAATCTTTTATTTTAGATTTTGACGATCTTTTGCTTACCATTTTGAAAAAAAAAAAGTATAAGTCCTGTTACCCCGAAGCGTACTAAAATCTAACCAGCACCAGGATAACCCACAAGAAATTTATCTATAAAATTATATGAAATTTAGTCAATTAGTTTTAGAGTTAGAGTGGATATATACATTACGCAGAGGGACGCACACATGTGTAGCTATGCAGACACACACACAGACGTCACGCTAAAAATGGTTTTTAGTATTCTAGCGGTCCCAAAACGCGTAAATCAGTCAAAACGTCGAGTAGCGATTTTCGACATGAGTCCAATACTTTCCCTATATATTATCATGCACTAGGATTGTAGGGAAAGCAAAAAGGTTTCAAAGTTATTTTATTGTGTTATCAAATTGAGTATTTCTTATAACCATTTATAGAAAGTTTATAATCAAATTAAATATTACTGTGTAAATAAACTTAAGACGTGTATCTCTATTTTCAGTCGTTTTAAAATGACTACCATAACCACATTATATTGATTTTTTTTTGTTGGCTATACTTGCCTCGTACTATCGCTACTATTTAACGAAAGCGACATGTGATGCAGCTGTGTCAGATATATCATGCCAATTTCCATGTGTAAATGTTACGAAACCTTTCAATCTATCAAAAAGTTTCGTTTCGAAGATAAATCATAAGGGATAAGGTTGTAAAGAACCTTGCTGCCCCAACTGGGAATCGAACCCTAGATCTCCGAACTGGCCAGCCGACGCTCTCCCGTTGAGCTACTGAGACGAAATTGTAAGCTCTTATCTTCGAAGTGGACTCTGCAAAGTGTTAATAGCAAATGTTATGTGCGGCGAAATAGGTATTTTTCAAATTCTTTATTTGAAACTTAGCAAACATCATATGTTGATTCGTTTGAGAACGATTGAAATTTTTCATTGTAGAGCCACTAGAAACGTAAAATGTACAAATCTAAAATTTCAAATCCAACGGAGTTTCCTCAAAGCAGTGGAGATAAAAAAAAAAAAAACCATTGAGCATTATTGAAGTATAACCATTCACTGTATTATAAGAATGTAAACTATTCCACATTTATATTTACAGAACTCGCCTAAGGGGGATGGCGTTCCCATTGATGATACCATCTTTTGTGGATCGGTTTCGTAATTTTAGCAATCTTCAGCACTGAATAGCCGCTTATAGCAGCAAGAAAACTTTACTGTTTACTGTGCCGCAATTTTGCAAACCTCTATAGAAACCAACGAAGTCATTCGTACCACACATCCGCCATTAAAATCTAAAATTATTGAACTCAGCATGCACAAGGCCTGAGTGTTCAGTATTCTTAAAGTTTGTTGATGGCTGCGTGGTACGACTGACTTTGTCGGACTTTACAGGTTTCAAAATTGCGCCATACATATAGTTTCCTTTCTTACATTGCGTATATGGACTATTCTGTACTGAAGGAAACTTAAATGCAGTGGCGTATTTTGAAATTCAATTGAGTGAGAGGGGGGGGGGGCAGTTTTAAATATCAATCTCAAGGGGTCTAAGTTAGAGTTCTGCACGGGATTGGTCCTAACCCATGGGCTTGGACTCGGGCTTGAGCCGTGGGTTTAGACCCGACCTGGTCCACTTGAAGGGCTCGGGCCACGTTCTGTTAAATTCAGGTTGAGTTGGACTGGCTCAAAATAAATAAAAAAGTCAAAAATAGATCGCAATTGAAGCAGACAAATTTGAAATTATATATAAAACACAATTTCCAATTAGCGGATAAAAGTATCCTTGTCCCATATTAAGTAATTAAGGTTTGCTCTGTAAGGAAAACGCAGATGGATAAATTAGAACCGGAGATAAAAAAAATAGTAATTTCAAATAAAAAATTTATTCCACGAAGTCAAAATAAAACATTGCTATTCGCAACATTCAAGTTGTTTGAAACCACAGTAACGGAAAATATGTTCTGGCATAAATGCAGCAAAATAAATGTAAGACGCCTATGTTCCAGCTGCCATGTTTCTTGTGATCTATAAATTTAATAGGGAACAAATACATTTCAAATTTAATTTTTGAATAACCCGTCCATCCGTAACGCTTGGCGCGAAATTTAGAGGGACGTCGCCAACTTGGCTATTTTATAGTTTCCAAAGGGACAAACATGTCGCCAGATTGATAAAAAAATAACGCCATATGTGAAGTAATGTATCGCAAATTCTGATTTCCGTCATATGATGGGCATACCTTCTAGTATATAAGAAATGCTCTTATCTCTGTTTGTCTGTAACACTTGGTGATTCAATTGGCGAACTTGGCGATATTTCGCCCCAGATTGACAAAAATATCATCAAAATTGCAAAAATGACGCTAAATGAATGAAAATGAAGCCTAAAATTTATTAACATATTTTATTATAGGAACTATATCGCTTATCAAAGATGCTATCAATATTGATAATTGTTTAGAGTTGCGCGAAATACAAGTTAATTGGGTACTTTGAAATAGTTAAACATGTTAAACATGTTGTCGTCCGGAAAGTCGTCAAATATACAATTCAATGATGAAAACACAGTACCGTGGTTCTTATACATTATTTTTTTATTGTAAAAGTAGTAAATTAATTGCATTATATAAGGATAAAATGATGTGCTGCCCACATCAGATCATTTTAGATGTATAACATATTGAATAAAATTGAAAATTGTATTTCTTTAATTATAAGAATGTAATATATTGAATCTTCCTTGCTGTTGATTTTCAAGTTATTACTATTCAATCCTATTTTAATTATGACTTCAATTTATTTCATACGCTTCCGTTAATTCGATTTTAAATTTTTAGATTTTGTTAATCAGTTTATTACTATATGCATCGGTGAAAAAAAACTTCTTCATAGTACATAATTTATTCAACTAATGAAAGGAAGTTTCATTTGTACGTAAATTGAAATTTTCCGTTAAAAATAGATTATTTGTTTTTATATTAAAAACAAATACGAAAAGTTTATTCGTGCATGAATATTACATTCAAGAAAGGAAAAGAGGTTTAGCTTTACATTAAGACTAGTTTCTGGAAAAAAAAAAGAAAACACAATACTATCTTACTATCTTAAATTTCGGAACAAATATATGCTGGATTGAAAAGTTTCCTAATGTACAAAAAATATAATGTACTTTTACAAGGAAAGTTTCTGCATCTATAAGAGCATATTTCTTATTAAATGAAAGACACTTACTTTTATTTCAGAAAGAAATTATGTCTCAATGAATGAAAATTGCTTGAATTTAACGGTATACTTTATTATTCTACGAGACAAGTTCCTTTATAGAAGAGCATTTTATTTATCCCGCAGCACATTTTCTGACAGGAACATTTTTGGACTCGAATAAGTGTATCGAGTATTGCATTCCTTTTTAGTTGTGTCAATTTAAATTATTCGTGACTGGTAAAGATATTTTGTATGTGTATACGTACTGTTGCGAACGAGTAATTTTCCCTTTCTTCCGGAAACTATTTTCCCCCTCCATACATTTGTCTGTTTCGAAGACAGACCAGAAGGAGAAAACACTCGACGGGCGTTTCCATGACATAATTCTAGGGTTTCCATGATTTCCATGTCGAAGAAGGGTTTTCAGATTTGGCGATTTATCGTCAATTAGACGACATTTGGCGATTTCTCGAACCTTCCAGGAACATCTTCAAATAACTATTATTCTACGAGATAGGAGAGAGTTCCAGAAATTTCTATAGAGAGACTATAAAAAAAATCGTCACTCCGTTGGAGTTCAGTTGACAAGATACGAGTTACAGTGAACAGTGACAATGCTTTGAGAATAGTAGCTGCTGTTTTGTTGTTGTTGTTGTTGAGACCCAGACCGTCCGACCTACCAGAAAGGTGTAAGGTAACCGTTTGGACGGCCGGGAAGTGCCACCCAATTTAGACCGGAACCCAGTGGGGGAGGCATCCACAGGGACCGTACCCTCCTTCCCCTACCACCAACCTCTCGGAAGAACTTACGGACCCACACGTTTAACGTGATCGTACTCCGCATGAACACGGTGGCAGTTGTGGCAGCGTGCAAATCCAGCGCGCAAACCACCGGGCTACCGCGCCCGAAATGTGCCAACAGCACGCGGTGTTCCCAGGTGGTCACCCACCCAAGTACTAACCGCGCCCGATGCTGCCTGACTTCGGTGATCTAACGAGAACCGGTGTTTTCAGCACGGTACGGCCGTTGGCCAACTGCTGTTTTCTGAAAGTATTTTCGTCAGTATTTTGAGAATAATATCGCTTATTTTATGAAAACAGTGGAGCATTTAAGTGCTATTTCATTGTATATTGTTATTGCTTACTTTGTGCTTGTTAATAAACGTGCTTAGTTACCTAGAAATTCGGATTCATTCTTATATCCGGACTGCACACCCACGATTCCAGAGGATATGTTCGTAACAATACTTACTTGCAGAAAGTAATCCATCTTATTAAATATACTCCAATTACTAAAATTATGAATTTAATTTTCTGCACTAAACATTTTTTTTATTGGCAGAAAACTTACGGCTTTATTTTATTTTGTCTGCAGTTTAAAGTTTAGTTTAAGTAAATAATTGCCTAGTTTTATGCTTCAACTCCTAGTTTTGAACTCATGTTTCTATTGTATATATCTATAAAAAAATTAATAGTAGCAATAATAATTTGATTCGATGCAATACTTATTTAAATCTTTTATTTCCGCTGATTACTTCAATTGATATTCCTTTGAAAAGGTAAAAAATGAGATAAAGAACTCTCAATAAAATGTTTCTCTCGTTTTCAAAGTGCCCATCCCTGATGGTACCGGGTTCGAAAACAATAGAGGGAGCTTTCGATTCCCGATTGTTTCTCCTCGATTGTTCAATTTGTGCGAAACCCCAAAAGAAACACTTGGGCGTCTTAGTTCAGAGACGCTTTTTGAGTTGTGTTTTTTGGGGCAGGGTCTCTCGGGGTCAGGCCGCCGGGACACCTAATAACAGTGCCCAGGCTCGCGGGGGTGGAGATCCGGGCACGCCGGAATCGTGACGGGCTGCGGTGCGCCCAAGGCAACAAATCCCCAAGTCGCTCTTTTCTAATGGGATTTGGACAATGGATTTTTTTTTCCTTTTCAAACGTGATCTGCATACAGAATTTCCGAAGATGCAACACCTATGAAACCTAATAAATTTCACCCTGATTAGCCCCTGAAATCGATTTAAAGAGCGTAAGCGTTTCTTGATTGATAAAGGAGCGTGCCTCGGGTACTAAAGGCCCTGGCACAATGACTCCGGGCAATACGAAGAGAAACCACTAAAAGATTTCGGATCCAAACCAAGAACAAGGGTGGGGTGCACATTCATTCAATTTAAAGAACTCTGAAATTTATTAAGTGACAATATGTTTCTCTAGGTAAGCGAAAAACCTTCTGGAATGTTCAACGAAACAGAGAGAAAGTTTCGTTTGTTACAATCCGTCAAGGTGAATACATAGAGCATCAAAATAAAAATAAGAAATTGTTGGCTTAAGTTAGTCTGTGAGGATGACTGTATACTAGCGTCTGAACAATATTGTTGAACATGGTAAACAATGACGGAACATATGGAAGAAAAAATATGTGAACTCATTCAGTACAATATTCCTTAGCCTCATATTAAGAGAAAGATAACATAAAAGTTCTCACATACTATATAACACAGCCGTTCGTCGTTTTGATCAAGAGGTTTAAAGACTAAAATCCTCTTCCATGCAAGACAGCATAAGGAAATTTTATAACAAACTAGCAAATTTACTCGGCATAGCCCTGGATGTAATACTTCCAATTATAACAAAAAATAAAAAACAACTCGTTGCGCAGGTGCACACACGTTTACGGAACAAACGCCGGGACTGTTTAAAATCAATTAACTTCGGTGCTTTCTTGAAATAGATCTGGACCACATAGAAAATGTACCCTGCGATGCTAGAGATTTAAAGAAGGTATGCATTCATACATTCAATTTTTCAAAATACGTAGTAACCTGCTGTGCAAGCATAAACGCGACTCCTTCCCACCTGCTACGCCTTAAATAAGCACTTAAACATGCCATAGACCGCTGTGCGGCAGTGTAATACACCTCGGACCCAGCACATCGACCGCTACGTCCTAATAAGGCTACATATTACGCCCTAAATGCGTATTTCGCCCTCTACGTTTACGTAATGCGCCCTAAATAAGCTATCTTCAGACAAACTAAATAAGCTCCTTAGATACGCCCAAAATAAGTTTTTTCGCACTCCTCGCGGATGTAATGCGCTGTAAATAAGCTCTTTTTATACACACAAAATAAGCGCGCGAGGCGCATGCAAACGGAGACTAAACTTGTTTAAATTCAACAGTACGTTTGCAGAGTTCACTTTGACAATAAGAGTTTGCAATTCTGTCCTAGTCGGGAGATAAAACGACCAAAGAGGAAGTTTACTTGGAGGGAAAAAATAGAAGCACGCGGCTAACCTGAGGTAAAAATAACAAGAGGTGGTCAGTGAACTTGTCAGTTATACATCAATCTGACATTAGAAGGCGGCGAATGCTGAGTCCACTTCGATGATAAAAGCTTGCAATTCTGTCCCAGTAGATATTTTAATAACCTGAGGTAAAAATAACAAGAGGTGGTCAGTGAACTTGTCAGTTATACATCAATCTGACATTAGAAGGCGGCGAATGCTGAGTCCACTTCGATGATAAAAGCTTGCAATTCTGTCCCAGTAGATATTTTAATAACCTGAGGTAAAAATAACAAGAGGTGGTCAGTGAACTTGTCAGTTATACATCAATCTGACATTAGAAGGCGGCGAATGCTGAGGCCACTTCGATGATAAAAGCTTGCAATTCTGTCCCAGTAGATATTTTAATAACCTGAGGTAAAAATAACAAGAGGTGGTCAGTGAACTTGTCAGTTATACATCAATCTGACATTAGAAGGCGGCGAATGCTGAGTCCACTTCGATGATAAAAGCTTGCAATTCTGTCCCAGTAGATATTTTAATAACCTGAGGTAAAAATAACAAGAGGTGGTCAGTGAACTTGTCAGTTATACATCAATCTGACATTAGAAGGCGGCGAATGCTGAGTCCACTTCGATGATAAAAGCTTGCAATTCTGTCCCAGTAGATATTTTAATAACCTGAGGTAAAAATAACAAGAGGTGGTCAGTGAACTTGTCAGTTATACATCAATCTGACATTAGAAGGCGGCGAATGCTGAGGCCACTTCGATGATAAAAGCTTGCAATTCTGTCCCAGTAGATATTTTAATAACCTGAGGTAAAAATAACAAGAGGTGGTCAGTGAACTTGTCAGTTATACATCAATCTGACATTAGAAGGCGGCGAATGCTGAGTCCACTTCGATGATAAAAGCTTGCAATTCTGTCCCAGTAGATATTTTAATAACCTGAGGTAAAAATAACAAGAGGTGGTCAGTGAACTTGTCAGTTATACATCAATCTGACATTAGAAGGCGGCGAATGCTGAGTCCACTTCGATGATAAAAGCTTGCAATTCTGTCCCAGTAGTTCCACTTCGATGATAAAAGCTTGCAATTCTGTCCCAGTAGTTCAACGGTAGAGGGACAGCTGGTCAGTACAAATCATTATGAGTAAATGAATGCTCATTATGAGTAAATGAATGCAAAAATAGTTTCTTAAATAAAAGATATATGCTACTGTTGTAAAAACCATTGACCTTAAAAGATAGGCACCCCATAAACTTCTTTACAACCCTTTCAATTTTATATGATGAATCAAGATAATACGGATCCCTAATTATAGAACCATATTCCAGCAAGGGCCAAACAAAAGAATCAAGGAAGCGAATTAAGACATTTATATTGATGGAAACCTTGTCTTTTCAATAATTTAATCAAATAACTTATAAAGTCTTGAAACAGAATTTTAAATATAAATATTTAACTTAAACTCCAAATAATAAAAATACCTAAGTTATTGAAACCATTTACACGAGCCAGAAATTCAAAATTAATACAGCATTGATAAATAATTTTAGTATGACTATAATTGAAGCTTACATTTTTCCATTTAACAATATTTAACTTAAGTTTATTATTTTCAGATCAGAGATACAGCTGATTGAAATCAAATTGTAATATAATAATATAAAGCAATCATCAATAGAATTAATGCACTTATAAAACTTAGGTCTTCAGCAAAAAGGAGACGCCACGGAAATTGAATCAGCCTGGGAATATCATTAACAGAAAGAAGGAATAACAACGGGCCAAGGTTGGATCCCTGAGGAACACCAGATCAATTTGAAAAAGAATATGAAGCTGCAGAACACTAGCTAACAAATAGACGCCTCTTCGTCGAAAAGAAAATAACCAATCCAAAATGCCCAAACTAAATCCCAATTTATACAATTTTAATATAAATACGCCAAAATCAACTGTAACAATAGCTTTCTTAAAATCAGTATATAATACATAAAGTTGGGTGTTACTCATAGTAAGTGATCATACAATATCATTGTATATGCACAGAAAATTAGTGATGGTACTTTTCTTACAAAATCATACAAAATCATGTTGAAAAAGTGAAATAATGTTTTAACCGATTATAAATTTTATTATAAATAATACTTACAAAAATGCAAAACAATACAAATTACAAAAATATAAAGTTTTCTTTTAAAAAGGGATACAATAGTGATTGGTCTGCAATACATATCATCACTTTTACAATCTTAAAAACAGATAAAATTGCTGTACATGTCCATAAATAACGAAAAACTTTAATTTCAAAGACAAGTTCTGTAAAATTATGAGGGGATAAACAGAAGACTCGCAACAGCCATTTATGATAAACGAAGGAACTTTACCAAGAGATTTAGAAGATCTTAGCTGCTTGATAGAATTTGACAAATTAGTAGTAGAAATGGGAAGAACTTTTACAATATCACCAACATAACAAACACCAATAAGATCAGAAATACATTTAGTTTTATCACATATGGTACTTTTAACAACAACATAACTGAAATTGTCAACAAAACCGTAAAAGACTGAGAATCCTTAAGTTCTTTATCGCCTAAGTAAGAAATCATATCAGCTTTCCTACTATCATTACCTCTACAAAATTAAAATACAATATTTAGGAGTTATCAATTAAGTTAGCTTCAAGGTCACAAATATAATTTATATCATCACACTCATTATTTAATTTGCTAATCCTGTTATATTCTCTAAATAAGTCATTAATTACCATTACCACATCTTTTGTACCTGCGGTACTATTTAATTTTCAGCGTAATTTGTTTTATAGTTTCACTAATAAACCACCAAGTTAATGTTTTTTTTAATAATACGAGTACAGAATAGGAACATAAGAGTGGATAACGCCCCTACCTATATCATCCAAGTATGAAACAGCACAATCAATATTATTAAAGTGTCATAGCGGGCTCCAATCACGAAAAACATACAGGTGAAAGTAGTCTGCTTTTCTAAAATAGTGAGGCTTAATTAAACAATAGAAACGATCTTTTTTGATACCAGCTACATTAATAGAGACAGTTATATAGAGAACAGGATGGGACAGGTCCTCAGGTCAGAGGTAAGTGGGTTAATAGACTTGAGAACTTTGTCGGAGTTGCATGCACTGGTAATAATAAGATCAAGTATATTACCATACGTATTTCGTATCTGATTGATCTGTTTATTATTATATAAGTGTAGAATATTAAGTAAAATATTTTCAATGGGCGAATAAAGTGTATATGAGTCATCAATCACAGACTAATTAATGGATGGTTTGTTGAAATCACCAATAAGTAAAAATCAGTATCAAACATGTCAAAAAAATTATCAAAGCGTTTGAAATGTCATCACAAGGATTAATACAAGAACTGGATCTAAAATAAACAACGCCAACATACAGTCTAAAATACTTCGAAAATCATAGATTCAAATACACCCAGAATTATAGTCCAATAAGAAATGAGATGCAGAAAAGTTCTTTACTGCTATCAGGACCCAATACCACGACAGAAACCAGTAGTCACTGAGTCCTGATCTCATCTAAAAACATCATAACGGGCATCAGAGTTCAACATTAAAAGTACCGTCATAAAGTCAAGTCTCAGTTAAGCAAATAACATCGTAATCGGATGAAAGAATTACCTTAAAAATTGTATGACACTTAGTTCTAAGACCACGAATATTCTGATAAGTTACTTTCAACAAACTGGCTTTGCAAGACAATCAGGCGGAGTGTACCTAAACTCTACTTACATGTAAATTCTCTGTCACAAGAGTCTCAGACACAGAAATCACTAGCACAAGAGTCGCACGATAACCATTTTCTCCATCTTCAGCACCACAAGCTTCAATTGGAAATGAAAAAACACAGAAGAGCATCGATAAGTTTTCTTGGTATTCCATAAAGCATCCCCTCTGGCCAAAGGGAATTATCAATTAAGGACGTATAGACATATTTATCTGAGCTAACTACAAAATATGCATAGTATTTAGAGTTCAGAGTCCGTATTTTCATGCACTCAAAATCAGCATTCAAAAATGAATTAAAAGCAGTAATATCCCCCACTTTCGGTAACGAAATGAAATCCATTAATTAAGAAACGTTTCTTTCAAGCACTCTGTATAATTCTCGTATTGGATCCCCGCAGTGAACCCCGGGTGGCCTGTAGAATTATTACTTTGGGTTTGGGGGATGTCATGAGGTGCAGATTTAGTTTTACCTTTAATAATGCTGTATATTTGACTGGCTGTATTAGGTCTTAGTAATTTATCTTTATTATACCTAAGATCATTCCCAGATTTACTCTGTACACAATTATACATATCTTGAATGTTGGTTTTCAGCTGATTCATCAGAACACCGTCATCGACGATAGTATAAACATATGTCAGTTAGGAAACAAATATTTCACTAGTATTCGCTTCCTCTTCTCCACCAGTATGAGTATTTGGAGTGTTTTCCATAATAAGATCACCACGATTACATATTATATCAGCATAATGTCCACTTAATTACCAATAACACATTCACTTCACATAGTTTAGATTCAAAAGTGTTCATTCTTTTTGCAACATTGTCCTCTGAACAATCCACTCTTGTACTAAGGGCTTTGGTAATTTCTAAAATATCTATCGAAGCGTAATTTTAAATCTTAAGTATTGTTGAGTAATCAATAGAATAACCATTAAGAAATGTATATTAAGAAATTTTTCTGGTCTGATGCATATATATTTTTCTAAAATTAAAGAAAATATTCTATGATAAACATGCAATCTTTATTTAAGTATAAAGAAGACTTTCTTTTAAAAGTTTAATATAATATCCATACATGACAAAACATTTATTGTTTAAATATGAATTTCTCTGAAATAATGCAGTCCCTCTTATGTATTTTTGAATACAAGATACCTTAATTCACTTTTTTCATTTAATGTTAATCCAGCTCCTTTCGGTAACTTAAATATCTCCTGAAAATGTGCTAAATGGTCCTAAAAGTTTCTGATAAGATTACAATATCACTCAAGTATACTGCTGCTGATTTACCTAAAACTGTTCCCTAAATTGTGTACATACACTTTTGAAATATTGCAGATGACCTATTTAAATAAATCAAACGATACCTTCAATCAAACGTACCCTTCCGAGTCGGTCAAGGAAATTCTAAGATTCCACTTGAAGAGTATGGTTGACCACACTAGAGATCGATTTTCAATGGAATATCCTGCAGGCTCAGTTGAGTCCATTGTCCATAGTGCAGTTTCCATTACAGAGTACCCTTCCGACTCGGTTGAGGAAATCCATGGACTATATCATAGTGGTATAGATATAGGTACATGGGAAAAATCCTCAAAAGAATTCCTTATCGGGGAAGTCCAGAATGTTCAGAAACTCTGTCCAGGTGTAGACAAAGAGCTGCATAGGGCAGAAAATAATGAACTTGAAGATGTAACACTATTTACTGAGTATGAATTGGAAAAAGCCATACAATGTATGGGTGTAAACAAAGCTACGGGAATGAACGGATTAACTGAATGGAAATTATCGGAGAACTACACTATTGCAATAAAGAATGGTTTTGACACAGAATACGTCTAGTTACCGCACCTGGTATGGGAGTCACATCGGCGGATCGGATTTGATGAAAGAGGGGTGAGATTTTAAAAGATTGATTGTAGCTCGGAGTGTAATAGTCGGAAGGGGACGGCAGCGGTATCAAGTATTAAGCCGAAGATGTACACGCGTTATGATGGTTAATGTTATCTGGGTTAAAATTATAAATTTATAATAATATTTATAAAATTATTTTTCTAAAATATATATTTATTTATAAAATAAATATTATTTATAAACTTTAAAAATAGAACACCCTCCCCCCCCCCCCCCCCCCACACACACACTACATTCATCTTTACGTTACTGAAGGCAACAAAAACTTCTATTTACTGTTTTAAATTTTTCGTAAAATTTTTTCAAACATTATATGCATCCTACCCAGTCCGAAATAGCTTAAAAAATCCTGCCCAATCCGACTTCGAGGTAAGACCAAACGTAGACCAATCTTCACCCCGTGAAAAGAAAATCAGCAGAAAGAGTTTTCTATCTGGTTCCAACCACAGTTCAACTTATGGTTTTATTGCTTTTCCGACAAGTTTATTGGTGTTTAGTATATATATATATATTATATATATATATATATATATATATATATATATATATATATATATATATATATATATATATTATATATATATATATATATATATATTATATATATATATATATATATATATATATATATATATATTATATATATATATATATGTATATATATATATATATATATTATATATATATATATATATGTATATATATATATATGTATATATATATATATTTGTATCTATCATATTAGGATATATACTATATTATTTTTCCAAATCGAGCAATTCGGGTTATAAAAAATGTTGCTTATCAGTTAACAAGTAAAAATAAGCATATAAAAATTTGGGCCATACGATTAAAATATATTATTAACTCAGTAAAACATTGGTTCGGGAAATTTGATCCTTAAGATAAAAGGAAAAGCCGTTCTGGTTCAAGGAATCGCATCATCCTCACGAGTTTACTCTATCTCCAGATAATGTTCGTTTCAGTTCTATTAAACCCCCACTCCTCTGTTTCTGTTATCCTTTATTGCCCTTCAGTCTCAGACTTAGGAAGTCACGAATACCCTCATTCATTATGCAACAACTTTGGTCAGTATTGCGCTTAACAGGTGAATCCATTTTGTACTTGCAGTAAACACTGTATGTATCAATATCTATATTTTATAGAATTTTTTTTAATACCTACTTTTTTAAAGCAAAAAAATCAATATTTTTTTTCGTTAAACTTTCTGCCAACAGATATAAATAAAATTAATTTGTTTCATCCAAAGAAATATTCCTATTAGTCCAGTGGCAATATACACTTTGTTTAAAAAAATATATACACTCGTCAAAAGTGAAATTGCTACACCATGAAGGAATGCAAATCACAGTACCGATAGACGAGAGAGTCATATGCGAATGATTAAATGAACAAATATAGATATACAAAATAAACATGTTTATTTAGTAAAAAAATGTGGCGCCACAGACAGATATATAGGCAGCTAAAAGGCGAGGCATATTATCGATGAGGTTATTAATGTTTGCCTCAGCTAATCCTTGCCAAGCAGCGTCCACGCAGTTCGTTTACGGTATGTACTGGTGGTCTCTGCTGCACCTGACGTCCAATGAGGGCCCACACGTGTTCAATGGGAGAGAGATTCGGCGAGGCTGTCGGCCAGGAAAGGATGTGAATTTCATTTAGTTTGCTGACAGTTCGTCATGCGGCGTGTTGTGGGGCACTGTCTTGCTGGAGCACCATGCCGGGGACGGTCTGCACCAGTGGTCGAACCACAGGCATCACAACTTGTGTGACGTACCGGTCCGTTATCAGATTACCTGCAATGTGCACCAGAGCTGTTAGCTGATCGAACATGATACCGCCCCAAACCATGATGCCCGGTGTGGGGCCTGTGTGACGCTCAGTGATATGGACTGACAAGTGGCGTTTCCGGGAGGCCGCCACACACTTCCACGGCTGTCATTCCTCCACAGGCAAAAGCGAGATTTATCTGTAAACATTATCCGATGCTTTTCAATGGTCCAGTTGCGATAGCGACGACACCACGCCAGAGGTGCATCCCTGTGTCGAGCGTTTAATGGCACCCCAGTGGCTGGCCGCCGTGCGCACAGCGCTTCATGTAACATGTTGCAAATCGTTTGTGTTCACACAGGTGCAACCGTTGATGGTGGCAGGCTGTTTCGGATGCCACTTGCCGTGAACGGGTCTGGGCGTTAAACACCGGAATAATACTCGAATAAATACCGAAGCTGGGAAATTGACACGCACATATTTGGTCTCGCGTCATTTGCTATATGTCCGTTTCTACACGGTTCACCGTCGAATTAACAAGATTTCGCACAGTGACATACAGTACCCTATATCATTTCCTATTCATTCCACTCTACGCTACAACTTTGGAATGGACATCTCGCGTTGTTGTCGAGTTAGGTTTCATAACTTCTCACCCTACTGCTGCTAGGGGCAAATGAAATTGATAAGAAATATTTAAACTTAGTCGAATAATTACATAAGTAGTTTAATACTGTTATAAAAGTATTCTATGAAACTTTTAAAATCCTGGTCACTTCTTTTAAATATGGAATAAGACAGAAGTATACATTTGTATAAACTATATCGCCTATTGACTTTTGAGAAGTAGAGTAAAGATTCGTACTCGAGATATTTTTATTTTTTACTAAAGTAAGTTTTCAGTTCGATTATTATTGCACAACAAAAATACACTACTTAAATCTAATGCACATTGTCACGAAGTTTTAGTACTTTCAGGATTAACATAATCTGCGAATTGTCTTTAAAAAAGAAATAACACACAAGAATTCTATTTGGCTAACTCTTATTATTCACTAAACTTTTGCCCAATATTTTAGTCTATAACAAATAAAAGTTTAACATCAAGGAATAGGATGGAAAAAAGCTAAGTGAATCAAAGTTGGCCCAAAAGTTATTTACACCAATGTTGTAATGGAACTGTATTGTAATGAAACTGTTCATCTGTGACTCTGTGTTATAGAAAGTAAGATAATAATTATTTTAGTGCTTTTTGTTTCTTTAACTTGCGTTACAGTAAAAAGTGGATATTATCTTTCAGTGGCAAGCTTTTATTTTAAGTAATGCAGGAAAATGGACTTCAATTTACTTAATGTTTGAAAATTTAAAAATGTAAAAAAAAAAGATAAAAATGTTTTATAATAAAGAATATTAGGCCATAAAATTTTGAAAAAATTCATAATTTTTTAACTTTCATCTTAATTGATAATTTGGAAATATTGATGGCATTCGGAAGGACTGTACGTTAAGAATATAATAATTTAAAATATTTGTCAAGAAATGATTATTTTCATAATGAATTTTTCCAAATTCCACCCAATTTGTTAAATATAAACCAAAAGCTTAAATCAAACCATAAAAAGGAAAATTTAACGTAAGGCAGGAATTAATCCAGCTGGACTATGGTAGAAAAGCAAAAATTCTCAAGATATTATAGATTTTTAAATTGAGTTTTTAAAATTAAAGTAGAGAAAAATGTAAAGTCGATTTGCAGAATAAAAGAAAAGAGTATCGTCCTGACAACTTAATGGACAGATCTTCGATTGGACAGGTGAAAATCCAATACGAATATCGGCTGGATTATAATTTATTTACAATATAGTGTACAGGAAGTAAAAATCGAACTTGTTATCAGTAAATAGTAAAACGAAACCAGCTCATTTTTGTATCCATCTGATTGATCTACACTATATTACAGAAAATATTCAGACTCCCCTTTTTAGTTTACGATCTTCTACATGCATTGCATGTATAGCTCAAACCGGTTTTAAAAGAAGCATACGGTCTTGGAATTTTTACAAACCTTCATTAAAGTTAAGATGGTTTGATCTGAAGAGCTGGGTGACTTTCAACTTAGCTCCATAGTAGAATACTACCGTTGCAACAAGTCAATTTGGAACATCTTTATTTTACCGACTCTATCAGCTAGATCCCTTAACTGCAATTGATGTTATTGGAAAGTATAAACATTTAGGAGTAACGTTAACTCAATTGCGAACTAGGAAGAATAAAATCAAGGATAGGGATTGCGGAGTGCTGATACTCAGAGCAAGAAAATATAGCATGTTCCCCATAGAAACTCACCGGTTCCCAAATTCCTCTGGTAGCTAAGCCTGTACAGTAATATTAAAAACACTGACTTTATTGATACAGCAACTGCACTCGAACCTATGGTCAGCAATAAAAAAGACAATCGTCGGATAGTGTGGTGTAAATTTTGCTGTCATAGATAGGACTGTAGAACAGTGGAAACGTCTTCAATGGAGTGCCGAATAACATTTCAACGTCTGTCAATCTAGTGAACGAGTTTGAATAAAGCTACATACCCGAATGGGTTGTGCTAAGTTTAGTAGAGGAGGCATTCTGGTCGGGTTTTTTTCATAGTTCGACTTAAACCTCTTCATCCCATTATAAATCTGAATTCTATAAACCGAATAGAAACCGGTTGAATTACTAAGAAAGGCAGAGGAGCCACCAGAGGAAACTACATGAAGGAATCACCAGAGATTACATAAAGGAGCCACCAGCAAGGACTTGAAGACTTCAGAGAACAATTCTGAATACAAAAAAAGCATTTGCTTTAAAATTTTCATTTTTGTATCTTTAAGATAGTAAGAGGCTATTTAATTTCAGTAACATATATGAAACAATAAATTTGCTAATTACTTAGGGAAAACATTTTTATTATCTTATTTCAGCAATTTAAAAATTATTTTTGACTTATTTGGTCAAAAAATACCTCATCCTTGGTACAGCAAATGTGACTTTAGCTTTCAAATGAAGACGGGATACATGGATATCAACATTGATCGGTATTCGACGGACAGAAGATTAACAAACATTTGCTCCAGACTTTTATAAACTCCTGTTCAAGTCTACTGGACTGTTCTGTTTTCATTTCGGTTTTTGCGCTGATTGATTTTACTTTTTCGTCCATGCTTTTTTATCTCTGATACTCACAGGCGGAGTCTAAGGATTTCTTTACTCTAGATATAAATGCTTGTGAAATTTTCCACCTATCTACTATTCCTCTTCGTGTATAACTTTTTTTTTCTTTAAGAAACTTATTTAGAGCTAATTTTCTAGGTAAAATATCACACATTTTACCCATATTAAGAAAAACATACTCAAAAATATAAATTCTTAAAATGTCCAAGCTAGCTTCTAGCGTAGTTGTTGGCCTCCCGATTTGAAATTAGTGCTCAATATCCTAGTGTCCACCAAACCTCACTAGTGTCACTTTCGTCAGGGCGGTAAAACCCAATGGTTAAGGCCTGGCGATTGCACTCCTAACAAGGGGACCTAACAAGGGAAGGCTTTGCAATAGTTCTCTCGGATTGCAATCTTTCATGTCCTATCTTGTAAAGGACCATGAATAATGATAAAACGCCACGGCTTTCATCTGCTAAGTGATAGGGGGCGCCACAATAACAATCTGAAGTTGTCATGCAAACGTGCTCTACTGACGTGTATTATTAACATTTTAGTGTGAAAATATTATCCTTTTCAATTATTATTATTATTTTGAAATAAAATGGACAATAATGGTAAGTAGTAAATGATAAATTTATTACTAATATAATTTATATCTTATTAATTAGCTAAACAACTGCCAAGACATGGTCGTAAAGGTTGATCAAACACAACAAAGACTGAAATTTTTGGAAACCAAAACTGAACTAATCAACAAAACTATTGACTGTATTACAATGAAAGTCAAAGCAAATGAAATTTGTAAAATAATGAATAATTTAAATTCTTTGTAAGTTTGAAATTATGAATGGGAATGATTAAATGTATGATCAATACAAATGAAAACGTTACAATGTGTACATTTAACAAATGCATAATCATACAAATGCATAATCATACAATTTACAATGAAACAAGTTACTGAACCAATATTAAATACAGTTGCCATTACCTTGTTAAATTTTGTAATGTGTTTTTCAACAGAATATCCAGCTTTTTTCCAAGAATATATTACCATATCTTGAAATATATCAGCGCCAAGTTAATTGTACACAAATGAATGCATTTTTAAAATAAATAATCTGTCATTTAACTTTCTGTTGGCCTCTTCATCGATTTTAGTTCAAAATTCATCGATGTCTTCAATATGGACCCCTTCAATGCATGCAGCTCGAATTTTTATGTAGTCTTCGATACGTTTTACAAATGCCTTATAAGGATTGAAGAAGTAACAGTCTAACGGCTGTGCATATTTTGTTGTTTTTTCAGGTATTATTTAATAATAATAACAAGAAAGATCAATCATGCTTAAAGCATTGATTATGAAACACTTTCCAACTTCAATGCAATTTTATTTAAGCATGTCTAAAATGCAATACATTCCTCGGTAATATTTTAAAACTTATCACTATACTACATTAATTTATTATATTTGAAAACTTAAACCTTCATCGAAAAAAAATGAATTTCATTCAAATGATGGCATTGACATATAAATTGTCTGGTTTAAACATCTCTGAAATGTGATACATTCCTCGGTAATAATTTTAGCATTATCATAATACTACGATAATTTATTATATTTGAAAACTTCATTGAAAACAACTGAAATTCATTCAAATGACGTCATAGGAAAAATAACACGCCTGGCTCTCTCTATAAAAGCAGAATTTCATTCATAAATAATTTCCCATTCATGTCATTCATCAGAATACTATAATAATTTATTTTATTTAAAAATTAAGACCATGGAGCTACACGTAATTAAACTCTATGCGTAAAACTTCATCGAAAAAAATCGTCTTTCTCTTTATAAAATCAATGAATATTTGATTCATATCAGCTATGCAGACTCCATGATCTAAATGATTTTGTGTTAAAGAAATACAGCAAATGTAATACAACTCATTCTACATATTTTGCTGTTTACATTTTACATAGGTGAAAAATAGGCTTCGTTGTAGAAATAATCAAATTTGGATGAGCATTTAAACTCAAATATATTGTAATTGCGTTGTTTCAGTGTGTAGATGCTCAGAATTTACGCAAAAATAAAGTGGTTTTAGGACGGATACAACACTCAATATGAATTAAAAAGAACTTTAAAAATCGCGATTGTGAGACAAGATGGATGCCATATACCGTTTTGAAATGGGTCATGTGATTTTTTCATATCATGGTCACGTGATCGCTTCATATAAGGAGTGTTATTATTATTTTAATTTTTATTTAAAAAACTACTGAATATATTTAGCTGAATTTTTTTTATATATTTTATGGAACAATTTGACTATTACCTAAAATTTTCGAAGCAATTTGTGATTTTTAAATCCGCTTAAAAAATGTTTGAAAAATCAGGTCCCATAGGGCTCAATGTATTTCATGTTTTCAACCCGGGTTCAATCCAAAACTAATTGGGTGATATTATTCATTTATATTCCTATAGGTCCTACAGACCGTCTGGACAACATACTAAAATTTCATTTTGATTAAGTCATTTTTACGGCAGTTATCGTGCTAACGGACAGACAGACGGACAGACAGAATGAACAAAGTCATAAACACTTTTCAACTTTGTTGTAAAGTGTTAATAAATGAAAAGTATAATATTTTCACACTTAAATGTAAATAATACACGTCAGTAGTCTTTAGTACTGTAGTTCTGTTGCTATGCGCAAAAGAAAGGTAGTTTTGTTTAGTTCTGTCTTATTTTTACATTACCCAGCCATGACTTCAAAAAGAAAAATATTAACAGTAAAAGAAAAACTTGGGGTGATTCATGGAGTAGAAAATGAAAAGTTTTGTTTGAAAAATTTAGGGCAGAAATTTGGGATAAGTGAAAACCAAGTAAGTAATGTGCTAAGGGAGAAAGAAGAAATAAAAAAATATGGATTATAAATTCAAATAAAAATTCCAAGGCTGTAAAGTTTAGAAAAACCGAGACATGTGAAATCGATACTGCAGTGTATAATTCGTTGTGTGTTGTGAGGGGAATACACGTTCCTGTAAGTGGAGTATTATTGCAAGAAAAGGCAAAATAAGTTACCGAAAATTTGGGATTACAGAACTTCAAAGCGACAAATGGTTGGTTGGAAAAGTTTAAGATAAGACATAACCTTACTTTTAAATCCATTTGTGGTGAAGGAAAATCAGTAGCCTTGCAATGTGTAAAGAACTGGAAGAAATTTCTGAAGGATATGAAGCAAAAGAGATCTAAAGCCTTATATAAAAATGTATATACATAATAATATATACATAAAAATGTTTTAACGGCATGTTCTTTCTCAAGCCTTTTGCGGAGACCGCGATCAGCTTGCAAAATGTTTCAATATATTGAATGCAATTCAGTGGATAACTATGGCTGTTTATCCATATCCCAAAGTTGTGTTCAGCACTGTTTTGAAAATGCAGGATTCGAAATTCCGGGTTCAAGGGTTCTCAGTGAAAATGTTGAAGAAAATGTTTGAACTTACCGAAATCAGTGGCAGTAATGTTCCAATGCAAGAATATTTGACAATTGATGAAAACTTGTGCACTGATGACACCAATGAGGATATCAGAGCTTTCATCTCTACTGTAGTTGCTGATGCAGGCATAAGAAAAAAATGCCCGGAGGATCCTAAAAGTAGTGAAGAAAACGAAGAGCTGGCGGAAGAAACGTTTGACATCAAAAATTACAATGATGCCTTAAAATACACCACACAATTACAAAAGTTCACGTAAAATGTTGGTGATAGTGAAGGACCCAAGATGATCAGTGAATTTAATATCCATATGGAGAAAATGCTTGTAAAGTACATGCTTCCAAACACACCCATCTAGCGGATTATTTCAAATAAAATTCTGTAAGTTAGTACCAAAAACTTTATTGTCCATTTAATACATTTTTGCTAAAATTTTAATTTCTCTATTAAGAATTTTCATTTTTCATTCATTTTAAATTTAAATAAATACTATACTACGTATTTAAAATGCTAATGTTTCTTATTTATGCAGCATTTACAGTATTTAAAGTTTAATGTTACTTATATTTCTTATTAAACTTCTTATACTGTATTGTTTTTGTACCAACACATGTACCTCTGAAGAAAGGACAAAATGTCAGGTCCCGTGCGTGTCCCTTAGTGGGAGGTACAGGTACTACTGTATATTTTTGTGCTTGTTAATAAACTACTCCAACTAGCTACACTAAAGCTTAAGGTGAGTCTGACAGTCTAGTTTTTAAAAGTTAAAAACCAATTTGTTCGGGGGCCATTACAAAGAACATTATTGCTATCCCAGCCATACTCGAACCCCAGATCTTCGGACTGGCCAGTTGATGCTCTCCCCATCGAGTTACAAGGACGACATTTCAAGCTTTTTCTATTGTCGAAGGGGATTCTGCAGAGTTTATCAGCTGAAAGGAATTTTGGATGTTACTGAGGCATTACTTTTATAAATTTTACAACCGCTTTCCTGATAATCTTGATATTTTTCATTCATCTGTTAGGGCTTTTAAAATTCATTTGTATTAAATATTTTGTATTTTATCTTGCTTCTAAAAATTATTTGTTGTAAATATTTTGTATTTTAACTTGAAAGCTGCTACTAGGACTTTATCCTGTAGTTTTTATTCTTTTAATTAAATAAATAAATATCATTTTTGTTTTTACCAAGAGTTAAATAATGTATTTTGATGTTAAATAGTTTGGTAGATCGTATTGCAGTTTCACCAATGTTGAAATTTTTAATAACATGCAATTTTTCCAAATTATTTATAAAATCAGAAAATATGTACAGACAAAGGAACTGAGTTACCTTACACCTTTCTGGTAGGTCGGACGGTCTGGGTTTCAACAACAACAACAAAGGAACTGAAACTCAGCCATTATATTTTATTATTATATCATCTGATCCGCAACACCGTAATAAAAGACAAGAAAGATCAATCGTGCAAAAAGCATTGAATATGAAACACTTTCAAACTGCCATACAATTTTATTTAAATATCTCTAAAATGCGATACATTCAGAGAAAATATTTTTTAAAATTATCACAATATTTGAAAAATTAGAACTTCATCGAAAAAAATGAACTTTATTGAAATGACGTCATTGAAATATAAATCGCCTGGTTTTCTATGAAAAAGCAGTAAATATTTCATTCGTACACTTTTATTCCATTCCTTTCATTCATCACAATACTCCAATAATTTATTTTACTTCAAAATTTAAAATCATGAAAGTAAAAATAATTTAACTCTGTTAAAACTCCATCGAAAATGTCTTCAATAAAATCGTTTGCTTCTCTATGTAAAATCAATGAATTTTTCATTCAACTATATATCAGGCTCCAGAGCTAAGTAATTTTGCCTTAAATAAATTCAGCAATTCTTATACAACTCATCTTACAGCTTGATGTGTTTTACATTCTCCATAAGTGAAAATTAGGGTTCGTTGTAGAAATAATAAAAGTTTGATGATCATTTAAACTCAAATACATTGTTATTGCGTCGTTTCAGAATATAGATGAACAAAAATTAAGCAAAAATAATGTGGTTCTAGGACGGATACAACACAAAATATAAATTATAAAAAACCTTAAAAATCACGATTTTGACACAAGATGGATGACATTGATCATTTAAACAAAAATGTATTGTAATCGTGCTGTTCCAGAATATAGATGCACAGAAATAAAGCAAAAATAAAGCGACTTTAGGACAGATACAACACTAAATATAAATTAACAAGAATAAAAATCACGATTTTGACACATGTTGGATGCCATATTTTATTTTGAAGTTGTTCACGTGATCTCTTCATATGATATGGGTGTAATTATTATTTTAATTTTTATCTAAAAAACTACTGATTATATTTTGCTGAATTTTTTTTTCTTATTTTTTATGGGATAATTTGAATATTTCCTAAAACTTTCGAAGCAATTTGTGAATTTTTAATTCGCTTAAAATATGTTTGAAAAACTAGGTCCCATGTTGATCAATGTATTTCATTTTTTCAACTCGGGTTCAATCCAAGACTAATTAGGCGATATCATTCATTTACATTCTCATATGTCCCACGGACTGTCTGAACAACATACTCAAATTTCATTTTGATAAAGTCATTTTTTTATCCCAGTTATCGTGCGAACGGACAGACAGACAGAATGAACAAAGTCATAAACACTTTTCAACTATGTTGTAAAGTGTTAAAAACTAAATAAAAAACATTAAAATTTCTTTACTTTAATACATTGTAACTCCAAGTACTGTAATCCTGTTTTGTAAAAAAAATCGAGAAAAAAAAAACCAATTCAGCCGCGAATACTAAGTGTTGGGGCAGTTCCATTCACTTTAACCGGTCTTTATTTACCTCATCCCTGGCATTGTTCTTTTACGTTTTCTTTCTCCTACTTTATGGCCCCGGATTGTTTGTAGAATGGATAAGATAAAAATTCATCACGAACAGATTCCAGAGGTAGGGTAGATCACACCATCCTGATGTATTTGAAAGAAATGGGGTCGTTGCGCTTTGTTACAGGACAGGCTGCAGATCTCTTTGGCGTCCCAGGGTGGTTTGTTTCAACTCTTCGACTTCTTTCACTCTCCTGACCAGTGAACATTTTCTTTATAATAGTGATCCCCTTGCCATACATTGAGGAAGAATATATATGATCGCCATTCAGAAATAGAACTAATGTTAAAATGACTCTTTCAATTACATTATGGGTGTAAATTCTGAGAAAAGTGTTTACTTGATAACTGAAATTATCTACGATGTATAATTGATGTTAAGACATAGGCCCTATTTACTTAAAGCAACCCCCACTGTAAAAAAAAATTTGTACGATGACCTCCAACTGCCCTGTTAGGTAAAGAAAACTTTCTTGCTCTACAAAGAAATATTTCTGGTTGAAAAACGAAACTATCTTCATGAAATAAAGAAACTTTTTTTAATGAAACATATTACTTTCCCTGCAATACATGGTAATTCAATGTATTTACTGCTTTCACTGTGAAAAATTGATGTAAAAGATCCACAGCACAGTGTTTTTAATGTTGAATTTTATATTTGGCACTTTTCCAAATGACAACATGTAAAACTATTTCGAAGAACCCAATTAATTTATATTTCACGCAACTCTAAATTCATAATTATCAATATTGATAACATCCACAATAAGCAACAGAGTCCAGATATTAAAATGTTTTAGTAATTAATTCATCCATTGGGCGTCATTTTCGTTAACTTGGCGTCATGTTCGCAATTTCGACGATATTTTGCTGAATTAGACACAAAATCCCTCAAATTTATCGCCAAGCGTTACAGGCAAACTGAGAGAAGAGCATTTCCTATAGTATATAAATGACTGTAGACGAATTCTTAGATGTCAACATGCAAAACTATTGCCCAAAATATCTTTTCTCGGGAATGGAATGAACTAGATCCACGAGAATAATACTAATACATTTATCGTATAATATTATATATAACAAGTGGACATATTTCACAATAGTTACTACTTTTTTTAAATTCCTGTGATTTTTTGATAAATTTATTTAAAAAACGTGCACTATCTCAAGAACGGTTCATGCTAGAGTCCTAAAGTTTGTGATCTTTTTCAAATGATTATTGAAGGTTCTGATTTTTTTATGATGTTTTCAAAATTTCATTTAAAAATTTGAAGCCTTCCAAACATTTGTGCATATGCGTTGAAACTCAATAGGCTTCCAGTATTCACCTATTGTAATTGTTGTACCAAATTTCATTCGTTATCGTCTCCCCCCCCCCCATCACACACACACCACCTCAAAAACGATTCAGTTTAGGGATGCTTGAAACGTGCTCTTCAGCCAAAAACTCGAATTCCAATTTTCGACCCAGTCACAATACTTTCCCGATACATTGTACTATGTACAGCTGCCGAAAAAAAAAGCGACCTACCCTCTGTTAATCGAGCATCGTTCGTCGTAGAGAAAATTGAAAGATACTACTCGATTAGGAATAACATCCTCTACAAATTAATGTGCATAAATATCTAAACGCGCACAAACTTTGAAATTTTCAATAGCAACACCCAAGTTTGACGCAATATTTGAATATAACACTAAAATTATTCGGATGAAGCGTTTCCGAATTATGAGTATGTAAAGTTCTGAGCTCCTAATGTTAAATTAGTTTCCAAGACTTCCATTCATATATTCTGTAATAATTATCCGCTCACGCTGATTATTTGTATGACGTTACTACTAAACAACCCAGACACATTTACGTGATTTTTATTTTTGTGGAAATAATTGTTTGTATGAAATATTCATTATGAAATCAGTAATCGAAAGTATATAAATACAAACCTGAACATGTTTTGATAAAAATCGATTCACAAAGACTTTTTATATGTTTATGTAAAATTCCAGGTGTTTCCTCCCTCTAGTTCTTCCGAAATGTTTAAATATTCAGCATCACGATGATTTTAGGGATCGTAAATTAGTTTTAAAAAATGACTAATTTGAAAAAGTTATATTAATTGTAAGTTAATCTTTATTTAAGAAAACAGGCATTTATTTTTACCCAGTTTTAATAAAAACTTTGTATAAACATTCTTGTATAGATGCAACCTAATCAACGTAATTCTGCTACTGTATTGAAGAGTGAAAACTTGTATTGTCATAAATGGGATCTACTTATGTTACTGTCGATTAATAGTTCCGGAGCTACCGCGAGTTGATATCGCCCACAAAATGTGATAATTTATAATAAAAAATATGTATATAAAACAATAACAAATTATAAAATTATGTGATACTAAACACCATAATACGTAGCTTTACATGAAAAGACGAATTTGTATAATTGCGGTTTAGTATGATAGTTATTATACAGCAACCTAAGAACCTCTTATTCAAAGGTAAAATAATTCTATAATTTTATTCTCAATTTATTTTCGCTTATTTAACTGTATTACAAAGCAGAGTTATCACACCTAATAACATTCTTATTTAAAGTTTTACTATATATGTTTGAAAGTCGGGACTCATGCAGGAATTGCCACCCTTTTTCTGTGAGGTAAGCCATAATGCTGAATGTCAAAAGGATAGTTCAATAATTTACAACAGTGCTGTGATCAATCAACGAAACATCGCCCTTCAAATTCCGGTTTTCAATATGGAGCTAATCCCCGAAAATTGCACAGTCTGGAATATTTAATATCTTCGGATATAAAGATAGAAACTTCGTGAAAATTTGAATTAGGACTAATTTGGGGGTCTAGAACTTGTGGGTGACGTCAAAATTGAGTGTTGCCATTGAAAATTACAAAGTTTGTGCGCGTTTAGATATGAAGACGACCCCTTATGTAAATTTTAAGCACATTAATTTGTAGAGGATGTTATTTCTAATCGCATGGTATCTTTCAATTTTCTCTACGATTAATGGCGCTCGATTAACAGAGGGTGGGGCGATTTTTTCCCACATCTGTACATAGAAAAATTAAAAAAAATAGGAGGAAGCACGGACAAAAATCTATGTAATCTGTGCAACATATTTGTCAGTACAAATATATATTTTTAATTACAATATTTCAGGTATTACTTTCCTCATACACATAGTATAACGTATAAGGAAAGTATGGTGACGGGGTTGAAAATTCAAATTCGAGTTTTCGATGAGAGAGCACGTTTCAAGTATCCCTGAAGTCGAATTAAACGTTTTTGAAATGATATCTGTGTGTGTGTGTATCGGCCAGTCTGTGGAGACGATATCTCACGAATGAATAGAGCGATTCGAATGAAATTTGGTACAAAAATTACAATCCGTGAATACTGGAAGTCTATTGTTCTGATACATAATCGAATGTACAGAAACCCCTAAATTTTCGAGTAAAATTTGAAAAAATCATCAAAAAATCAAAACCTTTAATAAAGCTATATAAAACGGCATTTCTTATGTAATTTACCATTAGAAAATAATTGACTAAAACTTTAGAACGCTAGCATGAACCGTTCTCGAGATATTGCACATTTTTCAAGCAAATTTATCAAAAAATCACATAAAATAAAATATTAAATATTGTGAAATATGTTCACTTTCGATATGTAATTTCATACGATAAATTTGGTGACACCATTCCTGTGGATCTAGCTCTTCCATTCATGACAAAAGATACTTTGGGTAATACTTTTGTATTTCGACGCCAATAGTCATTTATCTGCTCTAACAATAACTTATTTCCATAAAGCTTGGCGAGAGCTTGGCGACTTTTTAACACTTTACAACATAGTTGAAAGGTGTTTATGACTCTGTTAATTCTGTCTGCCTCTCTGTCTGTCTGTCAGTTCGAACGATAACTGGCGTAAAAATGACTTTATCAAAATGAAATTTTAGTATGTTGTTGAGGCGGTCTATAGAACATATGGGAATGTAAATGAATAATATCACCCAATCAGTTTTTTATTGAACCCGGGTTGAAGAAATGAAATACATTGAACCCTATGAAACATAATTTTTCAAACATTTTTTACGGAAATTTAAAATTCACAAATGCCTTCAAAATTTTTAGGAAATATTCAAATTATCCCATAAAATGTATAAAAAAAAATTTCAGCAAAATATGTTCTGTAGTTTTTTAAATAAAAATTAAAATAATAATTGCACCCAAATTATATGAAAAGATCACGTGACCCACTTCAAAATAAAATATGGCATCCATTTTGAGTCAAAATCGTGATTTTAAAGTTCTTTTTAATTTACTTTTAGTGTTGCATCCGTCCTAAAACCGCTTTATTTTTCTTTCTGTGCATCTATATACTGCGTCAACTCAATTACAATATTTTTAAGTTTAAATGATCATCAAACATTTAGGGATCATTTCTACAGTGAAGCCTAACTTTCACATCTTGAGAATGTAAACACATCAAGCTGTAAGATGAGTTGTATGAGAATTGCTGAATTTCTTTAACGAAAATTTATTTAGCTCTGGAGTCTGCAATATAGCTGATATGAATGAAACATTCTTTGATTTTACATAAAGAAGTAGATGATTCCATATAATTGCTTTTTTGATGAAGTTTTAAGCATGGAGTTAGAAAGTAATTTAATTCCACGATTTTGCGTTTCTAAGTAAAATAAATTATTGTAGTAGTGTAATAGTTTTAAAAATATCGCCGCTGAATGAAAGGAAAGGAAAAAAGTTTATGAATGAAATATTCGCTGCTTTTATATAGAAAGCCAGGCGATATATCTTTCGATGACGTTATTTGAATAAAGTTCATTTGTTTTCAATGAAGTTTTTAAATATAATAAATTACTGTATTATTGTGATAATTTTAAAACTATCACCGCTGAATGTATATCATTTTAGAGATATTTAAATAAAATTGCATTTCAGTTGGAAAGTGTTTCATAATCAATGCTCTATGCATAATTGATCTTTCTTGTTTAAATATTGTCAAATTAACAAAAATGTAGCCAAATTGCTAAAAATGACGCTAAATTAATGAAAATGACGACTAATGAATGAAAGAGCAATATTATGGGTAGAACATATGAGTAGAATAGAACAATAACCAATTTCTTCGTCCATCTGTTCGTAAAGCTTGAACAGAAATTTATTGGGACGTCGCCAACTTTGGCGACCATTTTAAATGTTGCCAAAATAACAGAAATGTTGCCAAAGTGACAGAAATGTCGCCAAATTGATAAAAAGGACGTCAAACGGGAAATCATGTTTCACAAATTCTGATTTCCGTTATATGGAGGTCACACCTTCTCATATATAAGAAATACTCTTCTCTCCATTTGTCTGCAACACTTGGTGATGCATTTGGCAAATTTGGTGAATAATCTAGCAAAGTATCGTCTACTTGACGATATTTCGCCCCAGATTGACAAAAATATCGTTAAAATTGCAAAAATGACGCTAAATAAATAAAAATGACGGCTAATTGATAAATTAATAATTAAGATATTTTAATATATAGACTGTATTACTTATTCAGGATGCTATCAATATTGATAATTGTATATTTAGAGTTGCGCGAAATATAAGTTAATTGGGTACTTTGAAATAGTTTTACATGTTGTCATCCGGAAAGTCGCCCAATGTCAACGATAAAAACAAAGTACCGTGGATCTTATACCTTATTTTTTAACTGTGAAAGTAGTAAATCTATTCCATTATGTAAGGAAAGTCATGTACTGCAAACATCAAATTTTTTTTTCTAACGTTTATGGTACATATACATAGTATAATGTATAGGAATGTTGTAACGGCGTTAAAAATTCGAATTCGAGATTTCGGCGAAAGAGCACGCTTAAAGCATCCCTGAACTCGAATCACTTTTGAGGTGATATTTGTGTGTATGTGTGTGTGGAGACGATATCTCAGAACTAAATAAAGCTTCAGTAAAAAAATTCCAATCATAAATACTAGAATCTTATTGATTTTAAATGCAAACGAATGTTCAGAAGAACCCCACATTTTCGAATCAAATATTAAAAAGTCAGAACTTTCAATAATGGACGCAAATAATCATATCTTATGTAATTATTTAGACTTAAATTTTGGAGCGCTAGTATGAACTGTTCTTGAGATAATACACTTTTTCAAATAACTTTAAAAAAGATTCCAATCATAAATCTAGAAGCTTATTGATTTTAAATGCAAACGAATGTTCAGAAGATCCCCACATTTTCGAATGAAATATTAAAAAGTCAGAACTTTCAATATTGGACGCAAATAATCATATCTTATGTAATTATTTGGACTTAAATTTCGGAGCGCTAGAATGAACCGTTCTTGAGTTATACACTTTTTCAAATACATTTAAAAAAGATTCCAATCATAAATACTAGATGCTTATTGATTTTAAATGCAAACGAATGTTCAGAAGATCCCCACATTTTCGAATCAAATATTAAAAAGTCAGAACTTTCAATAATGGACGCAAATAATCATATGTAATTATTTAGACTTAAATTTCGGAGCGCTAGAATGAACCGTTCTTGAGATAATACACTTTTTCAAATAAATTTAAAAATATTTCAATCATAAGTACTAGAAACTTATTGATTTTAAATGCAAACGAATGTTCAGAAGATCCCCACATTTTCGAATCAAATATTAAAAAGTCAGAACTTTCAATAACGGACGCAAATAATCATATCTTATGTAATTATTTAGACTTAAATTTTGGAGCGCTGGAATGAACAGTTCTTGAGATAATACACTTTCTCAAATAAAATTTAAAAAGTATTAACTATTAAAGAGTATGTTCACTTTTCAAATGTAATACACTCTGTTGCAAAAAAATTTATGTACCAAATAAATAATTAAACTACAGCCGCTAGGCTCTGTATGCAAATGTCGTTATAAGAGTTATGCAAATGATCAAACTGTAAATGCCAATAATGTTATAGGGCTCATGCAACGCGCATGAGAATGACACATCGTGCAGTATTTAAAATGACCGGAGTTCTCACTCACGGATAAATGGAACTGGATTTTCTGCTTTGATACTGCAAGTTGTGTACAAAGATGCCTTTGAGATACTTGACAGCGTTATCAACAATTGTCGGATTTAAAGAGAGACTTAAGAGAAGCTGGTTGGACCAACAGATGCGACAGTCTGGGGAGTTACCTCGTGGGACAGCCGATTTCCTCTAGTTGTGCTGCAAGCTAATCGGACAGCTTGCTTGTACGTAAACGATATTCTACAGCTGATTATTCTGTCTATGCTGTCAAGCTACCCAGGTTGCATTTACTAACAAGTCAACGCTCAGCCACATACTGCACGACTTTCTCAAAAATATCATGGAGGACTTAATACCCTTCCATGGTCATCTAGATCCCTAGCCCTATCACCTTTGTAGATTGAGGCCTAACAATTTACCAACAGTCATGTATACGCTCTTCTCTCCGTTTGTCTGTAACGCTTGGCGATGCATTTGGCAATCTTGGCTACTGATATAGCAAAATATCACCAGCTTGGCAATATTTCATCCCAAATTGACAAAAATATTGTTAAAATTACAAAAATAACGCCAAGTTAACTAAAAAAACGCCAAATTAACAAATTAATTGTATTAAAATATATATTAATATGTGGACTATATTGCTTATTATGGATGCTATCAATAATAATAATTGTCAATTTAGAGTTGCTTGAAATATGAGTTAATTGGATACTTGAAAAATTTATAAAAAATGCTTTCCTTACACTTCGTTTGTAACAGTTGACGATACATTTGACGAACTTTGTGAATAATCTAATGAAATATCGTCAACTTGGAAATATTTAGTCCCAGATTGAAGAAAATATCATCAAAATTGCAAAAATGACGCCAAGTTAATGAAAATGACGCCTAATTTATGAATTTATTATTCAAATATTTTAATATATGGACTATATTACTTATTGAGGATGATATCAATGTTGATAATTATTAATTTAGAGTTGCGTGAAATATAAGTTAATTGCATTTGCTAAGTTAAACGCATATAGGTTAAACGTTATAAGTTAAACGCATATAAGTTAAACGCATTTACTAACAAGTCAACGCTCAGCCACATACTGCACGACTTTCTCAAAAATATCATGGAGGACTTAATACCCTTCCATGGTCATCTAGATCCCTAGCCCTATCACCTTTGTAGATTGAGGCCTAACAATTTACCAACAGTCATGTATACGCTCTTCTCTCCGTTTGTCTGTAACGCTTGGCGATGCATTTGGCAATCTTGGCTACTGATATAGCAAAATATCACCAGCTTGGCAATATTTCATCCCAAATTGACAAAAATATTGTTAAAATTACAAAAATAACGCCAAGTTAACTAAAAAAACGCCAAATTAACAAATTAATTGTATTAAAATATATATTAATATGTGGACTATATTGCTTATTATGGATGCTATCAATAATGATAATTGTCAATTTAGAGTTGCTTGAAATATGAGTTAATTGGATACTTGAAAAATTTATAAAAAAATGCTTTCCTTACAGTTTGTTTGTAACAGTTGACGATACATTTGACGAACTTTGTGAATAATCTAATGAAATATCGTCAACTTGGAAATATTTAGTCCCAGATTGAAGAAAATATCATCAAAATTGCAAAAATGACGCCAAGTTAATGAAAATGACGCCTAATTTATGAATTTATTATTTAAATATTTTAATATATGGACTATATTACTTATTGAGGATGATATCAATGTTGATAATTGTTAATTTAGAGTTGCGTGAAATATAAGTTAATTGGGTACGAAATAGTTTTACATGTTGTCTTTCCTGAAAGCGTCAAATACACAATTCAACATTGAACAATCATGCATAAAGCATTGATTATAAAACATTTTCCAACTGCAATGCAATTTTATTTAATCATCTCTAAAATGCGATACATTCAGTGGTAATATTTTTAAAATTGTCACAAAACTACAATAATTTACTATATTTGAAAACTTAAAATTTCATCGAAGAAAATGAATTTTATTCAAATGACGTCATTGAAATATCGCCTGGCTCTCTGTGAAAAAGCAGTAAATATTTCATTCATATACTTTTTTCCATTCCTTTCATTCATCGCAATACTGCAATAATTTATTTTACTTAAAAACTTAAAATCATGGAGGTAAAAGTAATTTAACTCTATACCTAAAACTTCATCGAAAAAGTCTGCTATAAAATCGTCTGCGTCTGTATGTAAAATCAATGAATGTTTCATTCATATCAACTATGTTGCAGACTCCAGAGCTAAATAATTTTGCATTAAAGAAATTCAGCAATTCTTATACAACTCATCTCACAGCCTCAGGTGTTTACATTCTCCATATGTGAAAATTAAGCTTCGTCGTAGAAATAATCAAAATGTGATGATCATTTAAACTCAAATATATTCTAATTGAGTTGTTTCAGAATACAGATGCACAGAAATTAAGCAAAAATAAAGCGGTTTTAGGACGGATGCAACACTAAATACAAATTAAAAAGAACTTTATAAATCACGATTTTGACACAAGATGTATGCCATATTTTCTTTTGAAGTGGGTCACGTGATCTCTTCATATGATATAGGTGTATTTATTATTTTAGTTTTTATTTAAAAAACTACTGAATATATTTTGTTGAATTTTTTTTTATACTTTTATAGGATAATTTGAATATTTCCAAAAATTTCCAAGCAATTTGTTAATTTTAAATTCGTTTAAAAAATATTTGAAAAATTAGGTCCCATGGGGTTCAATGTATTTCATTTTTTCAACCCGTGTTCAATCCAAAACTAATTGGGTGATATTATTCATTTATATTTCCATAGGTCCCACAGACAGTCTGAACTAAAATTTCATTCTGATAAAGTCATTTTTACGGCAGTTATCATGCCAACGGGCAGACGGATACACAGACAGACAGGCAGAATCAACAAAGTCATAAACGCTTTTCAACAATGTTGTAAAGTGTTAAAAAGCTGTGAGGTGGATCTTGCATCAATTTTTCACTGTAAAAGAAGTAAATTCATTGCATTCTATAAGGAAAGTCATCTATACAATAAGTAATCTATACAATAAGTTAGCTATACAGCTTGCCTGATGATTTCGATATTTTTTTTCTTCATTAACTACATTTAAAAATCATTTATTGTAATTCTTGTGTGTTTTACTGTTTTTATTAACTTACTAATGCTTATTTGCTGTCGGTGTTCTCATTCTGTTTCTATATGTATGGTTTGTGTTTGTATCTACCCTCTGCGGCTTTCTTCTGTGTATTGTTTTGCCTGCTGTCACTGGGATTTGCTTCCTGTAGCATGCATTTTTCAAATAAATAAATAAATAAATATGCTGCCCACAGCAGATTTTTTTATATATTTTTCAATTACATAAGCATTTTAATACTTGAGAGAAAATGTTATACTTTTTTTTCGCATTCTAGCCTTTTGCTTATACGTGGTAAAACCTGCAAGATGTGTGAAAACAAACTGACTGCTACTCGGCTACACCTTCTTTTATACCCCGCATTGCCCATGATATAAAATGAGTGCATTTGCATGCATGCATATGATCCATATTGTTTTATTGCTTTTTAAAAGTATCCTTAAAATTTATTTAATTCCAGTTAATATCAAATATAAAAATATATGTTCTCATGAATAATTATTCTCTAAAGAGTAAAACCATCTGGTTCCATTTGTTAATCAAAACAAAAACACAAATAGCAAAAATCAGATGTTCATTCACAATATACGAAAATATGCACGTAGAAGGTATATATATATATATATATATATATATATATATATATATATATATAATTGAAGAATTTCTTTTTACTTGTATTATATATACCTGAGATTGATCATTAATAGAAACTGTTCTGAATAGCAAAAGTGAATGGAAGATGAACTGAAATGTAACTGTGATATCAAAAAGACTATACGACAAGCAGTGGAATATTTTAAAAAGAACATGATAAGTAAACATTATAAGGTGGTCAGAATTAAGACACCCCTACTCTAAGCTCTCTATATATCGAACTACTCAGTGTAAAGGCTCCAAAATTGTTGAACCTACTATTCAAGACATGGGGAAAGGGATTAAGCGAAAAAAAATTAGTTCCAGAAACACCGATAGGTGGCGCTGTGCAACAGAGAATATGCTGAAAACACACAAAATAATCACACACAAAAAAAAAAAACATGCGATATGGAATTTTTCCTTTTTAATTTCTTTTGCTGATATGAAAAAAAAGAAGATAAAAAATTGAAGAAACTTAAACTGTCATTATAACTGCAATTTCGCACTGTAAGCACAAAAATTTGCATAAACACTTGGTTTGCAGCTACTATGTTCTGGGCATAAAAGGGGATAAAACTGGGAAATTTTCATTCTTATCAGCGATGACTATCACACTGCTGAGACGCACTTTGCTTGTGAAGCCCTTTTATGAAAACAAAGGACATGCTGCAGCTGCACTTCGAGAGTTTCGTCGACTTAAGAATTTGCGCAAAGGACCATTACTTCCACAAGCTCTCAGGAGAATGATCGCTTGATTCGAGAAAACTGGACATCTTGGAGTTCAGCCGGATCGAGGACGCAAATCGACTCTTTCAGATGTCGTTGACGATGTTGCCACCGCTGTTGTTAAACAATCAATGGATAACGTTATAGGCTATAGTAGTGCACGTGGAGTGTCACGACACTTGGGTGTTCCCTACAGCACAGCGCGGAACGTACTGAGAAACGTAGTGCATTTTTTCCCGTACAAAATTAGTCACAATCACCACTTGCTGACCATCGACAGGGAGAGGCGACTGACCTTTGTATTGACATTTCTGGCTAGTTGAAGTGGATGCATCGTGGCCATGGCGCATGTAGCGCATTTCCATCTAAGTGGAACAGTCAACACCCATAACTGTCGCATTTGGGAATGGAAAACCCTCGTACCTTCCAAGAGATTCCACTTCACTCACCGAAAGTTACAGTCTGGTGTGGATTCACAGCCACATTCATTCTTGGACCTTTCTTTTTCGAAGAGGCTACTCCCAATGGGCCTATGACATGCACCATGACGGCCAGAAGGTACAAAAACATACTCGAAAATTTTGTTGTACCCCAATTGCAACAGCACCAATGTCTTGATTCAATTACCTTTATGTGCAAGATGGAGCGCCTCCACACATTGGACTCTGTCTACAGCAGTTTCTTCGGCAACATTTTACTAATGGTAGAGTAATTAGTCGTGCGTTTCCGACAACCTGGCCATCTCGTTCTCCAGATCTTAAACCCTGTGATTTTTGACTGTGGGGATACTTAAAAAGTCTTGTTTATCGAGGACGTCTGGTAACCTTGGCAGATTTGAAAGACAGTATCACTCTGCATGTGAGAAGCATCTCAATCGACCAATTACGATCCGCAGTTGAACAAGCTGTCCACAGACTGCACATTTTACATCTTGAAGAGGGGAACCATATTGAGCAGCATTCCCTGCATCGATAAGGTCTTTGTGATATGAATGTTTGGTACGTTCGAATAAAATGTGTTACAAATGTGTATTTTGTGTCTTTTCAGCGTATTTTCTGTTGTACAGCGCCACATATCGGTGTTTCTGGAACTAATTTTTTTTTTTCGCGTAATCCCTTTCCCCATGTCTTGAATAGTAGGTTCAACAATTTTGGAGCCTTTACACTGAGTAGTTCGATGTATAGATAGCTCAGAGTAGGGGTGTTTTAATTCTGACCACCCGGTAAATAAAACAGGTACTAAATTGGTATAAAATACCCTTTTTTCCCTGTTCCATATATAAGTTAAGGAATGGAATAAGAACTACATGTGGTAAAGATGAGTGAAATGAAAGTATTTTTATAAATCATACATGTAATGCAGCTACTTCAGATACTAATCCCCTTGTTCCCTGCATAAACATACATGGTGTAAAATCAAGAAATGTGTGTAAGAAGAAAATTTACAAAACAGAAACATTGTTTTGCACGATGAGCTAGGTCTTTTCTAGCTCTCAAAAATAATTTGAAATTGAATACATTGAATAAAGTGAAAAACATTTCCGAAACCATGTACTTTATCAAGGGCCATACATGTTTCGTTAATGCGGATTCTACGTTTCTGTGTGCATTACTGTATATTGTATTACCGAAATAATGCACATGGCCTGACGTAGAAGAAAATATAAATTGGATCAGATATATACGAAATCAAATATAAAAATCAAATGTACTAGCGTGTGGCTAAGTATTTATAGGGGAATATAATGTAATACAAAGGTATAAGAATATAATAAAATAATTGTATTTACCCCTTGTGCTGCTTAACATATATATATATATATATATAATTGAAGAGTTTATATATATATATATATATATATATATATATATATATATATATATATATATATATATACAGGGTGTCCCAAAAAGATTGAAATGCGCTTTAATTCTTTACCTGTTTGAGATAAGTAGGCAATGTAAATTGCAAAAATGTTGAAAGTAAGGTAGGAAATAAGACTACGTTAATGAAATAGTCTTCCCATTAATTTTCAAAAAGTTAAACTTTTTAAATTTTTATACGACCCCCTTAGACAAATTTGGTCAACCAGAATTTTTTTTTATTTTTAATGCAACGGGATCATTAAAAAAACTGTATAAAAAACATATCTGTATCTTTAAAATTGGGCAAGTTATATTTAATTGAAAATTGAACATTGTGAATGGGGACCATATATCAAATTAGAAATGTAAATTTGTGACATATCCCAAAAAGATAAAACTGGATGATAATACCTAGGATACTCAAGGGCGTAGTGAGTACCACTGCTTTATATGATCTCTGTCTGTGTAATTCTTTATTTAGATGCATTTGTGATAAACAATTTTGACACATATTAACGTACTTTTGATCTAAACAATTTCCATCGGGAATGTGTTTATGCTCCCTATTTTCATTGATGAAACAGACTTCCCATGGTACGGAAAAGTGGCATAAGTAGCATATTTTTCCCTTTATCATAATTCAGTTGATTTTAAAGATACAGATATGCGAGATTTTTAAGGATCTTGTTGCATTAAAAATAAAAATTTTCTAATTGACCAAATTTGTCTAAGGGGGTCGAATAAAAATGTAAAAAGAGTAACTTTTTGAAAATGAATGGGAGGACTATTTCTTTAACGTTGTCTTATTTCCTACCTTACTTTCAACATTTTTGCAATTTACATTGCCCACTTATCTCAAGCAGGCAAAGAATTAAAGCGCTTTTCAATCTTTTTGGGGCACCCTGTATATATCCTTGTTCTAGATTAAACCAGTGACCATGGTGGTGAGTAATATATCGCGTAATATAACAAGCTATAAAAATACTACCAATCTTTAGAGGAATTAATTTCTTTTAATATTCTTTTATATATCCAATATTCATCGTCGGGATCTTTCATGAAGGATAATACATTTTGTCTGGTGTTTGTATACCATCCCACTTACTCGATTTCATTACAAAAGAAAAGCTCTCTCGGTTAAAAATTAATTCAGTTCCAATAATAAGTTAAAACCAATCAGAAATTTAGAGATTCAAAAAATATATGTAATAATAAAATTGATAACAAAGGTGAAAATATCAAGAATTCAAGCCATCCAATTTTATGTTGTGGCTGGTATCGTCCGGTAAATCACAATACAAATTACAAAACCGTCCATTTATTAGATCCTTTTACATATAATTTGTGGAATTAAATAGATCAAATAAAAGAAATTATCTACCTTTTATGCACATTTGTTAACTGAACATTTATATAGATCAAGACAATTTAAGTGCATTGCTAAGCAAATCGATTTTAATTTCCTTTAAATAACATTTCAAACAAAATTGTCTGCTAAGCAATATTTCTGCAGAAGGATTTCTTTGGGGTTTTTTTTATTTGAAACGTGACAACCCTTGGGCTTAAGAATTTAAAACATGTATGCGGCTATCTGCAGTAAAATAAAAAATAATCGTACTGAATTTGGATAAAGATCAGTAAAAACTGTGGATTTGTATACGGTGTAAATTGACAGAATGGTATACTTTAAATTCCGGAAGATTAAAACTTTTTTATGGTTTCGATATTTGTATCACTGTGCTAACACTTCCCTTCTTCAAAAGAATATTCAAGAAAATATTTTTTCGTGATATTGTCATTTATAATATTTTAATTTGATATTTTCCTTTCCACACATAGAGAACATGTTTTTAAGATGTTCATCAAAACTTTGAGAAAATACTAAGTTAATTTGACATTATTCAGAATTTACATCCTATAAGGAGTCATATGCGTTTATATAACCCAAAGTTGGTAGCGGATGAAAGTTCTTCCAAATCTTTGGCATTAAAGGGTATATGTAATATCCTGATGTTAAATCAATTGTTGAGAAACATTTTGCATTAATTAAATGCTCTACTAAAGCATTAATTCTGAGTATGGGTTCATTATCATTCTTACAAACCTAATTGATCTTCCTAAAACATAACACAGCAGCTGGCCGTACACATACGTTTTTTACATAACTATAAACGATTCGCTAGAGCGGCAGTAAAAGAGTGCGCAAACGTGGAGTATCACATAAAGCATCCTCGCCCGCAGACAGAAACAAATCTGACTCACTAACGCCACGCGCAATAATCTCACCGGCATTTCTGCATTTCTAAAATGATTTTGCTATCCAGTGAAGTGATAGTAGTAGATGAAGGACCGTGATAGGAATAGTATATTATTTTGTTAACAATTTTACACATCTGATAGCAGATCGGAAAAAAAATCGACGGTGGCTCCAATTATATGGAGCCGACATGGTTTTGCAAAATCAAAATTGCTCAAAATATTAAAATACCAAAATTATAACCACCTTCTCAAAATATTAAAATATCAAAATTATAACCACTATACTTCAGAAACTAAGCAGCCAATCCAAAGCCCAATTATGTATCCTTATAGGATTTTAAAATGGTTACAAATTACTGACTTGCTGGTTGGTTGTAGTTAATTTTCGAAATATAAGCATTACAAAATTTAAAAAGAAAAGTTCTTACTTCGTCAACTTGGCAAGAGGATTTCTTAAAAACTATAAGCACTTTGTTAAAACAAAATATTGATTTAGAAACTGTATTTCTGAGTTTACGAAAAATTTCGCATATTACTTAACATATTTGTCTCTTACTCTTTATATCTTTTTTTATAGTTTAGAAGATATTTTGAGTGAAAGAAACCAGAATCCAGATTAAAGCGAAAACTTTCTCGTACAAAATGTTTTCTTTACCAAAAATGTTTTAACACTAGAACGACGGATATTTTGATCTACCTAAAACAACAGGCAGTGGTCAATTTGGCCATCATAGAAAAAAATACAACATGCCTTTAATTCAAAACCAAAACATCATAGTTGCAGCATTTAGGATGTTTCTTCGGCACATTTTTTGCAATAAGCGTTCTTGCATACATTTCTATTTGTATACGGAGTTGGACCAGCCTTTTATTTCACGACGTTTTGAGAACTAAATCTCACGGAAATAGCGGTGCTTTAATCCTATATTTTCCACTGAGTACCATCTTTGGCACAAAGATTTGCTGAAGTAGAGGTATTGCGTTGAAGGCGAGTTGAATTGGACGTATCGTTACCGTCAGAGTCTGTTTGCTCCTCTGAGGAGCTAACGCCGTGCTCTGCAATTTCATTTTCATCAGAAACTACAAAATCTGCATCATTATCACCGCCGTTATGACTGGAATTCTCGCTGCCTGCAAAAGTGCTAAACACTCATCAGTAGTCAGTCGCTTCCCACGAGACATCGCTCCAAAATTTTATGCAATAATTTACATCCAGCACGGGCACAGTCGCTGTTCGTTCTTAAAACAGGCCGAATAATGCTAAAAAGCTGATGCAATCATTCTTACGGCTTACAATAGCGCAACGCCGCAGTCGGATTGTATCATCATGTAAAATCTCTCTAGCGTTCATTTTGACCGCTGCCGTCGTTCTAGGAAGATCATTAATTTGTTCTCTTATTATAAAACTGCTTCCGTCGTTCTAGTGTTAAAAATGGTACCCTATTTCTAACAAAATAATTCTAAATTGTTTACTTTCTATGTATTAGATTCGGAAATATAAGTGTCCAAAGCGTTTACATATTTTATAACGCTTCTCTGTCGAATACCCCAATCATAAATATTTTATATCCAAAACAGCTAATGTTGCGTGTACTGAACTTGAATATTTCAATTATAAATAGAAAAAACGAATTGCTTGCCGGAAAAAGTGGCTTTTTAAAATAGAGAAATATTGCCATGAATATTTCAATTATAAATAGAAAAAACGAATTGCTTGCCGGAAAAAGTGGCTTTTTAAAATAGAGAAATATTGCCATATGCCATCTAATAAAGGAATTAAGAGAAACTAATACACGAATGACGTTCAACATTAAAAATGTATTGCGAAATTTTTCGTAAACTCAGAAATTTCCTACACCCGGAAAATACCGAGAAATACTATATTTTTAGTATGCTATTCTTAATAGCATCTCTCCATTGCATTATCAAAAGCAGTCTGTTTATTTTAATTAATACGATTAAGTTATAAAACATAAAATTTAGATAGTTCAAGTAAGCACATTTAAAAAAAAAAGTTAAAGATTTCTTAATTGAATCATACATTACAAAAACGGTTGAAATAGCGATATATTGTACCATTCATTTAGTTACTCATATATTTGCTAAAAACTCAAAGAATAACCATAACAGGTGATCAATCTAAACCAAAATTATCAAATTAAGGTACTCATCAAGCTTGCAAATGAAAGTTATCCAGAAAAGTATCGCACTGGATTAGTAGAATCGAAAAGGTTTTAACTACATTAGCTTAGAAACCTAGTACCTGTATGTTCATGGTATAACTTTCCATATCATTGTTCTTAAAGTTGGTCGTTGTCGGATACAGTCTATATAGTTCTATGAGCTGAGTTAAAAAAATCCTTCTTCCAGTGACACATAACATTCAGAATAAACTCGAACCAATAACAGAAGAAACTACTACAAATCAATGGCTGCCACATGTCTTTCAAAACCACTAGTATCAATGCTACTGGTATTAATAGGAAATGAAACGACAAGCAAAAATAGCCCCCCGAACCTGCTTGTACTTTCGTTTATGGAATAGTAGCGTGTAGCAAATGTATTTTATTCCTCTTGAAAAGTCAGGCGCCGCTATACCGCGTTGGAAAAAACGTTTGTGTGTTTTACAATTTTAATCGCGTTTAACTGCTAAGATAAAAAAAATAGACACTATTGACCAGGTTTATAAATCCATATTTTAATAATTTAGTTAAGTATCGTTTACATGAAGCACGATATGGTCGCCAAAAATTAAAGCTTAGAAATAAAATTACCTTCGGAGCTTTCAATCCATCATCATACATTTCCTTTATAAATACATGGTTTACATAAATAGGAAAGTTTGTAATTTCATTTCTTTATCAAACATACTTAGTTATTTACATTAATAGAATTAGATTATAGTTCTCTACTTGAATTAGGATTTACAATATCCATAGACCAAGAAGAATCATTTTCAGGATAAGGATGATTCTTTATAGAAAATAACTCTGTGAAATTGATAAATTCTAAAATGCTATTAAGTTGAAATAAAGCAGAAATAATTTCTAATGGTACATTGATAGCAGAATATATTTTATGTTTGTTTTGATAACAAATGTAAAGCCAATATTCCAATGGTAATTGGAACTTCGACTACTCTTACCTCGTGTAACGCCGTTGAAAAGCGATTACTTAAATTTTGAAAAAACATTTTTTAGGAATTAATTAACATCAAATGCCAAAGCGTTGGGAATGTTACACCCTCAACGTCACACCAACAATAAAAAATTCTTAATCAAATATTTGCATACTAATTTAGCTATAGAACACGCTGACATCAATTCAGATCTTAACCTGTTCGGGTGCCATTCTAAAGTATTTACCTCAGCTTAGAATGTTCGGAAATCTAAAAGTGTCACAACTCAAACCGCTATCCTGAAATAGTAAATAACTAACTCCTGAGAGCAAAGGATGCACCGACAGATATTAACAGGTCACAACACATTTATTAACCAAAAATAAAAATTCACGTTTCGACATCACGAAACTAAATTCAGTATGACTTCTACCCTGAAAACAACAAATAAATTTACACTAGACATAATTGTGGCAATACTCGAAAATAACCTACATAAAAGAACGCCAAACAAACCTTGCAACCGAATACATCGGAATCAAACCATACATACAGATTTTTCAGCTTCACCGTCTACCGTTGTTGACCGCCTGGGTCTGACTAGATTCGACTACGTATGTACCGCTGCACTTCACCGCACACAACTTTAAGGAAAAAGCACTCGAATTCACCGATCTGATCTAAACATTTATTCTATCTCCGTATAGAATCCACACTTTGCCTGAAAAGTTCCTGATTGATCTATCAAATCAGAGTCTATATAACCCCAAAATATTCCCTGCTCATAGTACTTGTAACACAGATAACAATAAAAATTACTATGCAACTAAAACATGAATTACAGTTAAACAACTTGTAACATCATTTCATCCAAGTTACAAGTTACAAATTCTAACTTGAGTTTCATTACACTGTTTTATTTAGGTTAGTTTCTTTATTTGTTGGTCAAATTTTGAATTTTTAGTCAAAATTTTTAGATCAAATTTTGAAATCAATTTTTAATCCAGTTCTACCGAGTCGGTTTCTTGGAATTTTACAAATGCGCGGTTAGTACTTGGGTGGGAACCTGGGAACACCGCGTGCTGTTGGCAGATTTCGGGCGCGGTAGCCCGGTGGTTTGTGCGCTGGATTTGCACGCTGCCACAACTACCGCCGTTTTCATGCGGAGTACGATCACGTTAAACATGTGAGTCCGTACGTCCTTCCGAGAGATTGGTGGTAGGGGAAGGAGGGTAGGTCCCTGTGGGTGCCTCCCCCACTGGGTTCCGGTCTAAATTGGGTGGCACTTCCCGGCAGTCCAAACGGATACCTTACACCTTTCTGGTAGATCGGACGGTCTGGGTCTCAACAGCAACACATACATATTTGTGATAATAATATAACATTTCATTCATTTGAGTTAATCCCCCCTCCGAATTCTGACCCACTCCCACTGGAATCAGCCCAAAATAGCCCGTAAAAACCCATTGTTGTAAGATAGCTTTAAAAAATTTATTTTTTTATTTATATGTAGAAGTGAAACCCCATATTGTACGTTTTTTTTAATTTCATATATATATATATATATATATATATATATATATAAGTGAGGCAGCATATTTTAATCCTTTTAACAACAATAGGATTATATAAAAAGAAGGAGATTTTTTGCGGGTCGTTACGCAAGAAAATGCCGTTTCTATTTTTCGAGGATTCGTCAAATTTTAATAGGTTAAAATTTTCCTCTGGACTAAGTTGTGTCCCAAATTTGAAATCTTTACGGTGTAGGGAAGTATGCTTAAAATGCCACCCAAGCAGATGAAACAGACATCCAGACAGATAACCATCGGTCATCATAAATTTAATAAGAGATTTAAAAAAAGGCTTGACTGGATATCTGGTGAAAATTTATTACAAAATCACAAAATACTAAAAAGTATAGAATAAAATATTATGAAAACTATTTTTAAGCTACACGGTTTTAATAAAATGTATTAAAACATAAAAAAATAATTTTTAGTTATCACAACATTCTTGGTCATATGCCACTCAAAATAAAACTGTGGGATACCCATAAAAGAATTGTATTTGAACATTAACAGAATTTTAAGGAACAATAGAAGTGATAACATAAAAATGACATACTATATAAGACTGACGAATTGTTAAATCAAAATTGTCAACGAAAAATTTAAATGAATTGAATGTATTCATTCTTATATATGTCATTTATACATTTGATTCATACAGGGCACCTTTGCTATCGATGGTAATCAAAGAATAATAGTAATATTTCGCCCCCAGCCATCTCATTCCTAAAATTCTACAAATTCTGCGTAACGAATAACGACGGTGAAAAATAGCCAATTGTACCGCCGAAAAAGGGTTGCAGAGTTTTAACTTTACCTGTCTTAAGTTAAATTCTCCAACGTGACATAACTTAAATTATGATTCTGAAATCATGAATAATCAAATCCTAACAGCCAAGGAATGCACATTTAAATAGTTAAAGGCCAGAAATACGTTTATTAAGCAGAAATACAACTGTCTCAGTTGGACATATTGAAACAAATGTCGGTTTTTCTTCTACCTTAAACAGACCTTCAAGACACATAAAGATACAATGGTAGTGTGACGGCAATGCCCACGTAAATATCCAATTTATTAACAGTAAAAAATGTCGGTTTTTCTTCTACCTTAAACAGACCTTCAAGACACATAAAGATAGAATGGTAGTGTGGCGGAATGCCCACGTTAATATCCAATTTATTAACAGTAAAAAATGTCGGTTTTTCTTCTACCTTAAACAGACCTTCAAGACACATAAAGATGCAATGGTAGTGTGGCGGTAATGCCCACGTAAATATCCAATTTATTAACAGTAAAAAATGTCGGTTTTTCTTCTACCTTAAACAGACCTTCAAGACACATAAAGATACAATGGTAGTGTGGCGGCAATGCCCACGTAAATATCCAATTTATTAACAGTAAGCGCGACAGCCATAAGAAAAGTACAGAGTCTCTGAGAAAGTTCTTTAACACCCAATAATTTGTTTAGAAGGGAGACTATAGGCCTGCATAATATAGGTTATTTGCTGACCAGTTAGCATGACTCACAAATCGATTTGTGTACAACCCCTAAATTCTACCAAGAAACCGTACAAAAAGTTAGACATAGTATATTTTAGAACAATGTATTTTTCGATTCAAAGCTGTTACATGATAAATTGCTGCCTCATTTGAAACATTTTTGCAATTGGAAGTATGTACATATTTACGATCTGCGATTGCGGAAATAAAAGTCGTTAAAGGACTTTCCCGGACACCCTGTATAATAATAACTGATTACGAAAAATAATTTTTTTTGCCCATGTTGACGTCCTAAACATAATTGGGATTGCTGTCGTCAACATCTTGGTCTAAGCATTCAGATCTCTTACTAGCGATCAGAACTTCGTAGCGCAAAAATCCAGCCCGAGTGGGACTCGTATCATCTAAAAACAGGATATACCGAAACATAGATCCCATCCCACTTGTTCAATCTGCAAACTGTCTGTCAGTCAAACCGGAGCTCTATTAGGTTGTCAATTAACAGGAAAATAATAATATAAAGCAAATTAAAAAATGATAACTAATAGGTTATCAGACCTCACAAGTTATCTGTTGAGACGGTAGGGACAGTGCCACCCAATTTAGCCCGAAACCCAGTGGGGGCAAACCGTACCCTCCTTCCCCTGCCACCAACCTCTCAGAAAGCCTTTCGCACCCGACCGTACTCCTACTAGATATGGGCAGGGTTTGGCCAGTACCAGGAATCGAACTCGGGTCTTCCAAGTTTTATCCCTGTGCTTTAACCACTGGGCTATCACGCGCATCCCCCACTCCCTCCCCCATTTCTCTCTCACCTCTTCCCTTTTCTCCTCCTCTCTCTCCGCGTATACCTTCCTTTCTCAATCGTTCTCTAATTTTGAGGGGGGTTACTTGTTACATTCTCTACAATACATAAAAAATTATAGTCGTATAATGTTGTGTATATATATATATATATATATATTGAAATCATTAAATCAAATACTTGATAAATCCCTTAATAAGGTATCTATGAAAATAAAGCATTTAATTTCCGTAGTATAATATCACTAAATATATATATACATTTTATTATTATTACTACTATTATATATATATATATATAGAACCATATATATATATATATACATATTTAGAACCAGGGTATGACACTGATCATGTTTTAAATTAGTATAACTATTTTAATTTTATTTTTAATTTTATCTTATTTATTATTATATATATATATATATATATATATATATATATATGTATGTATGTATGTATATACAGGGTGAGTCGGAATTGTTTTTACAAAAGCAGAGGGGGGATAGTACCCCACCAGACAATCAATAATTACCATAGAACATAGGGTCGCATTGCACTCAGAGAGACAGAAAAGAGTAAAATTAGAATACGAACCTGCACGTACACCAGTGTTGGGAAAGCGAATGAACGATACCAACCGTTGCACAAACCGATTTATTGTGCAGCGACAAACTCACAGCAAGTGCTCAAAATGGCGACCACGCGTGCCGTTGTACCGTTTACACCGGCGAAGGAATGACTGACGCACCCTCTCGAAGATTCCGGGTGTTGTGTTAATGTGGCCTGCGGCAACAACGATGCGCGCGAAGAGATCTTCCGCCGAGTCCACAGGCGCCTCGTACGCTAAAGATTTCATGTGGCCCCAGAAGAAAAAGTCCAGGGAGTTGAAGTCTGGTGAGCGAGGAGGCCACGCTACAGGTCCGCGACGTCCGATCCAGCGTGCGGGATATGTGGCATTCAAGAAGTTCCGGACTGTGATGGAAAAGTGTGCCGGGGCTCCAACGTGCATAAACCACATGTCGCTCTGGATGGGGAGCGGAACGACCTGCAATAAACTGGGCAGCACGTGTTCCAAAAAGATACGGTATGTTGCGCCGGACAAACGGTCTGGCAGGATGTACGGGCCGACCAGGTAATCACCAAGGATACCTGTCCAGTTGTTCACGGTAAATCGGTGCTGGTGTTTACGATGGGTTGTGCAGTGGGGATTACAGGCAGACCACACGTGTTGATTGTGCATGTTGAAAATGCCTTCTCTGCTGAACGTTGCCTCATCGTTAAATAAAACTAATGCAGGCAATCGTGGATCGGTATTCCTCATCCCGAGTATCCACTGTACAAAGGCTACCCGGCGGGGATAATCATCTGGGTGCAAATATTGCACCTGTTGCACGTGACGTGGTAGGGGTGCATGCATTCCTTGTGTAAAATACGCCACACCACTTTCTGAGAAACACCCATTTCGTCTGCCACCACTCGCGTACTGGTGGACGGAGCTGCTGCAAATCTCGTCAGGACTCGTTCTTCCAATTCAGGTGTTCGTGCAATTCGCGAACGTCCTGCATTGCTGTTAGCGATGGCGAACGACCCAGTTTCTCGCAGTCGTCGATCGACACTGGCAAAGGTAGGACGACTGGGAATACGACGCGTTGGAAACCGCTGCTCGTACAATCTTCGTGCTGCGCGTCCATTCCCTTTGGCTTCACCGTATGTGAGGTGTATGTCGGCCAATTCCTCGTAGGTGTACTCCGCCATAGCATTCACGCATCGTTTCGGACGATGTTATCACGGGAATAACTTGCAGCGTTGAAGTTGTGCAGGTTTTTAAAGGGCAACGTGTGCTCTGATTGTCTATCGCCGGAACCTACTAGGAGCCAGTTATGCTGATTCTGCTCCCTGGACATTTGCATACGGTAACTGCGTTTATGTCTGGCGTAGGAGATACTACGTAGACAGGTACACAATGACGTCCGAGGCACTAACTCCGTCAAGCTCGACGCGGTTCGACGTGCCTCTTTTCTGCCTCTCAGAGTGCAATTCGACCCTATGTTCCATGGTAATTATTGCTCGTCTGGTGGGGTACTATCACCCCTCTGCTTTTGTAAAAACAATTCCGACTCACCCTGTACATATGTAATATCGGCTACAATAGTCCAGGAAAGAGCCATCAGAGGGGGAGGAATATGATGATATGGGAAACAGGCTACCTTCGCGTCCTTTATGCTTTAAAAATGTGATGGGGAAGCAGTTTCATACGAGAAAATTTACGCAGAGGTTAAGATTAGTGACCATATATGATATGGTCCAGGAAATGAGTAAGTGCTGGCAGACTTTGTTAATATTAATGGTGTGGGATAGAATTTAATATAGCTGCAATACGTGCTTGACATGAAATATGAATTTGGAATAAGAACTATGAAAGAAAAGGGCGCGTTATTAGGGAAAGCTTAAAATTTCTGTATCATATATATATATATATATATATATATATATATATATATATATATATATATATATATATATATATATATATATATATATATATATATATACACTGACTTCCAAAAGTTAAGCACGCAATGAAATTTTTATTTTTCGAAAGCGTATTTGAATTTAAGTGGCTGAAAATCGCTGAGGATGTAGATGGCAGTATGCAAATATTGTATGTTACAGCCAATCACGATTGACTGTCCGGATATATAATAATTAGGCCGTCATTGAAGACGCCAGCATTCTGAAGGGTTTGAGGAGGTGCATTTAAATGCTGATACGAAGTGTTTATAACATTTATAGGATAACTTTTGATGATATTAGTGTTTCTATGGCTGAAAGATGACGAATGACAAATAGTGAACGCTTTCGTGCTGTCGGACGCATTGAAGTAGGACAGTCAATCAAAGATATCGCTATTTTCTTAGGCGTTGATCATTCGGTAATTTCTCGATTATGAAACAATTCCAAACAAGTCAAACAGTTGTTCGGAGACCTATGCCCGGTCGTCCAAGGGTTACCACCCCCTCTGATGATCGGTATATTGCTATAGTAGCCAAGCAGAATCTACGAGCGATCCCCACAACTGTTACATCCATGGTTTCAGAGGCACTTGGTAAGACAATATCTGTCAGTACTGTGCGCCGAAGATTCTACGTGAAGGGACTGCACGCCCGAGTACCACGTTTTTGGGTTCTACTAACCGTCCAAGCCAGAAATGCAAGATTAAAATGGTGTCGTAAAGTAACCATGTCAATTGGACTGTCTCAGATTGGGGCAACGTCCTGTTCACGGACGAGTCCAGATTTGCTCTGGAATCAGATGATAAGCATGTAAGGGTCTGGAAGGAACGAGGCCAAGGCAATCAGGCCAAGAACATCATAGAACATCACGCATTCAGAGGGTATGGGCTGAAATTTTAATGCGATATTGCACAGAGCTGAACATCTTTAAAGGTAGTTTTGTGACGGCTGCGTGGTATCGGGATGCTAGACCTGATTGCGAGACTCTACGCTGCAGCAGTTGGTCCTGATTTCCTCCTTATGGACGATAATGCCCCGTCCCCATCGAGCTAACATCGAATACCTGGAAAGTGAGGACATTCTCGCATGGAGTGGCTGGCGTATTCCCCCGACCTTAATCCCAATGAAAACCTTTGAGGTGCCCTCGGGTGTGCTGTCTCTGAACGTTTACCTCCTCCAGCCAGTCTCAGAGAGTTGGAAACTGCCCTATTGAAGGAATGGTCATTGCTCGCATCCGCGATGGTTGATCGCCTCTTTGAAAGCATGAAAAATCATTGTAAAGTTTGTCTGAAGGTCCGGGGTGGTCACGTACCATATTAATGTAAATTTTTTTTGGCTTGTTTGCCTTTAAACATCATTTTGTTAATGACCCAAATGTGAAAATGTGAAGTCATCATATAACTTACTAAAAGTAGATGTTTTTTCATCTTTGTACATAATTCTTGTTTTCTTTAATGCATAAACACATTTGCTACCTTTATGAACAATTTTGAGTTAATCAAGCTTTACTTTTCCATTTTTGTTGATTTTACCGTTCGTGCTTAACTTTTGGAAACCAGTGTATATATATATATATATATATATATATATATATAAACAAATGAAAAGGGATTTTTTTTCGCTAAACAAACTGTAATCGCAGAAGTGCATTTCATAATTTCATATTTCACGTCTATAGTATTAGCAAATTATTCTTTCTACTCTCATTTGCTTTGTTCTTATTCTGAATCAAACCCTTAACCTTTTAATCGAAGCTGAAAGAATACAACAATTGTAGGAAATCATTGTTTGGCATTTAGAGTAAAGTGAAACAATTTTACTACCATTAAATTTGAACTTATGGAGGGGGGTCGAAATCCCAGCCGTCCGACTCATCGGAAGATATAGAGCAGCAAAAGTGGGCGGCCGGGAAATTATGGAGGGGGGTGGAGGACTTCTAATTTTTTTTAATACTTTTTGGTCAAAAATGCGGAAAAATATATATTAATATTACACGTTAAATATAAATATTTTAAGATTTATAAATACGTAAAAAGCATATATATTGCATGTGACAATAAACATTCTATATGTAATTTTTTTTATTCTGAAACGAATGATATAATTAACAGAATGATAACGCGTGCTCTACTCGAGATGCTGTACGCTTTTTTTTTTATCTAAAATTAAAGTAGTGAAAATATCAAATAGATTCACTATAATGTAATGAGTGAGTGTTTTGTAAGTACTGTAATTTTTACTAGCAAAAAGTGAATATCATTATTTAGCTGTTCTTATAAGATATATTAAAAATACTATTAAAGATAAATAATATAAATATATAAGAGATATTAGAAATTTTACTTATAGCAAGCGCCATATCTTGAAAACAATTAAGTGAATTATGGGAAATAAAATGTCCTTAGTTCAATCGGTAACAACATAAACATTATGGACTTTCATCCCAATCGAGTTATAATATAAGAATCTCAAATATACAAAAGAATCTCAAACTTATGCTATTGGTTTCCTACATCAATATATTTTATGGTGGAAATTATTAGGATTTTCCTCTGTCATCGCCTTTTATAACATTATATTGTAGCATTTACACAGTCGAGTCCCATTATTGTAACCATACTATATTGTATACATTGCTAATATCCGGAGTAACCGCCGTGTACTGAGCGGACGGCGGCTAGACGGGCTGGGAGTGACTCAATGAGGTGCTGGAAGGTGTTCACAGATATGTGGAGTCATGCTGACTGCAGTGCATCTAACAGCTGCTGGAGGGTGCGCGAAGGAGAATCCATTGAGCGAACAACTTGATAGAAGTGGTCCCATAGATAATCAATTGGGTTTGTCTAGGGTTTACGTCTAGGAGGCCAGGGAAGTACTTTGAAATCTTCATCGTGTTCCTCCAACCACTCTGGGACAGTTCTCGCTGTGTGACAGGTTGTATTGTCATGCTGGTAGATACCAACTGTCCCAGTGAAGACAATCAGCATGTATGGGTGTACGTGGTCTGCAAGGATGGATTCATAATAAACTTTCCACAGGTATGAGTGGACCCAGGAAATGCCCCGAAAACATTCCCCAGACAATAACACTGCCCCCACCATCTTGTGTTCTTCCAACAATGGTTGATGATTGTTTGTTCTCCGATCTTTCAAGCCTTATACACCAACATCCATCCATTCGATGAAGAGAAAAGCGTTATTCATCGGAGGAAGCAATCCAGCCGAGGTTCAATTCCGATACTGTTGTGCAGAAGTAAGCCTTTCCTGCCAATGCACCTTCGTTAGCATAGGTGCAATGACCATGCATCTGCTTCTGAAGCCCATACACAGAAGAGTTCGCTGAACACTTCCGACAGACTCCTGGCTCATTCGGTCAGTGAGTTAATTGCTTCACTGTAGCCCGGCGATTGGCCTTCACGAACCTTCGGATTCGACATTCACCTCTCATATCAATTGTGCATGGTGCTCCGCAGTTTCCACGTCGCTTAAGCTGCGTACAGACGGTCAGTGAATGTTTGTCAAACAAGCTTGATCACTTATTTTTGATCATCTGAACACGTGTTTGACGTAGTTGTCAAAGTGTGAGGTCAAACATTTTTCTTGTAGAGCAGCGTCCTACTTTTTCGCCAAACATTGCGGAGTCAGCATGATTGACATTTGTATTGACCAATCACGAGCATATTACCATTTTGGATTTGCATCCGTATTCATCATATCGTTCTGTGTCGCGTATATATTTTGCCCGTTTGTTTGTTATTTGTAGACTTTTTCTTTTCTGTAATTTTTTTAATTCATTCATTGTTTGCTGATTTCAATGAGCAACCCTGCATTTATTCCATGAATTGAGTATTATTCTATGTACCCTTTCTGTGTGCCTTTTAATTTCAGTTTTATAAAGTGTAATTACTAGCGAGTTATGCTATCTTCCAAGTGTTTTTTGACTGAAAACCTTCAAGGATATATTTTTCATTTCATAGAATTGGAAATTGTTTGCTTTTACGTAAGTAGTTGCATGTAATAATTTTAGCATCTTGATATTTTGCATGTTTATAACTTAGTCTAAGTTAGAGTTTAAGAATTGAAATAGCATGTTTTCAATAGATTACATGAATTCTAACAATTTTGCATGTTTCTGGGAAATAATTAACAGAACTGTATGTTTTCTAACAAGAGTGACGTGTATTTTGTTTGTTGATTTCAATGTGCAACCCTGCATTTATTTCATGAATTGAGTATTATTCTATGTACCCATTCTGTGTATCTTTTAATTTCAGTTTAATGTTTGGATTGTACAATGGGATTTATAAAGTATATTTACGGTGTCTTCCACTACAGTCATTTAAAGCTAAATAATCACTAGAGAGTTATGTTGCTTATAAAATGTCAACAATCTTTCTAGTGGTTGGCTGAAAATCCTCAAGGATATTTTTCTCATCTCACAGAATTGAAGAATGTTTGATTTTACGTAAGTAGTTTCATGTAATAATTTTAGCATCTTAATATTTTGCATCTTTATAACTTTGTCAAATTTAGAGCTCAAGAATTGAAATAGCATGTTTTTAATAGATTGCATGAATTCTAACAATTTTGCATGTTTTGGGGAAATAATTAACAGAACTGTATGTTTTCTAACAAGAATGTATTTTGTTTGTTGCTTTCAATGTGCAACCCTGCATTTATTTCATGAATTGAGTATTATTCTATGTACCCATTCTGTGTATCTTTTAATTTCAGTTTAATGTTTGCATTGTACAATGGGACTTATAAAGTATATTTACGGTCTCTTCCACTACAGTCATATAAAGCTAAATAATCACTAAAGAGTTATGTTGCTTATAAAATGTCAACAATCTTTCTAGTGGTTTTTTGGCTGAAAATCTTCAAGGATATTTTTCTCATCTCACAGAATTGAAGAATGTTTGATTTTACATAAGTAGTTTCATGTACTAATTTTAGCATCTTGATATTTTGCCTGTTTATAACTTGGACTAAGTTGGAACTTGAGAATTGAAATGGCATGTTTTTAATAGATTGCGTAGATTCTAACAATTTTGCATGTTTCTGGTAAATAATTAACAGAACTGTATATTTTCTAACAAGAGTGTATATTGTTTCTTCATTGGAATGTGCAGCCAGCCCTGCATTTATTTCATGAATTGAGTATTATTCTATGTACCCTTTCTGTGTTTCTTTTAATTTCAGTTTTATGCTTGGATTGTACAATGAGATTTCTAAACTATAGTTCGGTTTTTTCCACTACAGTCATACACAGATAATAATTGCTAGAGAATTATGCTGCTTATATAAAATGTCAGCAATTTTCCTAGTGGTTTTTTTTTTTTTTTTTCCCCTGAAAACTTTTAAGGATATTTTTCTTGTCTCGCAGATTTGAAAAATGTATGATTTTATGTACAGTGTGGCATGTAAGTAGCTTCATGTAGTAATTTTAGAATCTTGATGTTTTGCATGTGCATGATTTAGATTATGATGTAGGTGAAGAAGTGAAATAGCATATTTTTAAGAATGTGTCAAGTAAGTAAAATTGTATGTAAAAAAATTGTATCTTGATATATTGCATGCATATTTTGATTATTTGTCATGGCATAATAAAACAAAATTATGTTATGTTCCGTCCAAAATTATGTTATGTTATCTATTTTTATAATGTGAATGAACTGTTATCATGTTATTAATTATAGTATACTATATGTTTATATGTTATAATATTTTAAGCACAGTTCATAACTACTAAACAATGATGTTAATTTGTTTTTGATGAAAAGTACTTTCATTCATGTGTGATATCGTGCATGACTTCTAAAATATTTCTTTGCATTTATACATAAAAAAAGTGCTCATTGAATGCAAATTTACTCCGCTAACATTTTATATTTAATTATTTTGCTTTAAACATGCATCGTTAAATTAACATTACTTTTCATACTTTTTTAATTTGTAAAACATTTGATGTTTCATAATTTATCGCCTAAAAACTACTAAACAATTAGAATTTTTAAATGTTTTTTGAGCCCAAGTTAGTATTTTGTTAATAACTTCACCCAAACTGTTACCTACTCAGATTCTACAACCCTGTTATGAGATTGGAAGAGGCTTTTAGTCCTCCTTATTTCGTACTTTGCTGCAGGGTCAAATTATCAAAATTCATCTCATGGTTCAAGATATAGTTATGTTTTTCCTTTTATATATTAGAGGATATTTATGTGAAATGGAGAATACAGAATGAGTCAAAAGTACCATATTTATATTTATTTAAAAAAGTAAAAGGTTAAGAATACAAAACATATATATAAGTTATAATTTTGATTTAATTGTCAACCTTAAAACAGTTTTCAGTTCTTTTGCACAAGCAGCTTTAATATTTACTTGCTTAGCCATAATTAACTACAGATACATTTGCAAAAAAAAAAAAAAATAAGAAAAAAAATAATCAACAGGTTCTAATCGATCGAGTACTCTACTGACAATAAAACAAAACTAAATAACAATTATAAAACAATATATTTGAATTAATTATATATTGTTAATAGTCATTGTAACCAGTAGCGTATACTTGCCCCCCCCCCCCCACTTTTCAAGGCTTTTTAATGTTATACGTATTTTTCATTTAAAATAACTCTGGTATAAGCAAATGTTAAACATTTGCCCCCCCCCCCCACTTTTTAGAATCAGAATAAGCCACTGATTGTAACGATTTGGGACACTTTTAATTTTGTTTCCACTTTCTTGATTTGAAAACAAACGAAATTAGTAAACAAGTACATCAGCGCCATCTACTAGATATGAAAGGAAACTAGCTCATTAGCATAAGACGTCAAATATGTGTGACCGTATGGACAAAGCACACTTCAAACACAATTCTGAGAATCGAGATCTTTGACAAACATTCACTGATCGTCTGTACACACCTTTATTCACAATGGTACCAATTTTTTATTGGCGATACACTTTAACCACATCAGTACGCGAACAGTTCACAAACTACGCTGTTTCGGAAATACTGTCACCCTTGGCCCGAAACCCGATAATCATCCCTTTTTCCAAACTTGATAAATTTCTCCTTTTAGACATGACAGAAACGAGTAATATGTTTTCAGAATGCCTACACCACACCTTATATACGCACCAAGCCAGCTCACAACACGTGGCTTCCTTCATTGACTACACGCTGTTGACATCAAAAGTAGGCGGTGGTCACAATAATGTGACTCGACCCTGTAATTCGAGCATTCTACAAATGTATAAGTCTCTGAAAAATGTCCATTGGAATAATCGTACAAAATATAATTTTATTTGCTCAGTTTGTTAGCGTTCCATATAGAAACAGTAACATTTTCAATATCTCGAGAACGGTTTGTGATCATTTATAACACTGTTACCTATTTATGCCTGGTTATGTGTACTTACAAAGAGTTTACATATTTAATAATAGTGTATATATCTATTGTTTATGATGTTTTCCAATTTAGATCCAAAATGTGCAATTTATCAAGAACAGAGGTTGTTAACGCTCTATGAATAATGCCACGTGCTATTAAATAATATATGTCCATATGAAAAGACTATTTCTCTTAACTACTAATTTTTTATATTTTTTATCGATTTACAAAACATAATTTGGAGAAATTGAGAGCCATGTCTCGAATAAAATGTCTCGATCCTAAAAGCAATATGCCTCTGTCGTTTATAGATTAAAATAATCGTGCGTATTTCATTCTTTTATTTTGAAGGATATTGTCATCACAGACTCATAGACAGCATTAACAACAATGGTTGATCCAAATTAAGGGATGCTCGGAACGTGTGTATACATCAAAATTAGAGAATCATATATTAGTCCCATCACCTCTTCACATATACTAGACATTGTAGGGAAAGTAAAAAATATTTCACAAATATTGGCTATAGAAGATACTGAAATCCATTTCCACAAATATAGGAACAGCAAATTGAGCAAATGTCTCAACCCTCCTTTCAATCACTTAGCGATTAATAGTACGGATCCATTTATAGTAGCAGTTCAACTACGATTGAAAATTAAACCTAAGATAATTAAACCTAAGGTGAATACATCAATATTACAAACATGTTGAAGAATCCACAAACTGATAACAAGAAAAATTTAAAAGTATATTCTGAGATAGCTTTATCCTACTATGAAATTGTATTAATACAAAAGTAACAAACGTTTCTGAACTCGTGGTAACACGAAATACTTAATATAAAAGAGTATAAAAGGTATGAAAGTAAAGATAGAAAAACCCAACTTGAAATTTGGAAGGGGAAATATATAACGCCCAAAAGAAGAATATTATTACACTTAGACTATAGTCATTGTATCAGTTTTTGGCTAACTGAGACTATGACTATAAAAATAATAGCAGAGCATTTGATAATCGTCTGATTTTTAATTTAGAATGGTATACCCTGAAAGATAGGATTTCTTGCATGATCATGAGGTTGATTTATAAGACAAAAAAGAAGGTATGTGATAGTCATGATATAAAAAATTCATACTCTTCTATAGCCACTTTAGTTCTTATATTTGATTGCCATTAAATATAATTTTTTTGCGAACCTAAATTTTGTTGGTGAAAATTTTATTTTATTTAGTAGCAATTTTATAAGATGGTTCATTTCTTTTCACTTCATTTTGAGCATCAGCTGAGAGTAATATTTTAATATCATTTCATTTTTAGGAGTTTAATAGATAATCCACTGCAAAAAATATATATGAGGTTACTAGAAAATTTCTGGAAAATTAGAATTCCATATAATTTTCTAGTAACATTCCATTGGTTTTTCTAGTAACTACTAAATAAAGAACTACTCTAGATACTAGAAAAGCCCGCGGAATGTTACTAAAACAGTGCATGGAATCCCACTTTTTTAAAAATTTTCTAGCAACCTCATAATTTCTACAGTGTATGTATCACATTATTCTCAGCGTATTTACGATCAGCACAAATATCCTACCAAGTCCTCCGTTTATTTCATTTTATTATTTGGCCGTATTGATTAACACAAAAGATATTGGAAGGATTTTGAAAGACACTGTAAATGCAAAATAATTGTGGATTACAAGCCTTGCCTTGGATGCAAAAAATGTATATACTCATATGCGTATAGTACACATGCAATTACAAATAGTTGCGAATTCCAGATAATCGAAAAAAGATAGGTTCGCTCGGAAATGAGAGATATACACAATACGCTGCGGGCAATTCACGAGCATTATATTAGAGTCTATCCTTTTTGTGCAATCCAATGGAAAAGAAGTATCCAAATTGTTTAATAAGATGAACGTTTCGTTTAATTAAAAAAGTGCCTGGAGATTTCCTAATCGAATTTGCCCCTGGGTTATGGCCTGCATTTCAATATGACGTCTAGTATCGCTCTTTTATTTTTGCTGCCATTGAATACGTGAAAATGGAATTTATGTTGACGTAAACAGCTGTTGTTAACCCTAGAGTTGAGCCCCTGGCAAGAGAACGAGTTTCGGAGAACGATGTTTTGCATTTCGAAAGGGGTATTTCAAGTAGCGAAGGTGAAACTGCCCGGAAGGAATACGAAAGAACACATTCGAAAAGGAATTTTTTTTTCTCATCAGATTTCTTCTATCAGGCGCTAAAAACTAAAAATTTGAGTCTGAGAAAAAAGAAAAAATGGCTTCAAGCAAAGTATCCAAGTAATAGTTCCAAGTAATCGATACATAGATTGAGGGCCTTAAGACTAATGTTTATTTGGTTCACTTTTTCATTGCATCTGCTACGAAAATTGATTCGAAGTACTAACTAAAAGCGCTTTCAAGTATTTACAGCGTAAAGGCAAAAAGTAAGGGGCAAAACTCATCCCAGAATATGGTAATGCGTATCTATATAATAATTGTTTAACGTATTTATTTCCTCCCAGACCCTTCAGAAGACCTCCGGTGACCTAGAAGTCTAAATATATGCACACTTGGAGTATCAGGTACGAGGCAGAACTTCATAAAGCCAGCTTTTTGATCGAGAAAATGGTTCTTTTTTAAATATTTTTAGACCTTTCAAAAGCCCTCCGGTGACCTGGTAGACTGAATCTTTGCACACTTATTGTGTCAAGTACGGGGCAAAACTTAATGGAGCCAGTTTTTCGATCCAGATAATGTTTCCTTTTCAAAATTATTTTTCTGACCTTTCAGAAGCCCTTCCGTGACCTAGGAGACTGAATCATTGCGCACTTATAGTATTAACCACGTAAAGAAACCTAACAAAGTGGGATTTTTCACGTGCAGGACAAAATAAGAGGTCAAAAAGAACTTACAGGTACTCCACAAGCCACCATATACACGGTAAACTAGAAGACTAAAACTTTGCACACTTATAGTATCGACAAAACATAACGGATTCGGATTTTTGATTTCTTTACAGGAGATGGCCAAAATTGGGTATTAAAACTTGCAATACTTCCTTAAAGTAATACTTCTTAAAACTTTCAATACTTCTTCAGTACTTCTTCTTTAAGAAAGTATTGAAAGTTGTATTCTCTCAAGCAGCAGTTTTATTTATGGTGAATTTTGGAGATGTTTGAAAGTTTACATACTAGTAACAATTAATTTCCGTTGATTTTGTTGAATGACTTAAAGAAAACTTGCCCATATATTTACTCAACACAAAATATGTATTTAAATAAACACATAAACAATGAAGTAATTTGATTAGACAAATTTTCTGAAACACTACTCAACAATGCTTACTCCAATATTATTATAATTTTAAAGAGAATATTTACACAGCACATACCTAGTAACCCTTAACGTTAGATTATTAATCTAGATATTTAATATATTAATGCTAAACTTTAAAATATAAATCACTACTTACTGACACAATTAGAGTTACAAAGAAAGTTATCAAACTAATAATATGCTATTTGATAATGTTTAATGAACTTTGAAAAGTAAACATAATTTAATATTCATAACATGATCAAAAGCAGGAAAAACTGATGCGGTCAGCACACGACATTCACTACATAATGCAATGACTTAGCATCTTTCACAACTTAACTAGATTAATTTCTACGCTCATGGCCAAAAGTTAAGCAATAAACGAAAAAATTAGCATATTCGGCAGAAAGAAACAACATGCAGCCACAAAATTTGAATACATGACAGTTGCATGCACGCGGAAACTAGCCCTCAGAAAACATTTTGCATACCAACATTTTTTAACAAGGAAACATAAGATATAAAATCGGCTTGTTTAATGGAAAACCTGTATCTCCGCGTTATGGATTCCAGAGGGAAAATCGAAATAGCCAAATTTTGAAAAATCAGTAGACGACATTATCTGAGTAACGTCAGGCAAGTGTAGGTAATAGGGCGACTCGTAGGGACCAGTGACAATCAGAAGTAGTCCGAGCCCTAAATGTCAATCATTCCATCATTTGCCGTCTTTGGAACCGATATCAAGGTGAAAAAACAATGTTTCGAAGACCAGTAAGTGAACGTACAAGGGTCACAATCGCTCACGATGAATATTTTCTGTGTCTGCAAGCACGACGCCACAGGCCAATCACTGCATATCAGCTTGCTTCCAACTCAGCAGCGTTGGCAGGAAAAGCAGTATCTCGGCAAACTGTTTACAGACATATACATACAGGTCAGCTGTATACACGACGACCAGTGATTCGTGTCCCACTGACGCCGTCTCTTAGAGGGGCTCGCTTAAACTGCGCTCGAGATCACCTCAACTAGACTCCACAAAAATGGGTTACTGTGCTCTGCACGGATGAGTCACGGTTTGGTGTACAGAGTGATTCCCGGGAGTTATTGGTCTGAAGAATGCTTGGAACTCGCTATCACGCCAGTATCATCCGCGAAATACACGCATACAGAGGCGGTGGTTTGGACACGAATTGCTGTCGGTGCCCTCCCTGATCTCCGCAACTTCCCTCGCGGTACTGTGACTGATCTCTCGCGGTACTGTTGGATGTTGGAAACCCAGACCACACGACAGACCCGAAGGTTTACTGTAGCTAAGTGTGTGGCCGGGAACTTTATTTTTGATTCAAGTAATTACAACACATATTAAAATTGAATCACAACACAATAAGTTACAACAAGACAAGCAAAGATACAAAAAACACAAAAGCATAAAAGAACACATAAGGAAAACAACAGGTTTAAGCAAAAAGTAACTGTGAAAATTTTAAAGTACAAAGCAATAAGGCTGCACAGGTTTACCAAAGAGATCCTGGAGGGAAATTTAAAAAACTTTAAATTTACTTAAAAAAAAAAAAAAAAATAAAATAAAACAACCAGGGTAAGTTACAAAAAGGGGGGACAAAGAGAGACCAGGGCAAAGAACAGAGGGGAATATACAAAAGGAGGGGACAAAAGAGAGAGCAGGGCGAATAAAAGAGCAAAAAAAGGGTTACATAATGCCAGCCAGGACAATAATGCTGGACAAAAATAATATAGACAATGAAGGATATTTAAGTAACAGAAATATAAATTATCTATTAATGATACAAAAGTAAAACCTTTATGTTTGTGGACTATCTGTATAATCCATAATTTACAATATTTATAGATGTGTACAATATTTACAGATGTATAATTTGGAAGTAATATATGAGATTATAAATATTTACAGAATTAAAGTATAAATTAACAGAAATGTATATAAATGGGGTGATTATAATTTTGTTGTTATATTACAGACAGATATGAGTGATTATGATTTTGTAGATGTATATACAGACAGAGACACAGTTTTGTATTGAGAATATATGTACAAAGGTATCACTTCAAAGTGTAAACATTTTACATTTCCATATATAAGTCGCTTATTCACATTGTTTGGCAGGTTTGTATAACAGGAACAAGACTATACCGTTTTCAGGTGGTGACGAGACAATTAACACAACGATAAAAAACAGCAAAACACAAAAACAAAACAATGGGGAACCCAGGAACAGCAGGGGGAGGGGATTGATCACCAGAGACACGGGAATAATAGGTACTCACAAGCTTTTCAGCGAACACGGTTCGAAATATCACGGGCGACGAGAACACATTTCTTGAGTTTATTAAGTAATGACGGATATCGGCAAACCCCGGAGAACCAAGCTGCACGGGAAGCGGGGACAGGTTTAATTAAATGGTATTCTTTAGTAAAGGGGCAAGAGAATAAATAATGGTCTGCATCTCGCGGTAGATGACATCCTTACTCAATATGTTCACCTGATGCCATTTTTATGGACGATAACGCATGAGTTCACATAAATTGCATTGTCGGCCAGTACTCAGAATCGGAAACACTGCTTTGTATGGAATGGCCATCAAAATCACCCGACTTGAATTCCATCAAGCATGTATGGAACATGCTTGGGAGATGTTTAAATCATTTCCTTGACCCTTTCTGGAACCTTTACGAACTAAGAACATGTCTGGTCTGTGAATGGGCACAAATACCCTAAACTGCCATAGATGATCTTATTCTTTGCAGGAATCGACCTTGTTGGTGGTCATATGTTTCTAGTATAGGTCATCACATTCGGTAGTGACAGACATCTACCAATGAACTGTTTCTGAAGCCCAAAATCTTATGTTTTGTTTATCTCTATTATTTAATTATTTATTGATGATTTTCCGTTGCATTTCCCCACGCTAGTGTCTTTTGTTATACCCCATGATCTGTATATCAATGAATTCAAATAAATACTTTTATCCGCGTTTTTCACTTTGTTGCTGAACATGAGTGTAGTTACTCGGTGTTGACAACAATGAATCAGAGAAGGCATGTGTAATCGTCGCAGAGGCGCAGGACGTTCCAGACAGACAACTGCTCGAGAGGATGGTGTAGTCGAAAATGGAGCTACGTCCACACCAATGGTGTCCTTATAAGCCATTTAAAGGCATTTGCCGCTCTTCATGCATCCTGTACCAAGTGGTACTATTCGGAGACGATTGGAAGAATGTGGGTTTAGGTTACGACGTCCATTGAGACACCTATCACTGACCTCTCAACATAGGCAAAACCGTCTGGATTGGTGTAGAGCTCTGTCAGTCTGCACAGTGTCCGATTGGAGACATGCTGTCTTTAATGACGAATCGCGCTTTTCTCTCAGTGATTATGACCGCCGTATACGTGTTTGAATGAGCGTTCCGATCTCGCATTTGCTGTCATACAGCACATGTCCATCACATGTGGTGTGACAGTCTAGGGAGCAATCTCGCGAGATAGCCGATCTCCTATATTTGTGCTGCAAGCCAATCCAATGACTCGCTTATAAGTTGTCGATATTTGGCAGCCGATTGTTCTGCCTATGCTGTCAAGCCACCCAGATTATATTTACCAACAAGACAACGCTCGAGCACAAACTACACGGCTTTCTCAACAATGTCTTTGATACCCTTCCATTGTCATCCAGTTGCCCAGACCTATATCCACTAGAACATGTCTGGGATATGCTGGGACGACAATTGCAGCCTTCTCAGAATACTACTGAATTAGCTGACCAGTTGCAATATTTGTGACAGAATCTTCCACAGAGGGGCATAAGCAACTTAACTGACTCTATGCAGTGCCGAATATTGGCTTGTATAGGTGCCAGGGAAGGATTTCCCACTTATTGAAATGTCACCTTCTTGTTGCCAATATATCTTAATAAAACGTTCTTTTGCTCCCAAATTCTAATCATTTGCATGTCTCCTCAAATAATACATACATGCCGACTTTCGCGTCTGTAGCTCAATTTCTTATGGGTGCATATATTTTTTTGCAACACAGAGTGTATTAATTAAAAACATGGAAATATGGTAGTAAATCATTTTCACAAAATTAAAGTTTGTAAGCAGTGCGTTCGTCTATACTCTAAAGCCTGGATTTTGATTTAGCCCCTCTTTAGATACAGTCCTACTGTATACCATTGAATTTTACAAAATATCATTCTATTATATTTAAACCTCTGTAAGGATTCGTCTATTACTTCAAATTCAATTTAATATTGAAATAAAATATGTCAAATATTATTAGCTTAATTTAGAAAGCAACGCACCATGCAACTTTTTGTTTATTCTTATCGTAGAAAGCAATACAGAGAAAATCATTTGTTGACACACCATCACCTGTTATTAGTTTTGACAGGATTTAAAGTGTTGGCCCATTTAGCGAGATACTGGTCTTTGAATTCTATTTATTTCTTTATGGTGTTACATTCTGTTTGAGAACCGCTTATTTTTTGGATAATTATTTATTAGCATACTAGATAACAGCCCAACCTGGTAAAAAGCAACGTTTCACTTAGCCCATCCCAATCAATACTGCCTCAGTTTCTCATTTATCTCAAATCTAAAACAGTTTCTTTTTAATAAAAAGATGGGGGTAGAATCCATATTGAATGGAATAGTTTTGAGGGTTTTTTTAATAAAAGATATTTTTATCTAAATGGATTTCGAGTCATATTGATTTGTCCGATATTTTTAAATGGTTAGTCGGGGGTTGAATTCGAAATTATCTTCAGACAAGCCTCGGTAGATTTTATCAATATGTATAATATCTACAATATAAATAATTTCTACTAATTATCAATACATTATTCAGAATATTTCACTTTTAAGTACAACATTTAAAAAGCAGATATAGAAGTATAACACTAAAATTCATAAAGAAACTGTATGCAAAATACATAATTTTTTATTAAGCAACTGTGTATTTTAAATCTGATGTGGGAGTTTTCCAAGGAAAAGTTCTAAGATAATTTGAACTGAAATACAATAGAATAAAGCGTCAAAAATAAATCTTAGTATTAGAGATTAGACGGTAGCATTAAAAAAAATTTGTGATATGGCTTCAACTCATTATGGTGACTATTTATTTAAGTGAAAATCGACTGCAATCGGATATTCTGTAATTGGCACTTAGGAAGAAAAGATATTATTGCCCCAAATTCCAGGATAAATTATTTTGCTTTGGGTTAACATTATTTTCGTCTTAACAGCCACTCAATAAAATCAAAAATTTTACATTTAATTTTTTTTTTATATGATATGCATATTTTTCTAATTCTATAGAACAAATAATAAAAGTATTATTCTGAATAGAAAGTTACATTTAAGGGAAAAATTTCTTTGTAACCAATTATTGAAATTGAAATTACCAGGACACACCACACGTGTTTCCTGATAACTTTTAAGTAAATTGTTAGAAATATTATCAATAGAAATAACTTTCATAAATACTTCTAGAGATTGGATATAAACAATATAGAAGAGTTTCAAACAGAAAGTAAATAAATGCATTTTCGATTTTAAAAGTTCATGATTCTGTTTCTTCACATATTTTATAGATATGCAAGTAATTCCAGTAATTCATATTTTGTAGTTTGTCAACTAATTAAAATACATGTTTGTACTATATATTAAAAATAAATTGATACTCTGGACCTTCTGTTTTAAATCTATTTTCAAGTATAAAAATATATTTTTTAAAGAAAAGTTAGAGTAAGAGGTATTAAATTAAAAAGCAGTAACTTATTTTGAGCATCCGTGTTCAATGTTTTATCACTCTTCAAACACGTGGAATCGATTTACTTAAAAATGTTGGATCGGTGAAAATGTGCAACCGACACAACTTTCAAAGAATCTATGTGTTGCGATTTCAATTGCAATCCAACCCCTACTTCGTTTACCATAGTTCATAGTAGAGAAAGTTCAAAGATGCCATTCTATAGAGAATAACATCTTCGAAGAATTTCTATGAATAAAATTTGCATAAAGGGCTGTTTTTATATCAGTTCTCACACAAACTTAAAAATATCCAATAAAAACTCCCACTTTTGAAGTCATAAACACATTTTACATCCCCGAATTAGTCTATGTTCTATTAAGATACTGTCATTATATGTGGTGATACTGCGGTTTTAAATCTGGTAATGATTCGGCGATTTGACCATACATAAAACCACAACTTGAAGAACGAGATTATTGTTGCTTTATTAGAAATTTTCTAATAAAGTGGGTCATCTGATGCTTTGGTGTAAGATGTTACTGATTTATTCTGATTTCTCATTTTGCGTTTAAGAACGCCAACCACTCTTTAATCTGCCTTCTCGTGGAATTCTAAATAAATGGTTGAATTACGCAAATGGAGCAATCAGCACAATGGAAGAAAATCTGAATACGTCAAAGAAGGTCAAAGAAGAGACACAAGTTTATCGAACGAATATTTTAACGATGCTTTACTGTAATTTTAAAATCAGTATAAGGGAAGTAAACTCAAATGTGAAGACATGTTTCAATATTTGGTAATAGGTTTCTATCGAAAGCATTTTCCTAATTCTTGGTTTAAATGAAAGTTTACAAATGTCAGTTTCACATACTCAGTTTTAGTCGCATTCACGTCGATACCGATATTTTCATTCGAAACTGCTTTCTCTCTATCTGGGGAAAAATCTGATGTTTGCAGCACATGACTTTCCTTATACAGGGTGGCCAAAATAAAACTGGCCAGGAAAAGTGTTTTTGGAATTTAGTGAAAATGTAATCTAAACAGCAAGGAGATCATTAGAAATTAGGAAAGACAATTGGGAGTGAGAGGAGCATGCGTAGATACGTGACAGCAACCAGTTGTTTGAGTGAGAGGAGAAGGTGCAGATAAGCTTAGTGACCAGTTGAAGTCTAGGTGCTAACGATAAAACAGCTCGTGTTCATTGTTGAGTGTTATGAAAAGCACAATTCGTGGAAAACGTGTGCTGAACTGTTTGTACAAGAGTTTAAGAATGGAAATGTGTTGGCAAAACCTCCAGCAAAATCTGCAATGCAAAACTCAGTGGCAAAATGGCACGAAACGGGCATGTTTTGAATAAAAACCGGAACTATCCAAAAAGAGTTCGAACACCAGAAAACATTGCTCAAGTGAATGATAATCTGCTTAAAAATCCGACAAAATCTCAACGCCGGTTATCTGTGCAAGTGGGAATTAAGAGATCGTCGTGTCAGAACATTATCAAAATGGACTTGCATCTTCATCCTTACATATTTTCTGTTGTGCATGAATTACAGCTTTCAGTATCTTTTGTAAAGGGCAGTTCTCTTGCTCATTAACAAGGGTAAATTTAGTGTCAGAATTGAAAACCTTTTCCGGACCAGTTTTATTTTGATCACCCTGTATAATGCAACGAATTAACTTCTTTTACAGTCAGAAAATAATGTATAAGCTCCACGGTACTGTGTTTTAACGTAGAATTGTACATTTGGCGATTTTCTGAATAACAACATGTAATTCTATTTCAAAGAATTCCAACTAACTTATATTCAACCAACTCTAAATTAACAATTAATAATATTGATAAATCCTCAATACGCGATATCATCCATATATTAAAATATTTTAATAATTAATTCATCAATAAGGCGTCATTGTTGAATTACGACATTTTCGTCAATCTGGGGCGAAATATTCCCAAGTTGGCTATAATTTGCTAGTGTATTCGGAAAGTTTTCCAAATACATCACCAAGTGTTACAGACAAATGGAGAGAAGAGCATTTCTTATATACTAGTATGTATGTCCGTCATATGACGGAAATCGGAATTTGAGAAACATTATTTCTTATTTGGCGTCAATTTTATCAATTTTGCGACATTTTTTACACTTTGCCAACATTTTGACACTTTACCAAAATAGTTGCCAAATTGGCGACGTCCCGCGAAATTTCTTGCCGCCAAACGTTACGGATGGACGGACCGAGAAAAGGATTATTCTTATAGTTTATTTTTATGTTCTTTCCCAGATATTGAACTTTCATCAATTTGTCTTCATTTCATTGATTCAGCGTCAGTTTCACCAATTTGGCGAATTTTTATCAATTGGGTGATATTTTCGTCAATTTATTAACATTTAAAAAGTCACCAAATTATTCCAAAAAATGTGTCACCAAAATTTTATTCAAACGTTACGAACGAAAAATAGGTTATTCTTATAGTACTCGTGGATTCTTATAAACTTTCCAAGATATTGAATTTTCGTCAATTAGTGTTCATTCTCATTTATTTAGCGTCATTTTTATCAATTTGGCAACATTTTAGTTAATTTCGCAATATTTAAAAAGTCGCCAAGTTGGCAACATTCCACCAAATTCTTCACCAAAATCTTGTCAAGCGTTATGGATGGAGAAATAAGTTATTCTTATAGAAAATAAATGACTATTGGCGTCCCACTACAAAAATACACCCTAAAAATCGGGTTTTTTTTCATGTCACGTATAGTATACACATGTCAACTACAGATTCGGAAATTACGACTTAGCAATGACTTGGCGAGGCGGAACGCTGCCAAGTTCCTACCATAAAGGTTTAATTGCAGATAAATAAGATCATCTGCTTAAGAAGTGTATTTCTGGAAAATTTTTAGATCAACCTTATACACCAACGAGACAAAAAGAAAGGCACTGTTTAAATTGAAATATGCAAATACTTGGAAGCCATTAATTGACTCTGTATTGCAATGATGTACATATTTCTTCATAAAATTCGTCTGTTAATTTTATTGGATACAAAATATAGCTTTTCTTTTATAAACAAACATGTCTGATGAAGTTTCGTGTAGTCTAAAAAATGTGTGTACGTTTAAATAGGGCTAAATTGTGGACCTGCATTAATCAAAGAAAATAACAAAGAATATTACTGAAATTATGTTAAGAGTTGTCCAACTCATTGTGTCAAAACATAAAATGTTTTAAGAACGGTACATTATAGCGTTCAATAATAATGATGTCATTAGTTTTCAAATATAAATTTACATATAAGCTAATCATACATATTATCTTAAATTCACAATTGGATAAAAAATTTATATTCTAATTTATAAGTTTTATAATGTTTTTTTTCTTTTTCGATAAAAATATTGGAAAAATACTCTTTTGAAACAAGAAATGAGTACCTCAAATCAAAATAAATATATGTGTTTCTTCAATATTGAAGAACACAATCGGAAATTAGAAAGACTACATCATATCTAATATCCCTGAAAGTTAATAAACTACCTATTTAAATGATCGCATTAAATCACATTTGAATAGTTCGATTTGTTCAAGAGACATCATGCCATCAGATTCCCAAACAGGCATATATATAATCACACCTGCAGATAGACATGGATACATATACAGAAAAACACACATCCAACATATTTTAAACTACGATTTATTAATGTTGAGGAATGCATATAATTTGCGGTAGGGAAATAAAAATAGATGCATGCGTATGAAATTAAATATATAAATATAGACTTCAATAAACTCTTAACTTTCAGATTTTAATAAACAATTCTACTTTTACTATTTATATTGCAATACCTATCCCAACGGCTTAAAGATCTGCCATTTCAACTAAAATAGTTCACATCAATTTAAGAATATTCAAATTTCCAACAAATAGTTATTGCATCGTTGATTTTCAATGATAAGCTAGAATTGCCATTTTGACACCTCCGGTCGTGAAAACTTAATGTTTAATCACGACGTGCTTAACATTCAGCTGTTAAAACTGCTTTACCATCAATATACACAATATTTTGCAAGATCATTATGAAGCATATTTATCATACTACTGAATTATGTCAAAATGAAACATTTAAACAACGTAATCAAACACAAATTAACAAAAAATACAGCATACAGCTGTTTCAGGGATATATATATATATATATATATAATACCCAAGACATGAATTAACAGTACACCTGAAAGAGCCAATCAGAAAGCATAAGGAAGAACAGCCCAATTAATCTAAAACATTAAACTAACAATATTAGACTTCCCCAAGCACAACAGAGATAAGATATGATGATTTTCAACAAGATGAGATACGAAAAAGGCATACCCAAATCGTGAATTGAATCCACCTGAAGGGAAAAAGAAAATCAGACAACATAATAAAGAAGAATCCAGTCTACAAAATTGGAGTTCCCAAAACGCAACAGAAATATCTCAACATGATGAGACACTTCCGAAGATGATGAAACAAGTACAAGACAAAAACAAATCTAAACCGAATACAAAATTCCCAAAAGCTAAATAATAGTATCAATGAAATAGGTGTAGTAAAAAAGGATATCATTACAGGGCACCCAGCCAGACGGTGGAAAAACTGTACAAATCATTAAGCAAATTAATACTTTTCTATTTTAATATGAGACTTAAAAGAAATCAAGATCATAGATCAGCGTACCTTTATGCATAATCCTTGTGGATGCAATGTCAAAACGATGGTCAGAATTAAAGCAGTGTTAAGCAATTGTTAAATTCCTGTTTTGACAATTTTCATGCTCCTTAATACGAAGTTTTATAACACAATTAGTGTGGCCAATATAAGGAAATCCACACTGGTCCAAAATACTCTAGATGTCCCAACAATTAGAAACTTCTTCTGTAGGATCCTTCAGATAGGTAAACCTATACTTATTAATTAGTGTAAACACAATGCTGAAATTGAATTTTTTATGGATAACCCAGAATGGATTTTTTATGGATTAACCCAGAAGAGTAAAAAGTTATCAACATAATAAGTATAAAAAACAAACTGAATGAATGCATATAGATAATTTATTAAGAGAAAAGAATTTGATAAACAGTTGATGGTTAGAAAAATAAGCTCATCAACTTTAAATTCAAAGAAATAGAATTCATACCATCTTTTCCTTAAACAAGACAATGCACTCTTAACAGACATTGGTAAATAAAAACAAGGATAGCATAAGATTAGCATAGTCAAACTCAGAGAGCTTATATTACCAACATTCTTCACAAATTGAGCTGAATTTTAGCAAATATGAACAGTATTACTAAGTAAAGGAGAGAACCTAGAAATTAAATTGTTGACTAATTTGTAGGAACCACTATCAATGTTAAAGAAATAAGTCTAAAAGGAATACCTGCTCTATAAACTTTGGAGAGAGCGAAAAATCCAGAACAATTTACTAAAGGAATCAAGGATTTTTACAATTTTTTAGAACTACACTGGAAAACTTAACGGCATGTTTAATTTTATTTTATCAAAGCATGAGGATTCTTGCTAATAGTACAATACGGACCTTCCTTAAATGAATTTTTAACCTTTTCAACACACATTATTTTTATCCAAAACAAAAATCTACCAACCCTTATCAGCTTTAAAGATAACTGAGTCCGGATTTTTAAGCAATGCATTAAAGTTTACACTTTAGGTTTATTAATATTCATTTTTGAAATATTATCAGTAAATTTATCAGTGTTGACAATTAGATGTCTAATAGCGTTCTTTTGATTGTTATATATCGTACTGAATTTGAGAGCTTTTTCAACATGAACGATAAGTCTAGGAACATACAGTATAGGAAGGAGTAAGTGAAAAATTGTTATTTAGCCTTAAGACATCAATTTCAGTTTTGTCAACGGGAACCTTGAATAAATTTACAACAGAATTTTCATTAACAATGGGAAAAGCATAGCTCCTTGTTCTATTGTTTAGCAAAGTTTCAAAAAAATTATTTAGAGAAGCCGTATGTAAAACAAAAGCATTAGCCATCCTATACCAAGAATTGTGCTGAAAAGCAAAGAAATTTGGGTGAGAAATAGAAAATTTCTAAATTTTAAGCAACTCCTTTTCAATTCAGAAATTTACAACAATGTAACTGCTTTTATCTTGAATAAGCCCCTTATGAAAGGGGACGCGATAATTAAACATGAACATAGATTTACAACTTTCGTTAAACAGATAAAGATTCAAATTAACGGAAATAAATTTTGGAACACTTTTACCAACCTTCTATTTCAAAAGAAAATTTAAATGATTTTAGAAGTTTTGCCTTTATAAACGCAAGTTGAAAAACCGATTGAATTTCGTAGTTCTGAAAAAATGCTGTATGCTATATTGTTTATTAATTTGTGCTTTATTACATTATTTAAATTTTTCCTTATCCTTTGCACAAAGCGTTTTTACTTATTAATTCTGTCAAAATGCCTAGTTAACGTTAGGTAGAAGACGCTAAAGTTACTGAATGCCTATCCCCAACAATATTTTAACATGCATGGGTAGTGAGATTCAAAAACCGGACTTCTGAGCGACCAATTTATCTTTACAAAAACTTGTGCCGTAAGTAAATGTTTTTGTTGCTACAGCACTTCAACCTGCCAATTTATTCATTAACCGTGGCAATTTTCTAGTATCTTTTGATTTTCATTCACCGAACAATCAGCCAGCCATGGTAAAATTTGATTGTCTTCATTATACTCGGATAAGTAGCTCAGTGTTTAGAAATCTCCATGATAAAGGGTCAGTTATTTTAAAGGTGAAAACTATTGGTACTTATGTATTTTGCTATTCTTGCTATAATACATAAATTTAGAATGGAAGGGTGACTGACTTAAATATGTATTTCATTTTTTCTGTTTATTTCATTTTATGTCTGACACAAAATAGAGAAGTATCTTGCTTAGTATTACCCACGAGATTGTCAGCTGTTTTACGAATAACTTTTTAAAGTGTTTTCTATGTAATAAAGCATTTGAAATTTCCATATATGGAAAATTCATTCTATTATTTTTTAAATATGTTGCTGGTCGTAGCAGTTTCAGTATAATTTGGATATTAGATGGTCACTGGGCAAAACTTAAAAATATATTCTTGCAATCTGACCAGTTTAATAACCAAACGCTTCAAGCAGTGTAATAACCCCAGTTTATCAGAAAGGTGTAATATATATCTAAGAAACTTAGAGGAAAGACAGCCTTTTTTGTAAACGTTTAATAAAAAATATAATTACATGCATCCGGAAACTTAGAAAAACTATTGGGCTATCTCGTTTGATAAATATTTTTCTATTATCTTCTTTGATATAAACATTTAAACCATATTCATCGATGGTATAAAAATTACGACAAAAACAATATTGCACATTTCCAAACAAGGAAGTTTTGGGAAATTTCATATAAAAAATTTATGTAAAAATCGCATGTAAATTTTATGTAAATTGCAGATGTGATATACTATTTTAATGTTTAAAATGTAAAGGACGCAGTAACTAAGATTATTGGTTAAATTATCAATTAAATTAATTAATTTGGGTCAGTCTATTATGTTCAACTACAACTCATCTTACACAAAAACTATTTTTTGGAAATTTAAAAATTTAGTGCAGATTAAATTTGCACTATAGATAAATTTTACAGAAATTACAAAATATAAATGAACAAGGACTTTTGCACCATATCGACAATAAATTTACAAATTCTGACGTATTGCGTAGAAAAAATGTGGAATTGCAGAATTCTTAATTTTTTGTTTTTATTCCATTAAAAGTGCTTTTTAATACTTTATAACATAGTTGAAAAGTGTTTCTGACTTTGCTCATTCTGTCTGTCTGTCTATCCGTAAAAATATAACTGTTGTAAAATGAATTTATCAAAATGAAATTTTAGTATGCTATTAAGACGGTCTGTGGGACATATGGGAATGTGAATGACTAATATCACCCAATTAGTTTTGAATTGAACCCGGGATGAAAAAATGAAATGCATTGAACCCTATAGGACCTAATTTATAAAACGTTTTTTAAGCGAATTTAAAATTCACAAATTGCTTCGAAAATTTTAGAAATAATTCAAATTATTCCATAAAATATATAAAAAAAATATCAGCAAAATATGTTTGGTAGTTTATTAAATAAAAATTAAAATAATAATTGCACCCATATTATATGAAGAGATCACATGACCCACTTCAAAATAAAATATGGCATCCATCTTGTTGTTGTTGAGACCCAGACCGTCCGACCTACCAGAAAGGTGTAAGGTAACTGTATGGACGGCCGGGAAGTGCCACCCAATTTCGACCGGAACCCAGTGGGGGAGGCATCCACAGGGACCGTACCCTCCTTCCCCTACAACCAACCTCTCGGAAGGACTTACGGACCCACATGTTTAACGTGATCGTACTCCTCATGAACACGGCGGCATTTGTGGTAGCGTGCAAATCTAGCGCGCAAACCACGGGGATACCGCACCCGAGATGGCCAACAGCACGCGGTGTTCCGAGGTGGTCACCCACCAAGTACTAACCGCGCCCGATGCTGCTTGACTTCGGTGATCTAACGAGAACCGGTGTTTTCAGCACGGTACGGCCGTTGGCCCGGCATCCATCTTGTGTCAAAATCGCGATTTTTAAAGTTCTTTTTAATTTATATTTAGTGTTGTATCCGTCCTAAAACTGCTTTATTTTTTTTTTCTGTGCATCTATATACTTCACAAACTCAATTGCAATATTTTTTAGTTTAAATGATCATCAAACTTTGATTATTTCTATAACGAAGCCTAATTTCCATGTATGGAGAATGTAAGCACACCCAGCTGTCAGATGAGTTGTATAAGAATTGCTGAATTTCTTTAACACAAAATTATTTAGCTCTGGAGTCTGCAATATAGCTATTGATTTTACATAGAGAATCAGATGATTCTATAGTATTGCATTTTTCGATGCAGTTTTAAGCATGCAGTTAGAAAGTATTTTTACCTCCATGGTGTTATGTTTTTAAGTAACATAAATTATTGTAGTATTGTGATAATTTTTAAAATATCGCCGCTGAATGAAAGGGATGAAAAAAGTTTATGAATGAAATATTCACTGCTTTTATATAGAGAGCAGGCGATTTATATTTAGATGACTTCATTTGAATAAAATTCATTTGTTTTCGATGAAGTTTTTAAATATAATAAATTATTGAAATATTGTGGTAATTTTAAAAATATTACCGCTGAATATATCGCGTTTTAGAGATGTTTAAATAAAATTGCATTGCAGTTGGAAAGTGTTTCATAATCAATGCTTTCTGCATGATTGATCTTTCTTGTTTAACTAATATTGTTAATTATGTATTTTCTGGGAATATTTAGGAATCACACAATTACAAAATTCTTTCATATTTTGTGTTTATTCTCTGTGGAATAATTTATTCTTGTAAAAATTATTTAAGATTATCAACTAGATCCAAATAATTTAAGTAAAACTTGTAAAAACATTGAAGATTCTATTTTTTACTTTTAGTATAACTGCGCTTCTGTGCGAATATTTCGGCGCACGTACTTAATTTTTATATATTGACAATAAGCACATTCATCTACACTACACTTTTAAAATATTTGTGTGTACTATTACATTGTATCAAAGGTTGATCATTTTTGATAAAAATATACTAATCATAATTATTACTAACCAATCCTTCTACAAAAGAAATCCCTATTAGCAAGAATTAAAAAAAAACTTTCCATGTATAAATCTAATCATATATCTATAACTATATATTATCTAGTTCCAATTATTTTGGTTGCAAGTTCAAATGTTAAACTTTATTCAGAAACAAGAATTCGCTAAACGTTTCATAACAATGCACACTCGTGTTGCTGCTGTTACTCATTCCTCATGGTCTAGTGATGCCTAGACCAAGTCCATGGGTCAATACACCCTCATAAAATCGAGCACCAAAACAGGAGACCGAAGATCTTCTCTGGTCATACCAATGTAAGACAGGAGATAGTCAGAAGAAGACTGTTCAAAGTTGCATTTAAGACATGTTGGGAAGGGGTTATTAAGTCCCTGTACAAATGAAAGTGCTTTAGTATGTCCACTGACAAGCCTTGAGATGGCTGTTTGGATTTTTCTATCGCTCATTTGCTCATGTGCAGCACTGGAATATTCCCTGAGGTATCAGTTATGGACCATTAGTCTCTTCCAGCTAGAATTGTTAATTTTTTTCTGTTTTGAGAAGAGTTGTTGGTGAGATAGTAAACAAGGAACAAGCAATCGTTCAACTTATCTTAGGGAATCTATCCGCAATCTTGTTATTTTGGAGATCCATATATCAAAAAGAACCCACTGCATGTGTATTTAATTATGTGAAGACAGAGCCCTGAGCTTGAGAACAATGTGGGATCCAACCATGTTCCCAATTTTCCTCCAGTTACTCAGGTATTGAATATAGCTACGACTGCCTGAGAATATCCAAATGTCTTCGTAGCTGTTGTAGGGTAACATATATTTCAATGCCTTGCCAATGCCAAACAATTCAGAACGAAAAACAGAACAGAAGTTCGGATTACACTTCTTAAGTTCAACCTCGAAATAAGGGTATTGATATGGGCACCGCTACCGATATTTCCTCTTTCGTTTTTACTTCTATTTATGTAAATCTAAATAACGTCGATGGGAATATTACTGATGGTCTTCAAAGGTAGTTATCTTCAATGAACAGGCAGTTACGATTTCTTACTGGAGGATGTCAAAATTTTAGTACGTATAAACACCCTCGCGTGATCTTCCAAAAGACTCATACATGGTTTTAAGGAGCAGGGTTCAACGCTTGAGCATAAAAGATTCATTTTTCCGCAATACTGAAAAGGCTGTCTTTCTTTAGTCTCTGATTGTTTGATCATACTCCCAAAAAACTTGCTGTCGATTATGGGAGCCTAACTGTAAAGTGTATTGTAGTATTTAGCAAGGCTGAATGATCTTCTAAGATTCAAGTGTTGAAGATCGGCCTCATAAAGAGAAATTGTACTATCTGCCCGTGATGATACTTACATCACTCAGTTAAACTTGTTCTAGTTTCTGAAGATTTACAGAAGATACTGTTTGATAGATCTGGAACCCATATTCTAGACTAGGCCTAATAAAAACAGTGTAGTTATACGTCAAGGTACTGACATCCGCTTCCCGACTAAGATCAGATATGAATTTCATAATGTTAAGTTGTTTTCATGTTTCCCCATTAAAATCTCTAAGTGTCTATTGCATGCAATTTCAGGATGGAGAGAAAAACCCGAGTATTTAGGAGCTATTTATTTATATCTGAGACGATCGTCCATAAAAATTGGTAGCTGGAAATTATATAAGTGCTAGGTGATAGTTGTTGTTGATTGTTGAAACCCAGACCGTCCGACCTACCAGGAAGGTACTGCTAGGTGATAGTGAAAAAACTCACAAATTCCAATGGATTAAAGTTTATGATCCTTGGCAAATGTCCAAAAATCAGATAAGGAAGCATTGATATTAGATTCAATTCAATGGGATGAATGTTCAAGTCGGAATGCCACAGAAGGATTTCATCAGAAAAAAATACCAACTCCGCTTCTTCTAGTAGCTCCTATATCAATGCGGGCTATAAAATAGAGAAAAATACAGGGCACAAAACAGAACGATGAAGAATGCCTTGTTTTAAGCAAAAGCTCCTGGAAAGATAATTTTTATATTTAATCTTGATTTGCCTGTTCCTCAAAACTCAAAAATCCAAAGAAGAGCCCTACCATCGATTGCAAAGTGGTAGATTAACTTTGTGATAAGTTTATTGCGCCAGACCTTATCAAAAGCTTTAATCAAGTCAAGAAACACAGCAATAGAGTGGTTCATGGGGATACCCCAAATCCGTTGGTTGAAGTGCAAACTGATAAATGGAATTATGCTCCCTGCTGAAACCATACTCCTCGGCAGACAGCAATTCCTTTTCAGCAAGGGGAAAAGTAAGTTTGTTCAGAATCTTTTTCAATAATTTTGCCAGGGATGCAAGTAATGGCAAAATACCTGTAACTATCTCGACAGCCAGCTTCATTTTCCGGCTGAGAGATATTTTGCACACACTTGGGAGTTTACCAGAGCTCCAAGACTAATTAAACATATCAAGAAGTTTTTGTTTGCCCCCAGGACTAAGATTGATGATCATCTTTCCAAATATGTCATCATGACCATGGTTAGTAGCAATATCATGATCCCCCAAACAGTAGAGACTCGTGACTTCAGGAATGGGTGAAGCAGATTCCTCATCGGGATTCCCCTCCCTCTTCGACAATGACCATCATTAAAACACATCACGCTACTGGCACAAGTTCTGTCACATATTATCTAAAAATAACCAAACGAGTCTGAAATATTCACCAAATAATAATAATAATAACCCATTCAGCCGATAACTTTAAGTAAATCAGAGCTTACCCTACGTCACCTGCTTCATCTTGCAAGCCGCCGCTACCCTCCAAGACGTCACCAAGTTCCGCAAGAGAAAGACTTTTACTTTCACATTTACAACCTAGACCGTCCGACTCACCCGACTGTTTTAAATAGCTAGCTGGGCAGCCGGGATAATTTTATTAACTTTAAAAATAGGATGACAGAAGAATATATTAAATTAGACAAGACAGTTTCACAGGAACATCCACATTTTTGGGTAGTAAATATAATCAATACTCAAGTTGGTATATACTCAAACTGGTATATATTATTAAGATTATTGTAGACAGGTATATCTAATACACTATTGGGAAATATCATTATTGTGAGACGGGCACCTCCAATCAAAAATTGGGAAAAGCATTAAAAACAGAATAATTTTAACCAATTTCAAAAAGTAACAAAAATAAATAGAAGTCAAACACAAATGCAATAAGGAACAGTTCAAATATTTAAATCAAAAAAACATTCAGCAGAAAAACATTAAGAGTGAAAGCAACTCATAAGTGAATCTATGTCAAACCATCTGAAATTTCTTTAGCAACATTGGCTGGAGTATCCTTTTCTTTCGTCCCAGACCGTCCGACCTACCAAAAGTGGAAAGTATTTGTTTGGTAAATTTTAACATGAATTTTGACATAAATTTTAATATTAAGATAAATCTTAACATACATCTTAATATATAAATTTTAACATTAAGGTGAATATTAACATATAGGTAAATTTTAACATATTTTGAAACAACCGAATGCTTTGTGTAAAAGCTAGAAAATGTAACAAGAGGATGAAATTTTGAATAAAGCATATAAGAAAAAGGAGCATACACTTTGTGAAGAAACTGTATGCAGAGTAAAAGAACTTTCGAACAAAAAGGACTATTTATACATTCTTAGTGAGAAAAGAAGACGGGAAATGAAAATTATAAAATTAATACATCATAACTAAGGAAAATCATCCAAATAAAAAATAGGTTCTTCAAAATTTTGTGAATTGCATCCAAAACAATGCGTTAGTCGAGGTGTGCATTTGGTTTGAGTTTATGCATATTATCAAAATGTTAAATTGATATTACAAAGCAGCCCATTAGATATGACATCAAGAAATTTTGCAAAAATGGGTATATAGTCCTGATTCTCAAGAATGCATGCTTCATCTATATGCAAATCGCATATAGGTCTATGTTTTCGAATTGCTTTATGCAAATGAAAATTTTGGAAAAGAAGGAAATCATCGTCTTTAAAAGAATTGATAGATTGATTTTTTGTAATTATATAATATTCAATTTAGAAGGAGCAATTGTCTCTTGTCTCTTATCAGTTTACTCATCATTTCTTCAAAATAAAAATACTAGTTCAACAGGATGAAAAATAATTCTAATCGAATCAACCCAAAAATGTTTTAAAGCAAACAAAACTGATAGTTTTTGTCATCTTGTTGTTAGTGATCATACATTTTGCCACAGCTACAAGTCAAAGCGCTGATTCAATTGGCAATATTTGGAACTCATCCAAAGCGTCTTAATCTATAGAAGTTCCTTTTTCTATTTTTACTAAAATTCCATGAGTTGTTTTTGAATAATCGAACAAATACTGATAAAACTTATTTTTGTCTCTATCGGTTGTAGTTAATAGCATCAGTGAATTTCATAATATAGGGAATATGGATTATAAATTATATGCTCAGCAAAATGTGCTTGCATCATGAGCCTTGATGCCATATGATGTGTGAATCATGAACCTTGATTATATATGATATGTGTATCATAAACCTTGATGCTATATAATATGTACAATACAGGGTGGTCCAACAAGTCTTAAACAATCTTTAAGGGTAGGCCATGTCCCTTTGCATAGGAACATGGGGCCGCAAGCGCTACCGTGGGGTGCTACAGGAAAGAATCAAAAAGAAAGCAATGCAGATAATACAACACAGGTTTATTAGACATAACAATTACAAGAATCAATTACAATTGTCTATTATAAGTCCATAGGTGTTCAAAGTTCTTGCCATCCCCAGATATGCATGTCTGGCAACATCGATACATGGATTAGCGAATGCGTTAAAAAATGCCAGAATGCTCGAGGACACGTGCTGCTCCCTCAAAGACTTCAGCGACGAGGTCATCGTCAGATGTTACAGAGGTCAGGAAGAAATCAATAGGGTACCAGTCAAGGGACTATGATGGCCAACTGAGAAGCATCCATCTTGCAGGAAAGACAATCCTATTGCGATATACCTGTACATCCTACTTTAATTATTTGATTTATTTATTTGAACACCTACTTTAATACTATGATAAGCAGTTGTAATTGATATTTGTAATTGTTACGTCTGATAAACACATGTATTATCTGCATTCCTTTCTTTTAGTTTCTTCTTGCATTTGTAGTATCCTACAGTGGCGTTTGAAGTCATATGTTCATATGCAAAAGTCTAAGACCTTTTGGACCACTCTGTATAGACATGCTATATGATGTACACACCAGAACAGGTTTGAATGGTGCTGATAGCAGACATATTTTAGACAAATATTTATATTTTACATGGGAGTGAAAATGCTAGAAAGCAAATACTTTATCTTTCAGATTGATTTAGAAGCATACCATTCTGAAAGAAATACATTAATAACAGTCTTAAAACAGCTGCTAATATCAATGAATTACGATTTTACAGTGTCACTTTTCTTTGAAGCTCCCTTCTTTTCATAACATAACTCTTGGTATCATTGGAATGGAACTAATTATTACAACAACTTTATAACTATTAGAAAGTGAGCACGGCTTTATCCGGGATATAAGATGCAAATCATTGATTAAAATTATACCTGAACATATAACGAATTCTCGAAAACCAAACAAAGATTTTACGATACGCTCGCTTAGAACAAATAATAAATAATTTCCTACGCTGGTATAAAAAGCCCTAAATAAACGGGCGGGACACTTATAATCCGGGTACATGACCATGTTTGGTTAAAACTAAAAGCTATAATCTTTAAAACTAAGCTTTAGAATAATTAAGAGCTAAGATACGAGCATTATGAAAGTACGGAGAGGCATTTAAAAATTTTAACAGAACGTTGCTACGCATTTCACATAGAGGAAGCAAAACACAATTGTACTTCAATTTCACAAATAAGCACACTGATAAAACTACGTTTATATAATCAGAATTTATCTTCCAGAATTTATCTTCCAGGTATAAATAAGCAAGTACAAATAATGCGAAATAACTGACTTTATAAATATGTACTTTACTACTACCCATAGAAACGGATATGCACATATTGTGACATCATGAAGCATGAGTTCCAATCTATCGTGAAATCGAAAACGTCGATTTTTATGTTAAATAATTCATAGAAAATAAAAAATAGAGTAATTATTTTTTATTAGAATGCAAAGATATACATACATATTTATGTCAAAAAATAGAATTTTGCTAATCTTCAATATTTGGTGTCAACTAAATAAAAATCAGATTTGCTAAAACATGCTTATTTCGATGTATTTAAAGATAAATAAATGAATATGAAGGAATTGTCCAACTGATTCAGTTTACAAGCATTTGAAAGAACGTTCTTTAATACCTTTCCGATGGAGTCAAGATGGAAACTCTGTGATTATATTTTTGACAGCTAAAGAGCTGACTTTTGTAAAAATCGCTCAAAATAAAATAACTAAAAACAAATTCGAATTAAACAGAAAAATCGACGAGATCTATCGTGCTGGGGGTTCCTCTAACCGTGTACCAAATTTCACAGCTGTCTGAAACTTTGATTTTCCACTACAGAAGACACACAAACATACAAACATCTTCTTTTATTGCATAACACTAAAACTAATTACTCGGCTGTACTCGGATCCGCTAAGTGACCGCTACTTAAAAAATACCTATACAGATAACACCATACTCAATTACCAAATCGCCTATTTTGAACTGAAATCATTCTCACGATACAAATAATATCACTAAATCACAACATGAGAATTCCAATTGACCGTATATTCAGCATACCGCTCATGAAAACGCGAAATGAAGTAAATGGCTCTGACCTTCCGCTTCGCTAATTAAAAAAATTTAATAATTCGCTCGCTAAAAAATTTTATAATTATGGCTTTAGGATAGCTTGAAGATATTCATTTTTGTTTTGAAGTGCTGAACACCTCTAGCAATTTTTAAAATGCAAAAATTTCAAAAATGTGTGTAAATTCAATTTTTTAAAAGTATATTCAAGTGTATGATAATATAGATTGTAAGTGAAATGGTAGGGACTTTGAAATTCTGAAAAAAATTGCAACACCTCTAAACTAAACATTGTTACGAACTACATATAATAGTTCCATAGTTTGACTCGTTCGTATATAAACTCAATTTTGTGTTAAAATCCTGGACATTTTGAAATTGTGCTTTCCCCAAAATAATGAAACTCGGGTTTGAGTCTGCTGTACGCCAAAAGGGCGTCTTAGATAATAAAAATATTTTCAATTTTTAAAATTGCCGATCTGTCCCTCAAGTGCTATTTGAACGAAGTTCCGCGACCCCAAAACTAATTGTACACCGTCCCGTTTCTTCCGCGAATGGGTAGTATTTCATCGCAATCAGAAACTTTGAACACCACGATTCTGGAATTTTGTTAGCGTTTTTCGTGCCTTACCAAATCGTGAGAGCATGATACTATCAACGGAGCGTGGCTGAGGGTATAGAAGTAAGAGAGATACGCCCCGAAACTTGGACCTGTGCGATCTAGATTGTGCTGCAGCCTACAGGCTTAGACACTGAACAACGCTTCCAAGTGTAGAGATGGCATCGAATTTGACGAGTCTATCATAACATACTTAACTATCAGTGTACCCACGCACATCCATATATATTTTTGAGAGTATGTGATTATTATAAAAGTGAGTGTATTCTTTAGCAAAAGAGTTCTAGAACGTTTTACTTCCAGTCTTAACTTGTATTTCTGCACTTTCCTGTAAGTACGGATGTTAATAAAAATGTAGTTCTACACATTCATATCCATTTTATTTGTATAGAATATAAACAAATACAAAATATTATGCATTTGAATGTTGAAGAAGATATTTTAATCCCCATACATCTAGTCTATACATTCATTTACGAAACTTCAAATAAAAGTTTTCCCCTGTTCTCAGCTACACGAGATATTAAATACTAAAACAAATTGGTGCGAGGTTGTATATTCGATCAAAAAAGTAGTGTTAAACTAGTATCTGAATTAGTGTTCTAAAAGAATTTGAAATGCTCAGAAAAATGTTTTTTTATGCAGGAAACACTGGAAAAAACATTTTGGGGAAAATCTGGATTTTTTAATTACTTGCATTTTATTTCTTAGTGGAAATGCCAAACGTGTCAATTTTGGGTTAAAAAAAATTTATGCTGACATCTATGAATGTTTGTTTAAAGAGCCTCTCTGTAAATATTTGTTTAATAAAAAATACCAAATATAGTAGTAGAGTACTTGGTATCATTTAATACTTATCACAGGCAATGCAAAATATGTGTGACCATTATAAGAACTCCCTTTTATGTGCATTTAGAAAATGATTTCTTTTCTTCATAAATCACTAATTATTTTTTTAAATATGCATAATAGGAAAAAATGATAATTTTAAATTTATTGTAAAATACTAGGGGGGCTCCTCCCCCTGCTCGCTACGTTCGCCAACCCCCGTAACTCGCTGAGCTCGCTTTGCGAGTACTTTTGTGCCGGCTGCTACGCAGGCGTAACACGCAAATGGGTACCGTCCTTGTTAACGGGCATTCACCAGCTTTAGAACTCGCTTTGAATCAAAGCCCTAAAAACGCTTTCTTCCAATCTGGACGGCACATACTACCGCTAAGTGTCCCATGCTCTATGACGCTCGCAGAATCCCAGGGCTCCGCCCTCCATTGGCTGCAGGTTATTAACCCAGTAACTCGATTCACGAGTCCGAAAGGCTTCGCCACCAAATCGCTGACGCTCACTAACGCTCTCAGAATCCCGGGGATTCGTCCTCCATTGACTGCCGCTCATTCTCCCCCTTAACTGGATTCGCGAATCGGGAAGCTTGGCTTCCTACTCGCTGACACTCGGTTCGCTAACACTTTCGTTCCGCCTGCTACGCAGGCATAATATCCAAATGGGAACCGTCCTTGTTAACTGACATTCACCAGTTTTAGAACTCGCTTCGCTAGCTCTTCTAATCTGGACGGCGCATGCGACCTCTTACGTGTCCCATACTCGCTGATGCTCGCAGATTCCCATGGCCCCGCCCACCGTTGGATACCGCTCATTAACCCCGTATCTCGATTCGCGAGTCGGGCGGCTTCGCCTCTAAATCTCTGACACTCACTGACGTTCGCAGAATCCCGGGGTTCCGTCCTCCATTGGATGCCGCTCATGCGGACGGCTCACATTCCGATTCCCCATTTCTCATTTTGAGATATGGTAAGTGCGCCTCAGCCTATTGAAAATCTTTCAGAAAGTGTAGTCAAACATCCAGTTTCGCGCCCCTTCATTATATTTCCAGATAACAATACTCACAATTGACTGAAAACTTGAAACGTTTTCTTGTCAGGGCTATTTTTTCCGACCTCAATCCCCGATCAGGGATTTTCCACGCACTGCAGTTTTGCTTTCTATGGCGCAGGATTAATACATTGTTTAGAATGTTTGTCAACACTTTAAGACATTTTAATTATATTCGAATTCTGTGAAACTGACAGAAATATGATAAGTACTTAGATTGCATTGAGTTAAATAAATTTTTTCAAAAACGTATGTTATCTCTCTATATTAAACAAGAAAGATCAATCATGCTTAAAGCATTGATTATGAAACACTTTCCAACTTCAATGCAATTTTATTTAAAAAAGTCGAAAATGCAATGCATTCCTCGGTAATATTTTAAAACTTATCACAATACTACATTGATTTATTATATTTGAAAACTTAAACCTTCATTGAAAAAAGTGAACTTCATTCAAATGACGGCATTGAAATATAAATTGCCTGGTTTAAATATCTCTAAAATGCAATACATTCCACGGTAATATTTTTAAAACTATCATAATACTACGATAATTTATTATATTTGAAAACTTCATCGAAAACAACTGAAATAAATTCAAATGACGTCATAGAAAAAATAACACGCCTGGATCTCTCTATAAAAGCAGGATTTCATTCATTTCATTCATCACAATACTATAATAATTTATTTTATTTAAACATTAAGACCATGGAGCTACAATTCATGAACTCTATGTTTAAAACTTCATCGAAAAAAATCGTCCTTCTGTTTATAAAATCAATTAATATTTCATTCATATCAGCCATGCAGACTCCATGGACTGAATTATTTTGTGTTAAAGAAATACAGTAATTCTAATATACAACTCATTCTACATATTTTGCTGTTTACATTTTACCTAGGTGAAAAATAGGCTTAGTTGTAGAAATAATCAAATTTGAATGAGAATTTAAACTCAAATATATTGTCATTGTGTTGTTTTAGTATGTAGATGCACAGAATTTAAGCAAAAATAAAGTAGTTTTAGGACGGATACAACACTCAATATGAATTAAAAAGAACTTTAAAAAATCACGATTTTGAAACAAGATGGATGCCATATATCATTTTGAAGTGGGTCATGTGATCGTTTCATATCATGGTCACGTGATCGCTTCATATAAGATGTGTAATTATTATTTTAATTTTTATTTAGAAAACTACTGAATATATTTCGCTGAATTTTTTTTATATATTTTATGGAACAATTTGACTATTACCTAAAATTTTCGAAGCAATTTGTGAATTTTAAATCCGCTTAAAAAATGTTGGAAAAATTAGGTCCCATAGGGTTCAGTGTATTTCATTTTTTCAACCCGGGTTCAATCCAAAACTAATTGGGTGATATTATTCATTTATATTCCCATAGGTCCTACAGACCGTCTGAACAACATACTAAAATTTCATTTTGATTAAGTCATTTTTACGGCAGTTATCGTGCTAACGGACAGACAGACAGACAGACAGACAGAATGAACAAAGTCATAAACACTTTTCAACTTTGTTGTAAAGTGTTAAAAAAAGTAGCTGACTCCGCCGCTGTTTCACAAATTTCATTTTTCTCGAGATTCTTTGTTTCGTACCGCAAAAACTATTGCATATAAAAATATAAAATTTGGTACACTTATATAAAAAGCTTTAAAGAATGCGCTAAAATAAACTGTTTTGCACAATTTAATGCACTATTGTAGTTTAAAAAATATTTAATGTCAAAATCAAAGACATAATATTTGAGCTGCGAGTTCGCGTCCAGGATAGACTAACAATAGAAACACCACAAATTCGTGCATGCAGGTACCTACATGGGTGAATTTTTGAAGGACGGAGCCTCTTTTTAACACTTTACAACAAAGTTGAAAAGTGTTTATGACTTTGTTCATTCTGTCTGTCTGTCTGTCTGTCTGTCCTTTAGCACGATAACTGCCGTAAAAATGACTTAATCAAAATGTCATTTCATTATATTGTTCAGACGGTCTGTTTGGACCTATGGGAATATAAATGAATAATATCACCCAATTAGTTTTGGATTGAAACCGGGTTGAAAAAATGAAATACATTGAACCCTATGGGACCTAATTTTTCAAACATTTTTTAAGCGGATTTAAAATTCACAAATTGCTTCGAAAATTTTAGGTAATATTCAAATTGTTTCATAAAATATATAAAAAAAAATTCAGCGAAATATATTCAGTAGTTTTTTAAATAAAAATAAATATAATAATAACACCTCTTATATGAAGCATTAACACTGAAAGATTAATTAACATCCAACAGAAAAGTCATCGTTCTCCATTGATATATTATTTTTAACTGTATTCCCAGAAGATTGTGCTAAAATTGGATCAGGAATCCATTTTTTCTCTGATAATGTAGCTTTTGGAAAATATCTTTCAACCGAAGAAAAATAGGATATTTCCTGTGACATAAATTTAATGGATGATTTTAAAACATATTTAATCAACTTCTGAATTCAATACAAAATATGTTTTCAATATGTTTTACAAAAATTAATTACATTTTAATGCTAAGTTTTGACTCACTTATGTGAAGCAAGACTTTCGCCAATGCTGTACTTTAAAAACAAATATAGAACGAACTCTATTTGGAGTCAAAAATAAGATTAAAATTAAAACAAGAAAGATCAATCATGCTTAAAGCATTGATTATGAAACACTTTCCAACAGCAATGCAATTTTATTTAAACATGTCTAAAATGCAATACATTCCTCGGTAATATTTTAAAACTTCTCACAATACTACATTGATTTATTATATTTGAAAACTTAAACCTTCATCGAAAAAAATGAACTTCATTCAAATGACGGCATTGAAATATAAATTGCCTGGTTTAAACATCTCTAAAATGTGATATATTACTCGATAATAATTTTTGAATTATCATAATACCACGATAATTTATTATATTTAAAAACTTATATATTTATTATATTTAAAATCGAAAACAACTGAAATTCATTCAAATGACGTCATAAGAAAAAATAACACGCCTGGCTCTCTCTAAAAAAGCAGCATTTCATTCATAAATAATTTCCCATTCAAGTTATTCATCACAATACTATAATAATTTATTTTATTTAAAAATTAAGACCATGGAGCTACAAGTAATTTAACACTATGCTTAAAACTTCATCGCAAAAAATCGTCCTTCTCTCGGTAAAGTCAATGAATATTTCTTTCATATCAGCTATGCAGACTCCATGAGCTAAATTCTTTTGCGTTAAAAAAATACAGCAATTTCTATACAACTTATCCTACATATTTTGCTGTTTACATTTTACATAAGTGAAAAATTGGCTTCGTTGTAAAAATAATCAAATTTGGATGAGCATTTAAACTCATATATATTGTAATTGCGTTGATTTAGTATGTAGATGCACAGAATTTAAACCAAAATAAAGTGGTTTTAGGACGGATACAACACTCAATATGAAATAAAAAGAACTTTAAAAATCACGATTTTGAGACAAGATGGATGCCATTTATCATTTTGAAGTGGATCACGCGATACTTTCATATCATGGTCACGTGATCGTTTCATATAAGAGGTGTTATTAATATTTTAATTTTTATTTAAAAAACTACTGAATATATTTCGCTGAATTTTTTTTTATATATTTTATGGAACAATTTGAATATTACCTAAAAATTTCGAAGCAATTTGTGAATTTTAAATCCGCTTAAAAAATGTTTAAAAATTAGTTCCCATTAAGCTCAATGTATTTCATTTTTTCAACCCGGGTTCAATCCAAAACTAATTGGGTGATATTATTCATTTATATTCCCATAGGTCCTACAAACCGTCTGAACAACATACTAAAATTCCATTTTGATTAAGTCATTTTTACGGCAGTTATCGTGCTAACGGACAGACAGACAGACAGACAGACAGACAGAATGAACAAAGTCATAAACACTTTTCAACTTTGTTTCAAAGTGTTAATTAAGACTTTGTTTCAAAGTGTTAATTATACAGAAACTAATTTGTGTCAAACAAGCGCAAGTATCATTTTTAACGCTTTACAACAAAGTTGAAAAGTGTTTATGACTTTGTTCATTCTGTCTGTCTGTCTGTCTGTCCGTTAGCACGATAATTGCCGTAAAAATGACTTTATCAAAATGAAATTTTAGTATGTTGTTCAGACGGTCTGTAGGACCTATGGGAATATAAATAAATAATATCACCCAATTCGTTTTTTATTGAACTCGGGTTGAAAAAATGAAATACATTGAACCCTATGGGACCTAATTTTTCAAACATTTTTTAATTAAATTTAAAATTCACGAATTGCTTCGAAATTTTTAGGAAATATTCACATTATCTCATAGACTATATAAAAAAAAATTCAGTAACATATGTTAAGTAAATTTTTAATTAAAAATTATTCAATATAGGGAAAAAAACAAATTCAATTAAATTCTGACTTTGGGATATCTTCCAGAAAGAAAAGAGAGATATATTATATAATAAATGTCTTTCCATTTGTTTAAACGTTTTGCATATGGGAGAGGCTTCACATTTTAAAATAAATTTGGTAGATAACAATTTTTCATTTTTTTTAAATTTTATATAACTCTTCATGATACATTTATTTGATGGCATTTTTAATGCACTTTCCTACGTCCTAGAGAGTTAAAATTTGGTGCACAGCTTAAATTTGTTGAACATTTTATTGAACAAAAATTTGATGGATCTTTAAATATAGATCATACATTTTTTTCGAAAAGAGCCTGAAAATAATCCCCGTTCACTTCTATAAATCATTGTTGTAATACTGTTAAAAATTCTGATGTGGACAGCACATATCTATCCCTGCAGAATCATATTCGCTCTCTTTATTTATTCAATAATAATTTGAGTTTATCTGCACAAAATAACAACCGTAAGTATTTTAAATGACATTGAATTTACACGTTAAACTTAAATTTGGTTCTCATTTGATAGCTGGACTTATTGTCAAAGGTGGCGTAGCGAAAACGCGAAAAAACTAGAATATCTCAAGAACGGCTAGTCCTAGAATAATGGAGTTAGCCTTATTCCTGTTGTTGTCAAAAATCACGTATAAAATAGGAATTTAATTGATATATTTGAGCACGCGTAGTCTTTTATTTTTTTTTTATATATATAACGATTTTTGCAGGCCATTTCGCAAAAATAGCCCGTTCCTTTTTCCCGAATCGTACTAGAATAACCTACAAAGGATTTATATACAAAATTTTGTTGAATTTGGTATATAAATCACTTGTAGGTTATTGAAATATTATACACCAAATTTTGTTAAATTTGTTCGATTATTTTTTAGCTAGAGTGGATAAAGGCAATTTCTGCGGCCATTTCGCAATGAAGACAGATTCTTTTATTACGAATCGTACTATAATCTAATGAACATCAGGATTTCCCACAAAAAACATACCTACCAAATTGTATGAAATTCGGCCCATTAGTTTTTCAATTAGAGTGGATGTAATATCCACACAGACACACAGAAACATACACAGATACACCCTTACATACACAGACGTCTTCCTAAAAATAGGTTTTTCGTGTTCTAGAAGTCCCAAAACGTGTAGATCCTTTGAAAATTTGAGTTCCGATCTTCGGCACGATTCCAATACTTTGAGTACATACACATACACATATATATTATCTGTGTATTATCTGTGTATCTAAATTCCGTGCCTATGCAATTACAGTAGTTGTGATTTTAAATGATCCCTAAACTTTTATTATTTCTTCAACGAAGCCTAATTTTAACATATGCAGAATGCAAATATCTCAAGCGATTGTAAGATGAATTACATAAGAATTGCTGAATTTTTTTCACACAAAATTATTTAGCTCTGGAGTCTGGAATACAAGTTATATGAATGAAATATTCATTGATTTTGCATAAAGAATCAGATGATTTATATTTCGATACAGTTTTAAATATTTAAGTATAATAAATTACTGTAGTACTGTGATAATGTAAAAGATATCACCACTGAATGTATCACATTTTAGAAATTTTTAAATGAAATTGCATTTCAGTTGGAAAGTGTTTCATAATCAATGCTTATGCATGATTGATCGTTCTCGTTTAATCATATTTTTTATCAATAAGCATATCTTTATTAATTATACTTTTAATCACTAATCATAAAATTTGCTAATCATATTGTTTATTAATCATCTTGATAATCGTATTTACTAATATTTATTATTTTTATTCTATTTTTATTAGAAACAAAATTAAAATAACTGTCAATAACTTAATGAAGTATATAGTCGACATATTTCTATAGGTGTTACAGAAAATTTTGAATTTTGGTTTTGGTGGTAAGTATTTATGAAAAGATTAAGAACCCCTGCTCTAAAGGATTTCAGGACAGATTGTATCCGACAGACGCTATTTCACGACATATGTTATCATATGTGACATCACTAATAATTAGGTTGGTTTTGCTACATACGTCCTCGCTAATATGCAAGTCATACTTATACCTTACATTTTCGGGTAGGTCGGACAGTCTGTGTCGAAGACGAAGAAGAAGTCATACCCTTAATAATCATCACAGGAACTAAAGCGCAGGCATTGTCAAATATCTGTTCACAAACTCGAATCGTTCAAATTGGCCTACAAAATACTGGGCACAACAACTGGGAATACAGGAAATTGGCCTACAGAATACTGGGCACAACAACTGGGAATACAGGAAATTGGCCTACAGAATACTGGGCACAACTGGAAATACAGGAAATTGGCCTACAAAATTTTCCACTGATCACGTAGCATCCGACTTGTTTCCGCAATCTCCGAATCGTGACAGAGGAATAATGCTAAAGCATCTAGCTGATACTCTCTTTATGATATCCCCCGTATTGGACTAATTTCTTCCAGACCCTAATTCAAGTGGAAATGAAGGCATTAATCTTATTATCAACTATCCAATGTTCATGCACGGAGAAGTGAGAAATGCACGCCATTCTCTATATGAAAATAAAACACCAAGGACGGACAATATCGATATGAGAATTTACAGACAAATCTTTAAGGTTTTACCAGATATAATTACCAAATAAATGACTAATTGTTTATTCTACAGAAAATGGAAGAATAACATACAATTGTTTATTGAAAATGGCCATAGAAACTCTAACTGACAATAGGAAAACAGTTTGCGTTTTTGCTGAATTGGCTGTTTCCCAACCAAACTCAGCAGATTTAATATCCGAATGACAGACCAGTGCATGTGCGGAGAAGTGGAATCACAGAGGCACTATATTTTTTACTGTTATCTAACAGAACAATATCACGTCAGAAGACCGAGTGACCAAAATTGAACTATTTGGGGAAACACGCTCTCAACAAAAACACTGTACATTATTTAGAAGAAAATAACCACCTGTTTCTTTAACTGGGATACTTTGAATCAGTTTTTAACACTTTACAACAAAGTTGAAAAGTGTTTATGACTTTGTTCATTCTGTCTGTCTGTCTGTCTGTCTGTCTGTCCGTTAGCGCGATAACTGCCGTAAAAATGACTTAATCAAAATGAAATTTTAATATGTTGTTCGAACGGTCTGTAGGACCTATGGGAATATAAATGAATAATATCACCCAATTAGTTTTGGATTGAACCCGGGTTGAAAAAATGAAATACATTGAGCTCTATGGGACCTAATTTTTCAAGCATTTTTTAAGCGGATTTAAAATTCACAAATTGCTTCGAAAATGTTAGGTAATATTCAAATTCTTCCATAAAATATATAAAAAAATATTCAGCGAAATATATTCAGCAGTTTTTTAAATAAAAATTAAAATAATAATTACACCTCTTATATGAAACGAGCACGTGACCATGATATGAAACGATCACATGACCCACTTCAAAATGATATATGGCATCCATCTTGTTTCAAAATCGTGATTTTTTTTAAGTTCTTTTTAATTCATATTGTGTGTTGTATCCGTCCTAAAACTACTTTATTTTTGCTTAACTTCTGTGCATCTACATACTGAAACAACGCAATGACAATATATTTGAATTTAAATGCTCATCGAAATTTGATTATTTCTACAACTAAGCCTATTTTTCACCTATGTAAAATGTAAACAGCAAAATATGTAGAATGAGTTGTATTAGAAGTTTTGTATTTCTTTAACACAAAATCATTTAGTCCATGGAGTCTGCGTAACTGATATGAATCAAATATTCATTGATTTTACAAGAGAAGGACGATTTTTTTCGATGAAGTTTTACGCATAGAGTTTGATTACTTGTAGCTCCATGGTCTTAATTTTTAAATAAAATAAATTATTACAGTATTGTGATGAATGAAATGAATGGGAGAAATTTATGAATGAAATGCTGTTTTTATAGAGAGATCCAGGCGTGTTATTTTTTCTATGACGTCATTTGAATGAATTTCAGTTGTTTTCGATGAAGTTTTCAAATATAATAAATTATCGTAGTATTATGATAGTTTTAAAAATATTACCGTGGAATGTATCTCATTTTAGAGATATTTAAACCAGGAAATTTATATTACAATGCCGTCATTTGAATGAAGTGCATTTTTTTCAATGAAGGTTTAAGTTTTCAAATATAATAAATTAATGTAATATTGTGATAAGTTTTAAAACATTACCGAGGAATGTATTGCATTTTAGACTTTTTTAAATAAAATTGCATTGAAGTTGGAAAGTGTTTCATAATCAATGCTTTAAGCATGATTGATCTTTCTTGTTTTTTAACACTTTACAACAAAGTTGAAAAGTGTTTATGACTTTGTTCATTCTGTCTGTCTGTCCGTTAGCACGATAACTGCCGTAAAAATGACTTAATCAAAATGAAATTTTAGTATGTTGTTCAGACGGTCTGTAGGACCTATGGGAATATAAATGAATAATATCACCCAATTAGTTTTGGATTGAACCCGGGTTGAAAAAATGAAATACATTGAGCCCTATGGGACCTAATTTTTCAAACATTTTTTAAGCGGATTTAAAATTCACAAATTGCTTCGAAATTTTTAGGTAATATTCAAATTGTTCCATAAAATATATAAAAAAAAATTCAGCGAAATATATTCAGTAGTTTTTTAAATAAAAATTAAAATAATAATAACACCTCATATATGAAACGATCACGTGACCATGATATGAAAGTATCACGTGATCCACTTCAAAATGATATATGGCATCCATCTTGTCTCAAAATCGTGATTTTTAAAGTTCTTTTCATTTCATATTGAGTGTTGTATCCGCCGTAAAACCACTTTATTTTGGTTTAAATTCAGTGCATCTACATACTAAAACAACGCAATTACAATATATATGAGTTTAAATGCTCATCCAAATTTGATTATTTCTACAACGAAGCCTATTTTTCACTTATGTAAAATGTAAACAGCAAAATATGTAGGATGAGTTGTATAGGAATTGCTGTATTTTTTTAACGCAAAAGAATTTAGCTCATGGAGACTGCATATCTGATATGAAAGAAATATTCATTGACTTTACCGAGAGAAGGACGATTTTTTGCGATGAAGTTTTAAGCACAGAGTTAAATTACTTGTAGCTCCATGGTCTTAATTTTTAAATAAAATAAATTATTATAGTATTGTGATGAATGACATGAATGGGAAATTATTTATGAATGAAATGCTGCTTTTTTAGAGAGAGCCAGGCGTGTTATTTTTTCTATGACGTCATTTGAATTAATTTCAGTTGTTTTCGATGAATTTTTTAAACATAATAAATTATCGTGGTATTGTGATAATTCTAAAATTACTACCGAGTAATATATCACATTTTAGAGATGTTTAAACCAGGCAATTTATATTTCAATGCCGTCATTTGAATGAAGTTCATTTTTTTTCGATGAAGGTTTAAGTTTTCAAATATAATAAATCAATGTAGTATTGTGAGAAGTTTTAAAATATTACCGAGGAATGTATTGCATTTTAGACATGTTTAAATAAAATTGCATTGAAGTTGGAAAGTGTTTCATAATCAATGCTTTAAGCATGATTGATCTTTCTTGTTTTTACTTCTTTTTATTCCTTAAATGCATTTAGTATTACTTTATATTTAGCTTAATTTTTCAACATATTTATTTATTTTACTTTTTTTTTAATGTAGAATACTAGTTACGGGTTTCAAAATTATGCATATCAGCATGCTTTAAAGCGAATCAGATAATTTCAAGCGAATCAACATGCTTTAATTAAAATGCAATCAATGTCAGTGTACGTATATATGTAAATATACTATAGTGTTGAGAATATGCTGTTGTATATCACGTCTTGCACTTAGTTTGCTTTTTTCCTTCAATGTGCTACTAGCTAAGAAGTATCAAATATCAGCATATTTAGTTTTTTATTTTCTGCTTATTGTATTTTACGTAAAATACTAGTTATGTGTTTCAAAATTATACATATCGGCAGATTAACGTGGTTTAAAATGAGCCAAGAGATTTTTAAGCGAATCAGCATGCTTCGCTTAAAATGTTATCAATATATATATATATATATGTGTGTGTGTGTGTGTGTGTGTGTGTGTGTGTGTGTAAATCTGCGTTCTGCTGTATATGTATATCACTGCCTCTTGCACTAAGTTTGCTTTTTTTTTCCTCTCAATATTTCACTGCTAACTGAAAACGATTTTTAATCTTTCAAGTATCAAGTGTTACGCATCATCAGATTTAGTTTATAACAAGTTTTTGTGTATAACAAGTGTATTTTTATCTACTATGATTCCATAGCATTTTTATGTCCTAAAGAGCAGATACTTACTTATTTTAACATTCATATTATTGTGTTTTTAAAATGTGTTTGGCTTTATTTTCTTTCATGGCTAGCATATTTTTAATGTTAATATTATGAGTATTTAATTTAAAACACCATCTTAGAAAAGCAACCCTCATATTAATTTCCGCAGCCAGGCTTAGCCAGGTTGAAAACCTTTTGGGTCGGCCCTTCGCTGACGGTGAATAAATAAATAAGTCAGACTCTTGTAACAATATGTAATAGATAAAGTCTTACCTTGCTTTACCTGTATTTCAGCACGTGTAAAAAATATTTGTGTTACGAAAATATTTAGGTCTGTAATATTTTCAAGTATGAAACACGTTTTTAAGTTGCTGGATTTATGCAAATGAAGTGATTTTGTTTAAAAAAATACATTTATTTTGTAACATTCTTCAGGCATGCAGTGAAAAGTTTTTAGATTGTAAAAAGTTTAGATATGTCATGTTTTCGTTGATAAAAATGTTTCTGGAAGTTCTGATCATATCATGTTTTCAAGTGTTGATAAAAGTTTGTAAGTAATAAAATATATGCATATTTTGTGTTTAATTGTGTCGAAGACCCAGGCCACCCGACTCACCCTAAGGTATGAGCAGCAAGATGAGTGCCTGGGAATGGCGTTTAAGGGTGTGAAAAACCTAGAGAATACTCAAGGATGTATTCAAAAAACATTTGATTGATTTTCACAACTCATATCAAAAGGGAACAAGAAAGATCAATCATGCTTAAAGCATTGATTATGAAACACTTTCCAACTTCAATGCGATTTTATTTAAAAAAGTCGAAAATGCAATACATTCCTCGGTAATATTTTAAAGTAGTAACATTATTTTAGCATGCAGCGTTTTCGATTGTTGAAAAGAGGTTTGGGGTTGTAAAAACTTTGGTCATGTCGTGTTTTCAAGTATCGATAAAAGTTTCAAAAATATAGCATATGCAAACATGCATAATGTTATAGGGTGTGACAATTTTTGACTATGTTTGCAAAGTGTATATCAGCTAATGTTCTTAGAAAATGCTTTTACGTTATTAAAGGCATTAGGTAAGGAGTATTTTCAATTATAGAAAAAGGTTTTAGGATGTAGTGTGTAATCCCATGCAATATTTCCATGTATAAATATAGTGTTTACGTTACAAAATTTGTGCACATGTAATATATATATATATAAGCATTGAAAATGTTTTTAAATAATGAAATTTGTGCACATGCTGTGTGTAAAATGTAATCAAAGTTTTCCTGGCTGTAACATATTTAGACTGCATTTGAAAAGAATTATTATCAATCAAAGTTTTACGGAAATGTTTATAAGTCATAAAAGTTTTAGAGCAAGTAGTGTTTTAACATATAGTATTGCATATTGCATATGGGAGATTGAAATAGTGGGTTCATGAGTTGCATGAAATGTTTAAGTCAGCATTGAGTTTTCTTATTTCTGCATTTAATACTTAATTATTTGTTATGTTCACACCTTTAAATACAGTTATCTTACTTCTTCATAGAATATTAATTGTGATATAGAACTTGATGCATATATCAGTTTTAAAAGTAAAAAGTTAAATATATTTCAATTTACCTTTACTGACTGAATGATCTTTTCGCCTGCATCAATTAAATAAATTGCAGCATCAATTAAATAAATTGCAATCTTGTTGAGCAGTTGTTGACTTCTCTAGATCTAGAGAGATTAGCGGATTGGTGAATCGAAAATGTATGAAATGTTGTTTTAGTGTTCAATAATTAATGACGCATTTATTTAAAAGACAATAAAGTGTGAGTTTAAACAGTGCTCCAATTTTAAAAGGAACTGCAATGTTCACAAATTTATCATGGGCGAGTGAAACGAAGTCTATTATCCATTTCTAACAAAGCAAAATCAGCATTTACCTGAATTTGGGGATCCCTTTCACTCCAAAACTACAATAGGTAGGAAGATGAAAACTTGTATGCATGCATAAAATTGCATACAGCTGTGCAAATCAACATTTTTTCAGAATTTCAATGATTGAAACAAACTGTAATAGGGTGAAAAACGTCCATTTTTAAACCACTATGCTTCGTACACATAACAAGTAAACAGCACCTTTTAAAGCGTGCGCACTTGCATACATTGTGAAACGTGCTCTTTTTAACACTTTACAACAAAGTTGAAAAGTGTTTATGACTTTGTTCATTCTGTCTGTCTGTCTGTCTGTCCGTTAGCACGAAAACTGCCGTAAAAATGACTTAATCAAAATGAAATTTTAGTATGTTGTTCAGACGGTCTGTAGGACCTATGGGAATATAAATGAATAATATCACCCAATTAGTTTTGGATTGAACCCGGGTTGAAAAAATGAAATACATTGAACCCTATGGAACCTAATTTTTCAAACATTTTTTAAGCGGATTTAAAATTCACAAATTGCTTCGAAAATTTTAGGTAATATTCAAATTGTTCCATAAAATATATAAAAAAAATTCAGCGGAATATTTTCAGTAGTTTTTTTAAATAAAAATTAAAATAATAATAACACCTCTTATATGAAGCGATTACGTGACCATGATATGAAAAGATCACGTGACCCACTTCAAAATGATATATGGCATCCATCTTGTCTCAAATTCGTGATTTTTAAAGATCTTTTTAATTCATATTGAGTGTCGTATCCGTCCTAAAACCACTTTATTTTTGCTTAAATTCTGTGCATCTACATACTAAAACAACGCAATTACAATATATTTGAGTTTAAATGCTCATCCAAATTTGATTATTTCTACAACGAAACCTATTTCTCACCTATGTAAAATGTAAACAGCAAAATATATAGAATGAGTTATATTAGAATTGCTGTATTTCTTTAACACAAAATCATTTAGTTCATGGAGTCTGCATAGCTGATATGAATGAAATATTCATTGATTTTACAAAGAGACGGACGATTTTTTTTTCGATGAAGTTTTACGCATAGAGTTTAATTACTTGTAGCTCCATGGTCTCAATTTTCAAATAAAATAAATTATTATAGTATTCTGATGAATGACATGAATGGTAAATTATTTATGAATGAAATGCTGCTTTTATAGAGAGAGCCAGGCGTGTTATTTTTTCTATGACGTCATTTGAATGAATTTCAGTTGTTTTCGATGAAGTTTTCAAATATAATAAATTATCGTAGTATTATGAAAATTCTAAAATTATTACCGAGGAATGTATCACATTTTAGAGATATTTAAATCAGGCAATTTATATGTCAATGCCGTCATTTGAATGAAGTTCATTTTTTTCGATGAAGGTTTAAGTTTTCAAATAGAATAAATTAATGTAGTATTGTGATAAATTTTAAAATATTACCGAGGAATGTATTGCATTTTAGACATGTCTAAATAAAATTACATTGAAGTTGGAAAGTGTTTCATAATCAATGCTTTAAGCATGATTGATCTTTCTTGTATATTCAATAACTTTAGTCGCTTTAAATGTGTTATTTTGATTTCGTTACTTTTGGCGTCAGATCAGATAAAGTTCTGACGAAAGAAATCGTTCAAACATTTTCACAGTGGATTTCGATTTTATAGGTCGTATATTAGTTGTCGTCATTTTGTTTCATTTTTGATATTAATTGCAAAATAGGTATTTATAAAATAAGTATTAAAATCCTCGTGAGTATGACTCCAGTCTACCAATGTGGAACCGAAAATCATGGGGAAGTCCTACCTATATGAATACCAATGTGCTTCTTCTTTAGATATGTATACAGATTTCTTTAAAAATATGTTTCTAATGGATATTATTAACCTAATCACTTACAAAATGGAATCTTCGGTTTGGGTCAATAGTGTATATCTGTTAAATTACAAACTTTCAAATATCAACCTAATAAAGTAAGGCTTTATTACTTAATAAAGTATCTAATAAAGTAAGCTTTATTAATTTAGTAAGACTTACTACAATCTTTACGTTAAAATCAAAATCCTAAATCATTCTGTACAGCAAATAATGATTAAAATAAATTTTATAATGATTAAAAGACATTTGTTATAAGGACAAAACTTTTATACCACTGTCATCTTGTTATATTAAATTAAAATCCATTTCTAATCCAATTGTTTTTCTCTTCCTTTAATCATTTTTTGGCTACAGGACTTGATTATTCCCAATTTATATTATGTAATGTAATTACAATTCGTAATACTAAATTTGAACCGAAAAGTAAAGATAGTCATGAATCCACTTCCCTCAACTCCTGAAAAAGACAAGACTTCTGTTTCCACTCGACGTCATAGCATCGCTTCGAAATTGTTATAAATATCGGTTACCCATGTGTGTCTAAAGGTCACGTGTTAAAGTTGTCTGACTCTTGAAACTGTATCTCGGATAGCGAAGTACATTTTGGAACTTTTAGGTCACTAACCCTTGAATGAACCTATCAAGGTATCAAAAATGATTTTTCATTAATTCTATTTTTATTAAGTGTGAGGTTACTGAAGTATCGCTTTTTCTCTTATTTCCATACAGACTCTACAGCGGGGTCATATCCTGATGCAGCAAAGACATTTATCTCAATCATATAGATGTTTCTTTTCACTTTATAGCTATTATTTTTAACGTAAAGCAGTTATCATTGAAATTGTACTGAGAGATCTTTTAGTGTGTAACATAGTAGCTTTGTAGCCGAGAGTATTTTTGTTGAGACCCAGACCGTCCGACCTGCCAGGAAGGTGTAAGGTAACAGTTTGGACGGCCCGAGAAGTGCCACCCAATTTAGACCGGAACCCAGTGGGGGAGGCATCCACAGGGACCGTACCCTCCTTCCCCTATTACCAACCTCTCGGAAGGACTTACGGACCCATATTTTTAACGTGATCGTACTCCGCATGAACACGGCGGCAGTTGTGGCAGCGTGCAAATCCAGCGCGCAAACCACCGCCCGAAATGTGCCAACAACACGCAGTGTTCCCAGGTGGTCACCCACCCAAGTACTAACCGCGCCCGATGCTGCTTGACTTCGGTGATCCGTTGGCCTATAGCCGAGAGTATGTAAAGCATCAGATAATATTTTTAAAATTTAATTTACAAAATCATTATTCGGATATGTACAAAATAGAAGTTTTAAGATTTTCGGCTCTAGACCATAAGGAGTAACGTGAAGTGTGAAACAATGCAACTCGCAACTTTGAGTTTTAAAATCGCTACTATATTTTCCAAGATTAATTTTCCTACATCGTTGCCAAGGGGTCATTCCATATAGAATCACCTAGTAGTGGTTACATGAACAGTTTTGAAAATTTTTATATTTTGCACAGAAGCTTCAGTAAAATGGGTTTTTTTCCAAGTATCTATCGCTCTTTTGGGTTCCAAAATATTTAAATTTGTGTGAACATCAAAATACTTTAAATTTGGCTTCCGGCATTTTGGAAAAATGGCCGCACCAGAAAAACAAGCTAGAATTTTTTTTTTTTAAATTGTTCTTCATCTTCTGAAATATGTAGGAACATTGGTGCAAAATCTCAAAATTTCAAAAATCTTCATGCAATCAAATATTCTTTTTTGGTGGGATTTCATATAGAATGAAACGGATAATTTAATTACGATCACCCTGTACTAGGGGGGGAGGGGGGTGTCAGGTACTATTCCTTTTCTTGGGAGAATGGCGTTATCTGCATCATGGAAAACGAGTTTCTTCTCTCCTAGACAATACTTGAGGGTTAAGTTTAAAAATGTTTTATTTTGTTGTTGTTTGAACTACAATTTTTTTTTTACAATATTGAAAAGACTAAAAAATTAAATGTCTATGTTCCATGAAGGAGGAACGATTATATTATTTGGGTAACGTGAAGAACGTTTTCTCCTCGCACAAAGAATTTATATTTCAATCTACTCGGGGCAATACCGATGGAAGCCAAAGATGATGTATTTTTCTGCAACTGCGCAGTATTAGTATTTCTTATTGATTTGTTTCTCGTAAAGCTTTCTTTTGCCTCAGAGAAGTATAACTATTGTATAATTGTCTAACGTTTTTAACGTGTTTTTGTCTTTCTAGACTCTCCAGAAGCCCCCTGTGACATAGAAGGCTGAATTTCTGCACACTTATGGTATCACCAACGGCACAAAGCTGGATTTTCGATTACCCCCCACCCCCAAGGGGTAGAAAAATTAGGGATTTCGAAAAGTCTTTCCAGACCCTCCATAAGCCCGGTGACCTAGAAGGCTGAATTTGTGCACACTTATCGTATTGACCATCGGACAAAATTTAAAGTAGCCGAATTTCCAATTTACTCCCGGGGGGGGGGGGCGACGAAAATGTAATTTTTCTAAAAGACTTTTCAGACTCTCCATAAGTTCCCTGGTGACCTAGAAGACTGAATATTTTCAAACTTGTAGTATCGACTATCATACAGAAAAGAACGTAGTCGAAATTTTGATTTCCTCCCTCCGTGGCAGAGATTCAGAGTCTTAGAAGACTGAATCTTTACCCACCACTCGACTGAACCTAACGGAAAGGGTGAGAGAATGGTAAAGTGTCAAACCTAAAAGGACACTGGGTTACGGGGCAGAACCTAACTGGGCTAGTTTTCAATTGCGATAACTATTTTCGACGATACGTAACATACATTGTTAAGCAAAAGAAATCTTCTTAAAAAAAAGTTACATCATGATTTTTAAGAGTGTTAGTTTTCATGTCTTTGACAGGCTTAAAAACTAGTTGAGTGTTCTTTAACAACGAGAAAAATGTTTCCTTTGCTAAATAAAAAATCATACTTGCACAGGACAACATAAAATAATTCCTTATACAATTCTCCCGTATCTTACTTAATCTGAAGCCACGAACCCACTATTCTACGGTTAATAATAGAGCCATTTGTTATGCCAGGCAGGCGATACACAGAATTCAAGCCAAATGTATGTAACCACAGCTTGTCAAACACGGGTCACGATTTAAGATTCAGTCTTGGGTTCATCCCTACAGATTTCACTCAATTAGAATCCATTTATCATAAATGACGGCCTTGATCCTAAAAATCTTCAGAGGCATCCAGATATCGAAAGGGGCCTCCAGAACACCGAAACGGGTTCTACGCATTACAAGTATAAGGAATTGAACGCTTCCTTATTCTCGTAAAATTACATCTGAGTAACCTAACCAGAAGTGCAACTTGAAATAAAAACTTCGGTGTTAGAAATTAAGATATCAGTGACTGGGAAATATATGGAATTTGTATAATTGTTCTTCGAAGTTTCTGCTTTATAAAGATTACTTATTTCATTCCGTGGAAGAAAGCATAAAGTAATGGCTTGGCATCCAAATTTGGACAGTCACAATTTCTCGATGTGGTATTGATTTACTTGACTGCAATTTTTATAAAATAACTATTAGCGTTACTGTAAATGAATGCTAAAGCAAAGAGAAAATCAAAGATTTTGCCCTAAGCTAGAATTAAAACGTGATTCAAGTTAGCATCCCTTACTAATTGGTGAATTGTTGAACGTAACATGATTAATATAAATAAAACATAATTTGTCTAAAACCAACTAATCTAATCCAACCAAAACATGTGCTTAGTACCTTGGATCTATGAAGGAGTGATTGCGAGTCCGTGCAGGTGGAGGCATTAGCCAAGATCTATCCCCACTTTCTGTTAATGTCTTTAAATTTGGTTCTTCGTTTATTCTTAATTGGACTCCCCTCTTGAAAAACTAAAAAAATCGGATGTGAGCAGCACATGCTTTCTCTACAGACCCAAATTCGTTTCTTCTTTCTTTCTTAATGTATTAAATCGGTTTTAATGGAGCAAAATAACATGGATGCTTATTTGAAATGATATAGATTTGCACTTTTAATTCAATTTCCGTTTTTCTTTGGCGCCTCGCGTATTTTAAAATTATAGAGTAACAAAAATGACAGAAAAATAACTATCTCGAAAACACTTCATCTCGGAATTGATTTTGTTCTTTTCGACACCAAAAATTACGTGAAAACAAGAACTTAATCAACACATCTAAGTGTATTTAGCTTCTTATTTCAAATTTCGGTAAATTTTTGTGGGCCAATTCGTAAAAAAGCACGTTCTGTATTTCCGAATCGTATCAAAATCTAATTAGCACCAGAATGACTAATAAGTGAATCACCTACAAACTGTCATAAGTATTTGCAATAGAATGGATACACTCATTGCACACACAAACATCAGTAGCTAAAAATGACCTATTTACCGGGACACGGCGGAGGCGGAGCAGGTCTACTTCAACTTCTTTACAAGTGAGAGAATGAGACATACATTTTGCTCTTTCGAAGGAGATTTATATAGCAACCCATGTCTATGTGGTAGCCTAGATGGGGAGAGGGCGGTTGTGTGGGGAATAAGTTATACATTTACTCTTTCAGTAAAAATTATTGTAGAGGACTTGGAATGTTTTTTCCAAGGAGGGAATGAATCATACATTTACTCTTTCAGAGGAGATTATTGCAGATAACTAGAAGGGATTTTCGGATGAAGGAATGAGTCATACATTTATTCTTTCAGTAAATATTATTGTAGAGAGCTTGGAGTGGTTTTTCGGAATGAGTAATATATTTACTCTTTCAGAGTAGATTATTGTAGAGGGCTAGGAGGGGATTTTCGGTCGAAGGAATGAATCATACATTTACTCTTTCAGTAAAGATCATTGTAGAGAACGTGGAGTGGTTTTTCGGAGGAGAAAATGAGTCATACATTTACTCTTTCAGAGGAGATTATTCCAGAGGACTAGGAGGGGATTTTCGGATGAAGGAATGAGTAATACATTTACCCTTTCAGTATAGAGAACTTGGAATGGTTTTTCGGAGGAGGGAATGAGTAATATATTTACTCTTTCAGTATAGAGAACTTGGAATGGTTTTTCGGAGGAGGGAATGAGAAATATATTTACTCTTTCAGAGGATATTTTGTAGGGGGCTAGGAGGGGATTTTCGGTCGAAGGAATGAATCATACATTTACTCTTTCAGTAAAGATCATTGTAGAGAACGTGGAGTGGTTTTTTGGAGGAGAAAATGAGTCATACATTTACTCTTTCAGGGGAGATTATTGCAAAGCACTAGGAGGAGATTTTCGGATGAAGAAATGAGTAATACATTTACCCTTTCAGTATAGAGAACGTAGAGGGATTTTTCAGAGGAGGGAATGAGTAATACACTTACTCTTTCAGAGGAGATTATTGTAGAGGGCTAGGAGGGGATTTTCGGACGAAAGAATGAGTCATACATATACTCTTTCAGTAAAGATCATTGTAGAGAACTTGGAGTGGTTTTTCGGAGGAGGAAATTAGTCATACATTTACTCTTTCAGAGGAGATTATTGCAGAGGACTAGGAAGGGATTTTCGGACGAAGGAATAAGTCATACATTTATTCTTTCAGTAAATATTATTGTAGAAAACTTGGAGTGATTTTTCGGAGGAGGGAATGAGTAATACATTTACTCTTTTAGAGGAGATTATTGTAGAGGTCATGGAGAGGATTTTCGGGGGAAAGAATGAGTCATACATTTACTCTTTCATACTAGATTATTGTAGAGGACATGCAGTGCATTTTCAAAAGAGGGAATGATTCATACATGTAATCTTTCAAATAAGATTATTGTAGAGGACTAGGAGGGTATTTTCGGACGAAGGAATGAGTCATACATTTACTCTTTCAGAGGGGATTATTGTAGAGGACATGGAAGGGATTTTCAAAGGAAGGAATGAGTCATACATTTATTCTTTCATAGGAGATTATTGTAGAGGACATGGAGGAGAATTTCGGAGGAGGGAATGAGTTATACATGTAGTCTTTCAGAGGAGATTATTATAGAGCATTTGGAGGGGATTTTTGAAGGGGTCAATGAGTCATACATTAACTCTATCAGAGGAGATTATTGTAGAGGACTTGGTGAGAATTTTCGAAGGAGGAAATAAGTCATACATTGGAAGGGATTTTTGAGGACATTAAACTTTGAAAATGTTGTCTTTCGTGGAGAATGAGTAATAGACAACTTTCGAGGCAGAAATTTGAATGGATTGTGAATAGCTTAGAATTTATGAATAGGTTAGGATTTAAACTTTTACTGTAAGGCATCTATTTGGAAGGCCGGGAAGTGCCACCCAATTTAAAACGGAACCCAGTGGGGGAGGCATCCACACCCTCCTTCCCCTTCCACCAACCTCTCAGAAGGACATACGGATCCATATGCTTAACGTGATCGTACTCCGCGTAAACTCAGCGACAGTTTGGGAAGAGGCGGGAATCAAACCCTGGTCGTCAGAGTGCAACCCCTTGCACTAATCACTAGGCTGTCGCGCCCATGTCAATACGGTCAGTCTCTTCGTTTGTTTGTCCCACTTCACGCCAAACTTGACAACCTTTGCGAAATTTTTGAAATGTCGCGAAATTGATAAAACATCGCCAGATCGTCGAAAATCCAATAACTCAAAATCAACACTAATAATTAAATATTCTGCAATATTAATTAATTAATATAATTCTTTGATAGTGCCTGTTGCTTTGAAGAAATTATTAATTTAATATTCTTTATTCAAATATAGTGAATTTCACTTTTGGTAGGACAAATACATTTTGTTAGGTGTCATAAATTGATTACTGTTTTGTAGGAGATTGTATAGTATATATGGTTTGAGAGAGTCTGTTCGTCTATCCATCCCACTTGGCGACAAATTTGGTGAATTTTTGAAAATGATAACAATTGACAAAAAAAAATACTAAATGTCATTAAACGTTGTCAGGCATGTAAATGTGAATGAAAGGTGATGTTCCAAAGTCTACAGGAACTCCTATAATACGTATTATTTGACCAGTATATTATAAGTGTATCAGTGATACGTATAGCCCAAACTGCTGCTTAAACATAAAATCCAAATAACTTCGTTAAAAACAACATATAATGAAAATGCCTAAGTATCGATCGACTTCAAAGGCAAAAACAGACTTATTTTCCAGAATATTGGCGATATCGCTAATATTCTTTTCTGTTTCAAGTCTAAATATGTCTTTAAACCTCTTAACAAAATTAATTTCCCTTCTGTGAAAGACCCTATTCATTTCTTGAATCTTTGGAGTGTTTATCACATTTCTTGCGAACGCTGTCTTGGTTATGTTAGTCAAACTAAAACAGCTCGTACATTTCGTATTAAAGAACACATGAGCCATGTTTCTGAACAAGAAGTTTCGAAGTCTGCAATTGCTGAACATTCTTGGGACTATAATCATGTTTTTCATTTCTCCAAAGCTAAAAACGTTTCTACTCCTAATGCCATTTTTAAAATGGACTTTCTTGAAGTTTTCTCCGTTGTTTCTAGTCAAAATCTCTTATTAATTAGAATTATCTTCTTTTCTGCTTAAAAATCTCTGATTTAATTTTTCGATTTCTAATTTCGATAAGTTTTATCCTTTTTCTAGTTTCTTTTAATTTGATTGGGATTTTATGAACAAGTGATTTAAATCCCTTATTGGGCTTTCGAAACTGGTTGAAGCTAATTATTTTGTATCGGATGTTTAATTGGTTTTATAAATGCAATTTGAATAGCTCTTGCAGTAATTGGATACTATGAATCTATTGCAAAAACCGAATCTGATCCCGAATCATTGGCGCATTCTAGATATATAAAGAAATAGAGAGCTTAAGATGCAGAAGAAAAAACGCTTGAGATACGAAAAACTTTCGTGAATACACATTAATTAATTGAAAACAATATTACATATCTAAAAAAAATCTATTTAACAGTCAATAAAAATGTCTATGAAGGCCGACGCCTTAATATCTGAAAATCGGAGGACAGATTAATCATAGTCAAAAGGGCAATAATAATAAATAACATACAAAAATACAAACTTTTTACTGTATTCAAACTTGACTGACGCTTTGGGCATATATTCATTCGAAAATAATTTTTTATCTCGACATATTTCCTTCATTTTTCAACCTGTCATATGGATCCTTTTAAAATCATACTCGATCTCGTGCGCTACTGTAACTCAGCTCATAAGCTGCATTTGTTTTTTCATTTTTTTGCTTACTTCAATATCAATGAATCTTCCTTTTCTGTTACATGTTCCTTTTCGACTTTCAATCAATCCTTTATTCTGGCACTGTGAGGACTCAATATAAATCGTTTCTCCAGTGTAAACTAGTCACAAATGTCTATTTCCGACATATTAATAGCCTTCTTTTGCAATATAGAAAATGTCGTGTATTTTTATTGTTCCTTGGTTTTCATATATATCATGTGTCTGGGGTACCTACGATGTCATTTGATCCCAGCGTACATCGCCGAAAAACAGTAATCTTTGTAGTCTCAAAGATTGTGTTCTGGTAGTTCCCCCTTTCCCTTGCAGATTAATCATTATCAAATGGGAATTTTAAAACTTTCATATTTTGAGAAACTATGCTTTTTTATCATGTCATGAATGAATTTATAATAAGCTACAGATTAAAAAGTTTTGATTAATTGGTTTTGAAATTGACATTCTGTTATTCCATTTACCAATCATGTTGATTGCCAATCATGTAATTTGCCAATTATGTTGATCGATGCTTCCTGCTCAGTCATATGTATTCTCGGCCCTCTTAATTAAGAATTAAAAATTCCAGAACTACATAGACGCTCATAATAAAATAATATAATTATATTTGGATAAGAATCAAGTAAGTTTAAAATAAAGAGTTCATTAAATAAATTAGTACATTTTCTTAATTGATGAAAATACAAATGTACACATTTCTAAAAATTCGTTTTGATCTAACAAAACATAATCCGAAACGTTTGTATGTCGGTCTGTATGTATTTACTTATTTCCAAATACAGAAATTCTGACTAAACCGTACCAACAGAAATCTGGTAGCCTGATCCGTCTTAATCATTTTGGGGGATGGCCCTCTTCATATGTGAAACATACTTTCAAGTGTCGTATAAGCTTCAATTTTAATACACAGCTCAGACAAAACGCTACAGGTAATTTAATGTTTAAAAGATAATTTACAGTTTACGAAAACTTAAATTTTATAGGTGACGATGCTGACCAAAGTGTTTAAATTGTCTAGTAAAGTGGAAACTTCTTATAAATAAAGACCTAAAATTTGGAATAAAGACCTAAAGAATTGAAATAAAGACCTAAAATTTAGTACAAAGGTAGATCCGATTATATAATAAAATCAACATGGATTGTTTTCAAACATTTATTATTTTAGAAGTGTCATATGCAAACATTCGAATTGTCGAGTGACAGAAACTGATTTTTTCTATAGAGACTTACAGTGTGTTCAAAAGAAAAATCTTTTATCAAATCAAACAAAGAAAATGAAAATTTTCAATTTTACGTATTTAAAAGATGCTGTGACATAGACGTTTGAATTCTTAAATAACTTCTAATAGAACCTAAATATCTTTATATAACAACAACAGCGACAAAAAAAATCGCAATTTTAGAACATGAAATACTTTAAAAGTTTCGCAAATTAAAATATTCGAACATTAAATTTCGAGTGAACAAATAAATAGAATTTCTATATGAGATATAATATATATATAATGCTTCAGAAGAAATAAAAAGGGTAAAATAAAATATTTAAAAGAAAATCATTTAGATGAGTGTTGCAACAGTTTGAATTCTGAAATAAATTTGAAACACTGAAGAATATAAAATGATATTTACAGGGACAGATAGTATTATAATAAAATTGCTAAAAATCAGTTTTCAAAAGTTTATTAATTTAGGGGTATCGCAGATCAAAACGTTCGAATTTTCAAGAGAACTCAGAACGCCTATTTTCAAGAGATAGACTGTCTGACAGAACAAACGACACAAATATTTTCATTTTAGTTTCTACTTTCCTCAAAAACACTAAATACTGCAAAACGTTGAGAAAATTAGTAAGATATTTATGAGCAGCAGTAGTAAAATATTATTATTTTCAACTAATTATAATTGTAAAACCAACTTAGTTAACCAAGGTTTGAATTATCGTGCGAAACGAAGCTACAAATAGAATTTCTAAACGAAATATACTTAAAAATTGTTAATCTGACAAATCGTTTGACAAAACAGGGGAAAGAAATCTGATGTCGGCAGCACACTACTTTCCTTATATAATGCAATAAATTTACTTCATTTACAGTGAAAAAATGATGTATAAAATCCACGGTACAGTGTTTTTAAAGTTGAATTGTATATTTAGTGCTTTTCTGATTGACAACATGTAAAGCTATTTTAATGCAGCCAATTACCATATATTTCACACAAATCTAAATTAACAATTATCAATATTAGTAGCATACTTAATAAACAATATAGTCCATATGTGAAAATATTTTAATAATTCGTCGATTAGACGACATTTTCATTAACATTTTTTTTTTTTTTTTTTTGCGACCCAGACCGTGCCCCTTACCAACAAAGGGTTTAAAGGGTGGAAAGCACGGCCGGGAAACGAGCTACCCCAGCAATAGAACAAAAACACCGCGAATAAGTCCGTGTAAAAATATCCTCAGTTTTCCCACATTAAACAGGAAAGAAGAGACCAGAGAGGCAGAAAAACCAAGAACCAAATAAACAATCCACCACTAAATAAGAAAACAAATATATATGAAACAAATGCCAAAAATGTCTCTCCGGAAGAAAATACAAATCAACAAATTAACAGCCACGTCCAAACGCGAGGAACACAAAAACTTCAACCCAAATAAAAACAAAGCCAACAAATCTCCAAATACTCCGGAAAAACCTACATAAACATAAAAATAAACCAATCCTTCCAAACACCTTAATAACACAAGAACAGAAATAACAACTACCAACCCAAAAACAAGCAGATAGACTAAAAACGAAGGAAAACCAAGAGGACCAATACCACCTCAAAGCAACAAGAAAAGAAGCGGCACCAACCAAAGGCAAAAACAAACACAAACCCCAAATAAAAGTTTACAATCCAACAGTCAGAATTCACCGAAAATCAAGGAAATACCATAAGCAAACTAGCATGTCCTCCAACTACAATCCAAGAAAAATAACCAAAATACGAAGTACAATCCTCCCCCACAACAAACAAACGAGAAAGAAAAAAAAAAAAAAAAAAAAAAAAAAAAAAAAAAAAAAAAAAAGTGCGTCGCCATCAACATCCAAGAACCACACCAAAACAAAACTTTTCCAACATACATAAAAAACCAACCAACAGCAAAGATGTCCCAGGGAGCGCCTATAAAACCTAATGTCAAACTACAAAACAAATAAGCTAAAAACCTAATCTTCAACATTTCTTTCCAGGCAAAAACGCGCCACCGACAGAACGGCGACGCCCCCCACCCACAGAATATTTATTATTTTTCAAAAAAAAAAAAAAAAAAAAAAAAAAAAAAAAAAAAAAAAAGTGCCTGGCCAGGGCCGGTTACATAGGCCCACAGATCTTCTGCCGCATAGGCAGGAAAATAAAAATAAACAATCGCAACCATATAAAAATTTTTTGCCACTTTAAAAGTAGGCCAACATTATATCAAAACTACTATACAATATATATACAAGGATAACCAAAAACAAAATCCACACCCCAATCGTAGTCCTAATAAACAAACAGGCCCAGAAAACCAACAACAAAAACAAAGGAAGTCCCGGCGAGACCACACCACTCCCACTGCGGTCTCCCGGGCTCAGCAAAAATACAAGTAGAACCAACTAAGTCAGCAATCGTACCAGGTTTAAGGTCCCATAACCAAGTTTAAATATCATCAAAATACAACATACGTAACAAAGATCCAACACATATTATCCAGAAAAAAGTTACCCACCTAAATAACCACGTTCAATACGACCCCGACCACGCAACAAAACAAACAAATGAACACCAAACAAAAAAAAAAAGGGGGTACTACCTGTGGCCCCAAATAAAAACAATTGGATTCCCAACAAGCACAGCAATTCTACTATATACTACATTCATTCTTTTCCATCTATACCTTTTAAACAAATCTACCAAAAGTATTTTTTTTTAACACTATGAACAACTATATATAACACTATACAACTATACAACCATAAACTACCCTAAATATAATACTATATACAACAATGTGACCAACAGTTTTCTATGGCACCAGAAAATTCCCATTTAGAGTAATTCTCTTATTAACCGATATCTCCATAGTCTATATGTTTTTTGTATTTTTCAAGTTCCACCTGAAAAGATTTGCATTCGTTATTTCTACAAGAATGATTCACAGATCTAGTTCCAGAAGACTTCTCGTTATAGGCCAGACAATTAATGCATCTGAACCTTTCTTTGCAGGCCGTGCCAGGATGGGACTTCGAACAACGCAGACAGCGCTCAGGTCCCCGACAACGGCCCCGGGCATGGCCCAGAACGCCGCACCCCGAACATTGTAGAACAGAGAAGAACTCTCTGCACCACACCCGGTGCCATCCGTAGTACCCATAGCGCTGATCACGAAGAACAGCAAAAGCCGCAGGCTTTACCTCAAAAATCCAATGGTTACCTATTTTGGCACCAATACTGAATTTAAAGGTGAACTCATCCCGTAGCCCAGCCAACTTCGGATTCTGCAGAACCAGATCTTTAATGAAATCTTCATGACCAATTCCCAGAGGAACGTTGAAGAAAATCAAACGAGGCCATCTCCTGATCGGAGCCTCGAACTTAAATCTCTGTGCAAAGGCAGAATTCCCCAGAAGGTGATCCTTCACCTTATCCGCCATTTCTTTAGAAGGTGCTTCCAAAACAAGACGTCCATCGGGCAAGGAGAAAAATTTGTCCATTGTCAGCCCGGACTCCCCAGGGGGGGGCGAACAACTCAGGAACTCACCACGTACCTCCTCCGCAGACGAAGAGGCAGAGACAGGTTTAACTATAAGAGTACGGGAACCCGAGGAAGGAACACCAGATGATCCCGGAAAAATCCCAGGATCAGGATCACGGTTCTTCAAGAGTTTAACCATTGCCGTATAGGCATCGCGAGTTTCCTCCATAAACCTCATCATTTTAATATCCTGTTCCTCTATACTTTTTTTCAAAAACTCATTTGCCCTACCAAATTGGGCCAACTGGTTGTCCAAGCCGATAACACCTGGGTCACCCGCAGGCGACTCACTAGTACTAAGTTTTTCCACTCTCTGTTTCAGCTCCACAATCAACGAGTTAGACTCCTCCAATAAGCTAGACTTTCGCAGGAGCTCCTCTTTCAGAGTACTAGCCTCATTTTCCCCTTTCTGACACCTTGCCTTCAACTTTCCAATCAAGTCGTTAGCCTCCTTCAGTCTCAACTGTAACTCTTTCAATAATTTATCCTTGCCGGCAACAATTTCGACCATTTCTCTCCTACTTTCCACAAAATTCAAGGCACTACCCTCTCCAGTGTCAGTCACCGATACCTCCGATCCCGTCCTAGATACCTCCAGATCCTCGCTGAGTCTCTTAATCTGCAGTCCCTGGTCCTCTGTCTCCCTAACCAAACTTTTAATTCTTTCGTCACTCTTCATACTCTTATCTTCAGTTTCATGGAATCTGTTCTCCATCATAAGGGCAGAACAAGTAGCCTTGGAAATCAACTTAATAAGAGGTCCAATAAACTCCTTAACCAACGTCCCTTGTAGAGTCAGAGAAAGTGAAGACTTTCTCTTCTCAATACAGAATTGTCTAAAAGCCGTCACTATTCCATCAACTTCTTTCTGAGTATCAAAAAGAGGCCTATCAACCTTGGGCGAAAATTGTCCCGCCTCAAATAACTCACAATTTACTTCGGAATCCGGCATTAAAGACATCAATTCATCAATCTCTTTTGCATAAATTTCTTTTGCCATCTTAACGAAAGTTTCTCTACGGTTACAATAACAATAATAAATACCTGATATACCAATAAAACACCCCCAAACTAGCCTCGAAATTAAAACAACAACGGCCTACACCTGTGACGTCAAGATTATGTCAACAATTGATAGATGTCGTCATCAACGAACCATTCATTGATGACGACATCTATCAATTGTTGACATAATCTTGACGTCACAGGTGTAGGCCGTTGTTGTTTTAATTTCGAGGCTAGTTTGGGGGTGTTTTATTGGTATATCAGGTATTCATTATTCAGGTATATCATTAACATTTTTGTAATTTTGACGATATTTTCGTCAATCTGGGGCGAAACGTTGAGGAAATTAGTAAGATATTTGGCAAAATTATTCTCCAAGTTCGCCAAATGTATCGTCAAATGTTACAAACAAACAGAGATAATGAGCATTTATATTTTAGAAGATATGCCCAACATATGACGGAATTCAAAATTTGCAAACTATAATAAACAAACTGTGACCCATTTAGCGTCATTTTTACCAATTTGGCGACATTTTTATCAATTTGGCGTAATTTCCGTCAATATTGCAACATTTGAAAAGTTACCAAGTTGGTGACATTCCGCCAAATTTTTCACTAAGCGTTACGGAAGAATGGATGGAGAAATGGGTTATTCTTACAGTCGATTCTTATGTTCTTTCCAAGATATTGAATTTGCATTAACATTTTCATTAATTTATCGTCATTTTTATCCTTTTGGCGACATTTTTGTCAATTTGGCAACATTTAAAAAAGTTGCCAAATTGACAATATTCTGCCAAATTCGCCGCCAAAATGTCGCCAAGCGTTATGGACGGAGAAATGTGAGTAAATAATTCTTTTAGTAAATAGATAACTATTGGCGTCCAAATACAAAACCATTGCCTAAAGTATCTTCTCTCATGAATAGAATGAGCTAGATTCACGAAATTAATATTAACAAATTTATCGTATAATATTATATATGAAAAGTGAGCATATTTAAAAAGAGTTAATGATTTTTTTTTTAATTTTATGTGATTTTTTGATAAATTAATCTGAAAAATATGCAATATCTCGAGAACGGATCGTGCTAGCATTCTACAGTTTATGTGAAACGTTTTCTAATAAAAAATTACATAAGAAATGATTATTTGTGTAAATTTATTGAAGGTTTTGATTTTTTGCTGATTTTTTTTTAATGTCGCCATGTTGGCAATATTTTGCCAAATTTGTCACCAAAATGCCTCCAAGCATTATGGATAGAGAAATAGGTTATTCTTTTAGCAGATAAATAACTGTTGGCGTCGGAATATAAATCTAATAATCAAAGTATCTTTTCTCGTGAATGGAAAGGACTAGATCCCCGAAAATAATAATAACAAATTCATCGCATAATATTACGTATGAAAAGTAAACATATTCCACAATAGTTGATACTTTTTATTAATTTTATGCAATTTTTGATACATTGATTTGAAAAATGTGCAATATTCCGAGAACGGTTCATGCTAACGTTCAAAAGTTTATGTCAATCGTTTTCTAATGAAAAATTACATAAGAAATGATTATCTACGTAACTTTATTGAGGGCTTTGATTTTAAAATAAATTTTTCAAAATTGGATTTGAAAATTTTAGAGGGGGGGTCTTCCCAACATTCTATTACTTTTAAAAACAATAGCATTCTAGTATTCTCTGATTGTAATTTTTGTACCAAATTTCGTTCAAATCGCTCTATTCGTTCGGGAGATATCGTCTGCACAGATTCACACACACACACAAACACATACGCACACACACATCCCCTTACCACAAGTATACACCTTCGACCTCTGAGCCAATATATTTTTTAAACTGCATTATTTACGTTCACATCTGCACAATAAACGCAGTGTGCTACCCAAATTGGATCCAACTCGCTTCAGTGATTTTCGAGATTACGAAAGGCCAACGATTGACACACATCCACCCACCCACTCATCTATACACCCACAGACCGGTAAAAGTCTTGTCTGATATTTAGGGACACCTCTCACCCGCCGCTTTGATATATTTACGGCGAAAACGCCACTTGTGATTAAAGTTCTGTTAGGATACATTAGTTAAAGTAAAAGTTTTCTTAATCTACTACTAGAAGCGGTAGATTAAGCAAACTTTTTGCACTATCAAGAAAAGTGGTATTGTCATATTAATTTTGTAAAAAGAAAACTGATACAATATTATGTCTGAATTATGAAATAAAATGAAATAAAACTAGCACGTATATTCAAAGATCGGATTTCAACTTTTGTAAAAAATTTAGTTACGGCAACCTGCCCTAAAAAGAACGAATGCCGACATAAAACTTCTCTTGGACAGATTTGAGGATTTGTTGAGAAACTCTTCACTTTCAGCAAAGATTCGAAACGTTCATTATTTGACTGCATAATTTCTTCAAAAATATCCTACTGTCATAGTGAATATGACATTTTACTTAACTTTAATTAATTCACGTACTGTAAACCTTTTCACTCCCTTTTTTATTGAAATTTAATTGTGATTTGATCTTTAACTCAAAATTTTATATTCACATTTTCCCTTTTCGTGTATTTTAAATACATCTAAAGACAGTTGCCATGGTCAACTCGTTCTTATTACAAAGTCCTTTCTCACTCTAAGTTAACATCTGCAACGTGAGCGTCCACAGCTGCAAGTTCACAAGGGTAGTAACAAGTCAGCATCCGCCCCCCACTAAAAACAAGGTTAAGGATTTTGCATGCTTTAACCCATAACAAGTCCCATTCCTTCGCAGGCAAGAAATCAGTTTCCCACAGGAACTTAAAACCTTGAATTCTACTCCCTCTCCGATAGCTTGGCCAGTTCTATTAAAAAGTCAATTATTGATGTCAACTTCAGAAAATAATGTGCTAAGGGCACTCCTACTACTACTATATGCTTAGACAGAATTTGCGGATAGGTCCACGTTGCTCCAAGGGGGTACACAATATTATGCTTCTTGATTTTAGCATTACCAAGGTTATGACCAATAAGATCTACTTTAAGTCCACTCATAGCCAATTCGTGGTTCCTTAGGACAGCGCCATCCTAGCATATACGGCGTAGTTAGAAGAGAAGAAAAAAAATCTAAAAGTGTTGTTGACAAGTGTGGTTCGGCCTTGTGCCGGCCACTCTGGGCCTTTGCTTCAGACATTATGATTTAATTTTTGGTCTGGTACAGACCTCAGAATGCTGACTCCAAACTTGAGCTAATTCTATTCATGACATGGTCCTAGTTGATTATTGAGCCGCTATACAGGCACCTGAAAACCACTCTGGGCTTGTTTCATTTTAATCCTTGATAGTTAATCGTTTTTTGGTCTGCTGCAGACTCTGAATGCTGGCTATACGAATTGAGTGACTGATTCTCAGGACATGGGTCCTCTTTTATTGAACCGTCATATACCAGCACACTATTACAATGGCAGGATTATGACACCATGCTACTTGATTGAGCGACTGCTAGTAGGACATGGGTCCTTCTTTTTACTCGAGCGATGCAAGACCGGCACCTGAACACAATCCGTGCAATAAAAAAAGACTGCCAAATATGTCATAGCCTACAGAATGAGACTCATCAACATTCACTTCTCAGGGGTTCATCAACGTAAGTCACCTTCTTCATCGCATTGCAAATTAGCAAATAGAATCTATGATTTAGATATATAATTAAAAAAAATATAAATACAGAAATTAAGGATGTTTTACCCATTTAACAAAAGGATGAATTTTATTAAAATCATTTTTAGCAATTTTATGTTTATTATAATCTAGCATTGCCACAATGCTTTAATCTATTGCTGATTTATGTATTTTAAATAATCCTCCACCTAGACCTTAGGGGAAGAATATCACTAATTTTATGATACCAAATAAAATGTAAACATTAAAATATGAAACTTGCATGAAAGAAATGCAACACCATTTGTAAGGTATTTAAATAATAGAAAATTGATTATGCGTTAAATGTTGGTAAAACTGTGTTAAAGACTACTGATTACTATAATTACTTCATCTGCAAATACATAAAGATGTATATGTAAATACATGTTATTTTGGATCCACACCTGCCTTTTGATTGCCTCTAACCTTTAGGAATTATTTAATTTAAATTATGCTTTATTACAGCTGCCTTGGAGGATAATTCTGTTTAAAACCTAACCAATAGATCACTTATGTAGAGTGTTAGACAAGGATAATTATTCTTTGATGAAGGTATTTATATTAATTAAAATAATGAGCAGTCCCACTTGGTGTATATACTTATTATTCATATATCAGGAGTATAACGGCCAATACCATTCTGATACCCATCCCACAACAAAGATATATTGAAAGTTATTTTCTGTTGAAAAATACCATTTATATACGTATGTTCTCAGTATTACAATCAACTCAAGTTCTCATATCACAATCAACTCAAGTTCTCAGTATCACAATCAACTAAAGTTCTCAGTATCACAATCGACGGCCTCTCTCGCAAGACTTAATTTTGGGCTGACTTTTGTTTTTTTCACGTCCGTGTTTTCAGGGAGAAGCGGGTTAGATTGTATTTGTCTAAAATTTTCTAACGGGGCCGATTTACAAACCGAAGATGCCATCCGAAAGCCGGAAAAAATAATTTGCTTTTGAAACCTTTAATAGAAAAATATTGTACATTACTATATTCGAAAAATTGAGTTAGCTTTTCGAGCACTAATTTGCAAACTTAAAACCGATTAAAAAAATAAAATTTATTGTAAATTATAGTTGATAAATTATACTACTTATGATGAGGTTAAAAGTGCATTTGTGTACAAAAAAATTAGAAGAACGACTAAAAGAATTCGTTAAAATTATATTAATTGTAAATATTTATGGTTTTGCATCCGTATCTTGGTGTCCATCCATATCTCTTTAATACACGTTGACCAATAAGTATCATTTTCGGTCAGAAATCGTTTACCTGATATTGATGAGCGAAAGTGACAGAAAATCGACGTCATGCATATCATATGTGACAATGACACTTTACCGTCACTGTATTTGCTGGATGGATAGGGTGGATAGCACGTCGTCTGGCAACAGGTCGGTAATTTGATTTACGCTAAAAAACGGGGATCTTTGCAAATGAGCAATTAAACTATACTGTAAAGATCAATTAGTAAACTACATTTTCTGGAAAGGATAAGGAGCGTAATAAGCAACGTAAATAAGCACAAATAACACAATAATGCAGCATACAGCTGTTTCGAAGATATGCTGGGTACCCTTCGTCAGTGTAAGAGAAGCAAAGCACAAACGAGGAATGGTCCGAAAAAGGAATGGGGCAAGTAGAATAAAGGGGTTTATATACACAAGACTCGGATTAAGAGTGGACTTAAGAGAGCCAATCAGAAAGCAAAATGAAGATCAGTCCAGTCAATCCAGAACGTGAAGTAACCCACAAGATTGGCATGAGCCAAAACATAGCAGGAATATCCCAACGAGACGAGTCAGGTCCGACTAAGAATAAAGAAGACCAAACAAAATGAAAAATGAAGTAAAATGACACACAAAAGTCTCGAAGGAATATAAAGAAGAAAGTGAAAACACTTTTACAAGGCACTCTGCCAGACAGCTGGCAAAAATGGAGTATTGGACAAGTCATTAACTAAATTACAAGAATTTTTCTGGATTTGGAAAGCTTAAAAGAAGTCAAGATCATAGATAGATGTGGATTTTTGTATGATAATTGCTGAAGAAAGCTCAAAACAGTAGTCAAATTCATAGCAATGTTGAGCAATTGAAGATTTGATAAATTCCTGTTTTTTGACATAGTTTTCAACTTCTTTAATACGAAATTTTAAAGCACGGTTAGATTGACTAGTATAAGAAAGACCACACTGGGGTAAGAAATAATGTAAATGCCCCAACTATTAGAAATTTCTTAAGAATATTTAAATTTATTAGAAGATTTAAATGAAACATTGAATTTGAATTTGTTAAGGATTTTAGCAAACTGCTGACTGATTTTTAGAAAAATGGTAAAAGGATGTTATTATTGAAATCTTTTTCGGAAATAAATGTGGCGGAAGGTTTAGAAAATGTTTGAGTTGCATGATCAACAGTACTGGGAGAGAAACCGCAATTGACAGCTACAGCTTAATAATTGATCTCAAAATTGAGCAAATATGTAGTAGAACGATCAATGTACGATGGACAAACGCATTAAAAGCAGCAATTTTCTAATTAGGGAGATAGCGGGAATTTTATGAGAAGGTAGAGAGACCCAAAAAGGTTTACGAAAGACCGTAGGGAGAAATACATCATTGTTGCGGATGACCAAGACATCTAAAAACGCAAGACGATTGTTTTTTTGTTTTTTTACATTTCATAGATAAACTGAATGCAAGGATCAGTGGAATTTAAAATATCCAAAATACCATCAATATCATTAGAAGTGTGATCCAGAAGAGCAAAACTGTCATCAACGAGTATAAACAAACAAGAAAGATCAATCATGCTTAAAGCATTGATTATGAAACACTTTCCAACTTCAATGCAATTTTATTTTAAAAAGTCGAAAATGCAATACATTCCTCGGTAATATTTTAAAACTTATCACAATACTACATTGATTTATTATATTTGAAAACTTAAACCTTCATTGAAAAAAATGAACTTCATTCAAATGACGGCATTGAAATATAAATTGCCTGGTTTAAATATCTCTAAAATGCAATACATTCCACGGTAATATTTTTAAAACTATCATAATACTACGACAATTTATTATATTTGAAAACTTCATCGAAAGCAACTGAAATAAATTCAAATGACGTCATAGAAAAAATAACACGCCTGGATCTCTCTATAAAAGCAGGATTTCATTCATTTCATTCATCACAATACTATAATAATTTATTTTATTTAAAAATTAAGACCATGGAGCTACAATTCATAAACTCCATGCTTAAAACTTCATCGAAAAAAATCGTCCTTCTGTTTATAAAATCAATTAATATTTCATTCATATCAGCCATGGACTGAATTATTTTGTGTTAAAGAAATACAGTAATTCTAATACAACTCATTCTACATATTTTGCTGTTTACATTTTACATAGGTGAAAAATAGGCTTAGTTGTAGAAATAATCAAATTTGAATGAGAATTTAAACTCAAATATATTGTCATTGTGTTGTCTTAGTATGTAGATGCACAGAATTTAAGCAAAAATAAAGTAGTTTTAGGGCGGATACAACACTCAATATGAATTAAAAAGAACTTTAAAAAATCACGATTTTGAAACAAGATGGATGCCATATATCATTTTGAAGTGGGTCATGTGATCGTTTCATATCATGGTCACGTGATCGTTTCATATAAGATGTGTAATTATTATTTTAATTTTTATTTAAAAAACTACTGAATATATTTCGCTGAATTTTTGTTTATATATTTTATGGAACAATTTGACTATTACCTAAAATTTTCGAAGCAATTTGGGAATTTTAAATCCGCTTAAAAAATGTTTGAAAAATTAGGTTCCATAGGGCTCAATGTATTTCATTTTTTCAACACGGGTTCAATCCAAAACTAATTGGGTGATATTATTCATTTATATTCCCATAGGTCCTACAGACCGTCTGAACAACATACTAAAATTTCATTTTGATTAAGTCATTTTTACGGCAGTTATCGTGCTAACGGACAGACAGACAGACAGACAGACAGAATGAACAAAGTCATAAACACTTTTCAACTTTGTTGTAAAGTGTTAAAAAAATCAATCATGCATAAAGCATTGATTATGAAACACTTTTCAACTGCAGTGCAATTTTATTTAAACATCCCTTAAATGCGATACATTCAGTGGTGATATTTTCAAAATTATCACAATACTACAATAATTTATTATATTTGAATACTTCATCGAAACCAAATGAACTTTATTCAAATAATGTCATTGAAATATAAATCGCCTGACTCTCTATATGAAAGCACTGAATTTCATTCATGAACTTTTTTCTATTCCTTTCATTCAGCGGCGATATTTTTAAAATTATTACAATACTACAATCATTTATTTTACTTAAAAACTTAAAACAATGGAGGTAAAATTACTTTCTAACACCATGCTTAAAACTTCATCGAAAAAAATCGTCCTTCTCTTTGTAAAATCAATGAATATTTCATTCATATCAGCTATGCAGACTCCATGGGCTGAATAATTTTGTGTTAAAGAAATGCAGCAATTCTAATACAACTCATTCTACATATTTTGCTGTTTACATTTTACATAAGTGAAAATTAGGCTTCGTTGTAGAAATAATCAAAGTTTGGTGATCATTTAAACTCCAAAAGATTGTAATTGCGTTAGCGCAGTATATAGATGCACAGAAAAAAATAAAAAATAAAGCGGTTTTAGGGCGGATACAACGCTAAATATAAATTAAAAGGAACTTTAAATATCACGATTTTGACTCAAGATGGATGCCATATTTTATTTTGAAGTGGGTCACGTGATCTATCCATATAATATGGGTGCAGTTATTCTTTTAGTTTTTATTTAAAAAATTACCGAACATAGTTTGCTGAATTTTTATTTATGTATTTTATGAGAAAATTTGAATATTTCCTAAAATTTTCAAAGCAATTTGTGAATTTTAAATTTTCTTAAGGAATGTTTGTAAAATTAGGTCCTATAGATTTCAAAGTATTTCATTTTTTCAACCCGGGTTTAATCCAAAACTAATTGCGTGATATTCTTTATTTACATTCCCGTATGTTCCAGAGATCGTCTCAACAACATACTAAAATTTCATTTTGATAAAGTCATTTTACGTCAGTTATCGTGCTAACGGACAAACGGACAGACAGACAGACAGAATGAATAAACAAAGTCATAAACACTTTTCAACTATGTTGTAAAGTGTTAAAAACAAACTGGATAATTTCAAAAAGCTTAATTTGAAAAAAATGCATATAAATGTCACTGAGAACATAACTGAGTAGATTACCCATAGCTAAGTCATCAGACATACAGTATAATTTATTATGAAAGCCAAAATAATTTTGCAAATTTAGACTTGGGGTTTGTTGGTTCACTTGCACAGATAAATCCTCGAAATAGATGTATGCTGCATTACTGTGTTATTTTGCTCAAGTTTTCCTAATACTAAGAAAGAGTCTGAAAGACCGGACGAGGTCTGAAGGTGAGATACTGTGGGAAGTCTGAATAATACCGAAATAGGAAATTTTCCTGAACTCTAGGATTCATGGCAACTGTTGAGATTCACATAGAGGATAAGCAAACATGATACTCTCCTGTATTAAGAACTCTTTAAACATAGGCTATAAAATGATATCAGTTAAAACTCGATGGAGAGAGCGTCATCTGCACAACCAATGATAGGTCGTTCAATTCTCCGCCAAGAGCTGATTTATTTCAAGAGCTGATTTATTTCACAACTTTAACAAAGATAAATTAAAAGTGAAAGTTTCTTTCATAAACTTGTAAATATATTTTCTTATACGATACTTCTCAAAACAGCATCCCTTTATGATATAACAATAATTTTCTAATAGCAAGATATCAATGTAACAACGTGAGCCATATATCGCATTTGATCTGAAAATATGTCAAACATCTCATCTCTAAATCTGGAGAATTCTGTATAAATAGTTAACAAATACGCCATGTGAAAAGCGCTCTCCATGGTAGCAAATGCGTATAAAACATTTCCTTTTCAGTGTCTCTATGGCTTCGCGGAGAAGCTCCTTTGTTATTAAAACACGAAGACACCCACAAAAAAGTTTAAAAACACATGGCAATCCTTCTGTTGGTCGTCCAAACTTTTTCTTACCCCACAACTTAACAAGATTTCTTAGAAAAGATAAGAAAGTGAAGGAAATAGAAACTCTTAGGCAATGTTAAAAAATTCGCCCCCGTCGCATTTCCATGTTTTGAAGGCCCCGGGGCTTTTTTTTCCACCAGTGACTAAGGCAAAGTGCTGGGGCGCATGCATGCCAAACAAACATTGATATAAAAGCTGGAAGATAGGAGGAGGTTTCTAATCAAAACACCGTCTCCAAAGTTGTAATGAGATGCAAGCCAAGGAATGTAGAGCTGGCGCCTCCGGGTTTAAAAGGATTGGGTTACGTTATTTGGCAAAGATGCGCTGCTTGGCGAGAAATATTGCAGATTTCATTTTAAACTTAATTCACCACAAATGTATCAAAATTATTGAGTAACTTCCGTAATCATTTACTTTATATTGTTTGAGGATTGACTGAATTAGTGAATACATTTCATTTTATTTATCTCAGTTATTCAATGGTTACATTTAGGAAACCAGTGTTAAGTAACAGTCAGGTCGGTAACATGCAATTTAATTATTTGTTGATCAACTATTTAATTAAAGTAAAATTAATATACTGAAATTCTTTGTACCACATATCTTGCAATGAAACGTGGCTAATATGAAACATGAATGCATATAACAAATTTCCAATATGAGAAATATATGTTGATATTTAAATAATAAATCATTTGATTCGGTTCTGATTATATTTCCAAGATTTGAAAACATTGTAATTAAGTATTTCATACATTTTTACAACTAAAAGTTACAACCCAAATTTAATTTACTAATTTTATTATTTCAGTTACCCTAATTTTGTTCACTAAATTAGTAAAAAAGACATAGTAATTGCAGTGAAATGAACTTATGCTCTTTAAATTTTATTTTTATGCAACAAGTTCTGACTTTAAATTGATTAAAGAATAAGTTGTAAAAAGCAGGTTCATTAGCTCAAGTGATAGAAACTTTGGCAGACAAAATACAGTATGCTCAGATTGCTGAATAAGAATTGTCTTCAAAGAATTCTTTGGGAAATCTTCAGATCATTTACGATAAGTACTAGGAAATCATTCAAATATAAGTACAGCCGACAACGCAAGATTATTTTTAAGTAATTCAGTTAATATTCGAACTACTAGACTTCTAAAGTTGTACAAAACAGTTTAAATGATACAAATCAGTTAAATACAAAGAAAAACAAGTTCGCAACAAAATAATGGAATTTTAAAATTCAATTATAAAGAGTTATAATTTAGTAATAGTACATTAATTATAAAAACAACAAGTAAAATTTCAATGAAGGAAACCTTCGATTTAGTAAAACATTTGTACAAATAAAAAATCTACCATGACTTTCTATACATAATGCAATGGATTTACTTCCTTCACATCGAACTAATCATAAGATCCATGGCACAATATGTTTATACTACTTCCTATCAAAACATAATTATTATATAACCCCTGACAAAACTCAATTAATTTAATGAAATAACAAGAAACTTGGGTTTGCTTAACACTCAATCATGTTTAAAATAAACAGAGTTTCAGAATGCGCCGATTGTAATAATCGTACCAACTTTTTTTCAAATCGTGATAATAGTACCAACTTTTTGTTCGTGAAATATCACTTCCATATACTCATTGACACACACACACACACACTAGCATACACGCACACTAACGTACACACACACTAACATACACACACACTAACATACACACACACACTAACGTACACACACAGTAACATACACGCACACTAACATACACACACACGCACACTAACATACACACACACACACACTAACATATACGCACATTCTCATACACACACTCTAACATACACATACACTATCATACACACACTAACATACACACATCATCATCATCTAAAAAACGTTCGCTTCAATTTCAGGGATGCTTAAAAAGTGCTCTGCCGTTGAAAACTACTCGAATTTTCGATTCCGTCACAATACTTTCCCTATATTATTATACATATAAGTAGTAAAATTAAAAGCATGAAAAATATTTATTTATATGTTATAAACTAGCAGTATACCCGTTCTTCGTACGAAAAATATAAGAAGCTTAAAATTCACAATTATGTGCAAATTCCTACAGTATTTTAAAAGATTTTGTTATTCAAAATATTCTATTAAAATATTTAATTTAATTCTCCTGTAAAATGTATATCTTTTCGCTATAGAAAATTATCTTCACAGGCAGATCTGAAGAATAAGATATCCTGGTCCCGTTTGTAAACAAATTTAGAAATAATATTTTTAATTCTCATAAAACGACAGAGATTATCTAGAAAATTGCATTTAATTTGCAAAATATTAATATTTATCAATTCGGTGTCATTTTGATGAATTTAGAGTCATCTTATCAATTTGGTGACATTTTTGTCAATTTGGCAACATTTCAAAAATCTGCCAAATTTCTCACCAGGTGGGACTGTCGGACCGATAGTATCAATTACAAGACATTTTTATCAAGGGCGCGACAGCCCAGTGGTTAGAGCGAGGAGATTTCAATTATTTGGCGAAACATTTCTCGCGACGTCGCCAACTTAGCGACTATTTTAAATGTTGCCAAAGTGACAAAAATGTTGCCAAATGGATAAAAAAATAACTCCAAATGAGAAATAATGTATCGTAAATTCTGATTTCCGACATATGACGGGCATACCTTCTAGTATATAAGGAATGCTCTTCTCTACGTTTGTCTGTAACACTTGGTGATGCATTTGGCATACGTGACGAATAATCTGGCAAAGTATCGCCAACTTGGCAATATTTCACCCCAGATTGACGAAAATATCGTCAAAATTGCAAAAATGACGCTAAATTAATGAAAATGGAGCTTAATTGATTTATTAATTAAAATATATTAATATTCAGACTACAGTGCTCGAAAAAATATAAGGACAACATATAATTGAATGAAAATATACTTTATTTTCACTTTATCAAAATGAAATTTTGATATTTCAGACCTCTAATATGAAATTATATAATAACATTTATAACACATAAAACAACAAATGTAAACCTTACAAAAGTTGGCCTTATAAAGAATATCACTAAAGGAAATATAAAAAAAGTATAAGGACATGTTCTAAATTATTCAGCATTTCTCTTAATAATCAAGAAAACAACCTTTTCCTTCAATTACTTGAATAAGCCGAGAGGTCATCAATGCTGAAAGTTTTTTTAAAGTGTCTATGGAAATGTTATTCCAAACTTGTTTGATGGCAAACACAAGATCCTGTTTATACTGATATTTTGTGCCATTTTTATAAACTTATCGGGCTAGAAGACCCCATAAATTTTCTATTCGATTGAAATTGGGACTCCTCGCCGACCAATCAAGTAAATTTATTGAATTAGCTTCAAACCAGAGTTTTGCGCTCTTAGAAACGTGTATGGAAGCATTATCCTGTTGGAAAATATAGTCTCCTGAAGTAATTAGTGGAGCCTCAGGTAACAAATGTTCGTCTAACATATCAACATATTTATCAGAGTTCATTTTGTAGTTGATAAAGACTATAGGCGTGGTTCCATTTGCTGCAAGAGCACCCCAAATCATTACTGTGCCCCCTATCGTATTGACGTTTGGAAAACACTTCTTTGGTTTTACTCAAATCATACCATAAATAGCGAAAACCGTCTGGCTCATCAAGATTGAACTTCTTTCGTCCTAAATTATTACATCAATATATTTCGGACCAAGAGAAATATATATTTTTTTAAACTCCTGTCTTCTTTCGTTATGTGCCTTTTAAAGAGGCGGGGGTGACATTAACTTTCCATACCAAATATTCAGATGCTTATTCAAAACATTTTTAACAGTTCGTGTCAAACATGGTAAGTCCAAATTTCTTCTAACTTCTTTTGCAGTTTCTTTTTTCCCGCATGCTCTTCTTACAACTATTCTTTTCTGTCTATGCGTTTGAATTTCTGATCTTCCAGTACTTTTTTTCATTCCATACATTCCAGGTTCATTTAGAAAATTATAAACTACAGTTTTAGATCTTTTAATTTTTTTCGAAATTTCATGCCCACTCAATCCACATTCTTTAAAAGTAAGAATTTTCCCTTTTTTCAAGGTCAGACAGATGAGTTCCTTTTGGCATCGTACAAAAATCGTGAAGAAATGAGACAAGTGTGAATTTTGTTTAGAAATTTAGTCTTTTTAATTGATATGGTCATTTTCTGCTTTCAAATATGCAAATTTTACTATAATTTTAGATGAAAAAACAGTTGTCCAAATTTTACAAAAAATACTTTAGTCCAAGATCATATGAGTTTAAAATATATAAAGTAAATTTATACATATTTATTTTTAGAAAATTCAACTAATTTACATGAAAAAGAACTTAATTTTATCAATAGTTTTACATAAGAAATTTGCATACATTTCCGTCTAAAAGATTTCAAGATTTCGCGAGTTTTCGCTTGTCCTTATATTTTTTCCGCGCACTGTATATCGCTTATTGAGAATGCTATGAATATTGATAATTGTTCATTTAGAGTTGCGCAAAATATAAGTTAATTGGGTACTTGAAAAATTTTTACATATTGTCATCCCCGGCCACACACTTAGCTACAGTAAACCTTCGGGTCTGTCGTGTGGTCTGGGTTTTCAACACTTCAACATATTGTCATCCGGAAAGTCGCCAAATGTTCAAGTCAACGTTGAAGACACAGTACCGTGGATCTTAGACATTATTTTTTGACTGTAAGAGGAGTAAATTCATTGCATTATATAAGGAAAGTCATGTGCTGCCCACATTTGATTTTTAACACTTTACAACATAGTTGAAAAATGTTTATGACTTTGTTCATTCTGTCTATCTGTCTATCCGTTCGCACGATAATTGCCGTAAAAATGACTTTATCAAAATGAAATTTTAGTATGTTGTTCAGACAGTCTGTGGGACCTTCGGGAATATATAACTGAATAATATCACCCAATTAGTTTTGGATTGAACCCGGGTTGAAAAAATGAAATACATTGAACCCTATGGGACGTAATTTTTCAAACATTTTTTAAGCAGATTTAAAATTTACAAATTGTTTCGAAAGTTTTAGAAAATATTCAAATTATTCCATAAAAAATATAAAAAAAATTTCAGCAAAATATATTCGGGAGTTTTTTAAATAAAAATTAAAATATTAAGCACCCCCATATCATACAAAAAGGTCACGTGACCCATTTCAAAATAATATATGGCATCCATCTTGTGTCAAAATCGTGATTTTTAACTTTCTTTTTTATTTATATTTAGTGTTGCAGCCGTCGTAAAACCGCTTTATTTTTGCTTAATTTCTGTGCATCTATATTCTGAAACAGCGCAATTACAATACATTTGAGTGTAAATGATTAATGCCATCCATCTTGTGTCAAAATCGTGATTTTTAAAGTTCTTTTTAATTTATATTTAGTGTTGTAACCATCCTATAACTGCTTGATTTTTTATTTTCTTCTGTACATTTAGATACTGCGACTACGCAATTACAATATTTTTGAGTTTAAATGATCATCAAACTTTGATTATTTCTACAACAAAGCCTGATTTTCACGTATGGAGAATATAAACAGATTAAGACGTAAGATGAGTTGTATAAGAATTGCTGAATTTATCTAGCTCAGGAGTCTGCAATATAGCTGATATAAATGAAACATTCATTGATTTTAGATAGAGAAGCAAACGATTCTATTTCCTTTTTCGATAAAGATTTAAACATGGAGTTATACAGTACTTTTACCTCCATGATTTTGAGTTCTTAAGTATAATAAATTATTGTAGTATTGTGATAATTTTAAAAATGTCCCCGCTGTATGAATGGAATGGAAAAAAGTTTATGAAAGAAATTTTCACTGCTTTTATATAGAGAGCCAGGTTATTTATATTTCGATAGTAGTAGAGGAAAGCCGGTTCTGCTGCGAAGGCTGTGCAAAGCTGTGCAATGGCCGCCATCTTGAATTCCGTAATCCTGGACGGGGGTGTAAAAGGAGAGGGAAAATGAAAAAAAGGTGGGGGTGAAAATTTTGGAGAAACATTTTGTCGGGTGGCAACGATGTCGTAGTCTTGTACGAGGGGTTGAGGGGGAAATAAATTTTTTGGATGAGATTTTTTTCTAAGTATGGAAGAAACTTTTTTCTGGATGGCAACACCGACGAAGGCTGTGCAGTGCCATCAGCGCCCCCTAGCGGCGAAAATTGGAATTAAAATTGGGATTTTTCTGATTGTTGGGATTTTTTTATTTTTTTCTAAATGAGTTAATTAAGTACGAAATATTCGTATTTTTTTCTTTTTTTAAAATGAATTAAAGGTGTTAATGAGGATAATTAAATAAAGTAATTAAGTAATGAATATCCGTATGCTAGGAGCGTGCCAAGGACATGTTATTACATGCCAAGGCCATTGTTATTACATACCCCTCCGCTATATCGCGGTTACGAAGAGATACTTGAGAATCTTGTATGATGAGGGGAAATAACATTTCGGGAAATAATATATCTGTACTTACTTGAATTTTACACGTTTGTATTTTTTTTTTTTTTAAATGTGGTAATGGGAAAAATTAACATTTTGTTAAAATGTTCCAAAACCGTAAAAAAGTAACAAAAAATGTGGTAATGGGCAAAATTAACCTTTTGCGTCTTTTTTTTGAAAATGTTAATTTCTCTATGGGAATTAACATGGGTTTTCACACTTTTGTAATTTTTTTTCAAAAATGTGGTAATGGGAAAAATTAACTTTTTGCACAAAATGTCTCAAAAACGTAAAAAAGTAACAAAAAATGTGGTAATGGGCGAAATTAACATTTTGCGATTTTTTTTTAAAATGCCAATTTCTCTATGGGAATTAACATGGGTTTTCGCACTTTTGTAATTTTTTTACAAAAAAATGTGCGTTTTTACAAAAATATCACTAAAAATATGGTAATGGGCAAAATTAACATTTCGCACAAAATGTTGCAAAAACGTAAAAAAACAACAAAAATGTGTGTTTTTTACAAAAATGTGATAAAAAAGCGAGTTTTTAAAGTAGCAGAATCGCGTGAATTGGGTGTATGGTAGGGGGTGTGTTTCCCCCACCGGTCTTGGATTTCAAAATTTTAATATTTGTAAAAATAAACATTCCCAAAAATAAATATTTTTAAATAATCGGGAAAGTGTCCAAAATACTTGAGTGTTATGAATCGTGTATTCATTTAAGTCTTGGAGTTTAAATAATAGCAGATACCAATGGCTGTATACATATGTTTTTACCAGTGTATACTACCATAGGAGTTTCTTTAAACCAACATGTTTTAAAAACCGCAGAGTGCATTAAATCACGATGACAGATCTACCCCTCCCCACCTCACGTGAATGTGGATAGTTACATTAAAACATCTTATGGCTGTCGGAGTTATAAGCGTGGCTCTGTACCAGGATATAACTTTAGGCTATATGTCGCGTTGGGCTTGGGTTTGGTCGACTGTTTAGAACTGCTCTCGCTGCTATTGTTAACATCTGTGGTGGAGGATAGTTTTTACGGGCTCATAGAATGCTTGTGTTGCTGGATTAAAAAGACACCACTAAATATCATTGTATTCTCAGCTGGGAGAGGCTCTTTTAAAGAAGTTCCTATTAAATTTTAACATGTTTTAAAAAGAATTTTTCATTCATTAGTGTTATGAATCGCGAAAGTTAATTAAAGGATGTTAATTAAATTAATTGATTAAGTATTGAATGTCTATATACCAGGAGCATGTCAAAGACATATCAAGGGGTATGTCAAAGGCGTGCCATGGATATGCTAAAGGCATGCCAAGGCCTACCAAGATCATCGTTTTTACAATACCCCTCCACTATATTGCGGTTACGAAGAGATACGCGAGAATCTTGTATGATGAAGGGAAATAGCATTTCGGGAAATAATATATCTGTACTTACTTGAATTTTACACGTTTGTAATTTTTTTTTTTTAAATGTGGTAATGGGAAAAATTAACATTTTGTTAAAATGTTCCAAAACCGTAAAAAAGTAACAAAAAATGTGGTAATGGGCAAAATTAACATTTTGCATCTTTTATTTGAAAATGTTAATTTCTCTATGGGAATTAACATGGGTTTTCACACTTTTGTAATTTTTTTTCAAAAAATGTGGTAATGGGAAAAATTAACTTTTTGCACAAAATGTCTCAAAAACGTAAAAAAGTAACAAAAAATGTGGTAATGGGCAAAATTAACATTTTGCGATTTTTTTTTAAATGCCAATTTCTCTATGGGAATTAACATGGGTTTTCGCACTTTTGTAATTTTTTTACAAAAAAATGTGCGTTTTTACAAAAATGTCACTAAAAATGTGGTAATGGGCAAAATTAACATTTCGCACAAAATGCTGCAAAAACGTAAAAAAACAAAAAAAATGTGTGTTTTTTACAAAAATGTGATAAAAAAGCGAGTTTTTAAAGTAGCAGAATCGCGTGAATTGGGTGTATGGGAGGGGGTGTGTTTCCCCCACCGGTCTTGGATTTCAAAATTTTAATATTCCCAAAAATAAATATTTTTAAATAATCGTGAAAGTGTCCAAAATACTCTAGTGTTATGAATCTCACAAGTTAATTAAAGGATGATAATTAAATAAAGTCTTGGAGTTTAAATAATAGCAGATACCAATGGCTGTATGCATATGTTTTTACAAGTGTACTACTACCATAGGGGGTTTCTTTAAACCAACATGTTTTAATACGTGCGTTATTCTAAGAGGGAGAAACGCCTAATATGGTGATACATATGACACACGCGCTCAGCACAAATCGATGGAAATAAATGCTGAGATAGTTTTTAAAGACGAGACTTTGAAATTTTTCTCGATAAATAAGGTATTTGAGGTTATTTAACGTGTGAATGATCGATACATGCCAATAAAATGAGGAACTAGGCTAAGTTTACAAGTATAGGACTTTAAAGTTTTGATGTTTTAGGGGTAGAACTTGAATTTATAATTAAACATGATTTATACTAACTACTGCAAAGGGAGAAATGCATAGCGAAAGGGGATTATGTGTGTATATACTATATATATATAATGCATATAACCAACACCCACCGGTGGAATGCAGATCTAAGATATTATTTTTAGGAGAAGACATGGGATTCTTAAGCAAATGGAGTATTTAGAGGCATTTAAAGAGATATAAACATATGATAAGGTAACATCCATAATACACACAACTAATATAGGACAGCGAAAGGAAAACTTTAGTATTGCTTAGAGACCGAACTTCAAATTTTTAAGTAAATGTAGGTGTTTGGAAAATTTTTAATGAACTATGTGCGATACTCCGATCACAGTGGTGGAAAAGTGACAGTTTTTAAAGATGTGACTTTAACTTTTTTCAATTAAGTGAAGAATCTACTAAATATTAGAGGGTGCTAGCGCTTACCGAGAGTTTTATGTATAATACACATAAGCAGCATATAACATTAGGAAGGGGATATTAGAAAAAATTTTAAAGATAGGACTTTAGATTTTGGAACTAAATGAGATATCAAGAAACATTTAAAGGGGATGAAAACATCTAATGAGGCGGAATGGGGGTGTACTTACCCAAGATACACAGCACTGACATTATTCACTAAGATAAATTTTTTTTAAAGTAAAGACTTTAGAAGTTTCACATAAAAGGCAATTTATACTAGTTTTTAAAGAAATGAAAACGCCCAGCGAGATGACTTAGAATGAATACAACGCCGATATATATAACAGTGAAAAGAAAGCTTAAATATTATTTAAAGACTGCACTTCAAATTTCAAAGTAAATGTACATACCCAGAAACTTTTAATGGACTAGTATAATACACATACTCGATATAACAGTTAAATGACGAACTAAGAATAATTTACTTAAGAATAATGTAACTTTGGATTTTTTTAGTTAAATAGGGATTTCAGCTAATTTTTAGAGGGATAGAAAGGTATACTAAACGGTGTACAACAAATTTTCAGAAGGGACTTAGGGAATTTGCTGGCTAAATAGGGATTTCTACTAACTTTTAAGGAATAGAAACACATACTGAAGAGTATAGAGCGTAATCATTACTAACACCTAGTGCTAAAATGAGGAATTAGAGTAATATTTTGGGGATGGGACTTTAGATTTTTAAGTAAATGTTATGTTTAAAAACTTTTAAAGTAGCGTAAATACCTACTAAGATGACATATGCGATACACATAGCCAATACATAGTTATTAAATAGGGAAAAGCTAAGATAGCTTTTTAGAATAACACCTAAAATTTTTTCTAACTAAGCGCAATATATCAGCACTTAAAGGGGACGAATACGAAGATTCAGACGGCATGTGTGATACACATCGCGGACACATAATAGTTAAATGTTAATTTAAGTAAGTTTTTAAGGACAGAACTCTGATTTTTTTGGGTAAATGAGATGTTTAAGAACATTTAAAGAGTCAAAAACACCTAATAAAGTGGTATGAGATGATTTCATCATCATCAGATAACAGCGAAATGGGGATACTACAAATATTTTAAAGGGGAATCCTTAAAATTTCTAAGTAAATAACCTTTAAAGGGGCGAAAAATATGTAGTGAAGTTGTGTAGATAATACAGATCATCGACATTCTAAAACAGACAAGACATGTCTATACAAGATAAAAAATGTTGTACGTTAGTATAAACATACATTATTCTATGTAGCAATGTAATACATACCCCAAGATTTATATAAAGTAATCGTGAATCCATTATACTATTCCCATCAGAAATCAGCTAAAATATTAAAATTACCAAGCTGAATAACATATCTAGATACTAAAACACCAACAAACTACATTAAATTGATAAAAATCTTAACTAAATAAAATAATGAAGCTGTAACATACTATAAAAATACTAAGTTTAATAAAATTATAGAATAAAATCATATTAAAGCAAGTACTTACATGTTCAATCCGACTCAAAAATGCTGCATTAGGTGTAGGCCAATGAATAATGACAGATATAACATCTCCAGCTTTACCAACTAAAACCGACATATTCGCAGAACAACTTGAAACGCGTCTTAACAGCACGAAATCCACAGCAGAAATGACAAAATCGATACTTGAACGTCACCGACACCCCCTACACGACAAGGTCACATCAAGGTCATATCATGGTTACTGTTAAACTATGGTATATAAAATAGAATCACATATTAAAAAATAATAGATTTTAATAAAATGATTAAAGAAAATCCCTTTGTGATCATGAATGGTCTGTCTATTTTTACCGTGTGTATGTGTGTGTGTGTATGTGTGTATGTGAGTGTGTGTGTGTGTGTGTGTGTGTGTGTATGTGTGTAATTATACCTTAAAAAGCTATATATCTGTAGTATCCCAACAGATACTAATATTTGTTTTACACATTTAGTTAAAACTTTTTTTTAATTACACTTAGAATAAGTGCAACTGAAATAAAGTTTTTCTAAGTTTGAAGAACAAATATTAGTATCCGTTGGGATACTACAGATATATAGCTTTTTAAGGTATAATTACACACACACACACACACACACACACACACACACACACACACACACACACACACACACACACACACATACACACATACACACACACACATACACACGGTAAAAATAGACGGACCATTCATGATCACAAAGGGATTTTCTTTAATCATTTTATTAAAATCTATTATTTTTTAATATGTGATTCTATTTTATATACCATAGTTTAACAGTAACCATGATATGACCTTGATGTGACCTTGTCGTGTAGGGGGTGTCGGTGACGTTCATGTATCTATTTTGTCATTTCTGCTGTGGATTTCGTGCTCTTAAGACGCGTTTCAAGTTGTTCTGCGAATATGTCGGTTTTAGTTGGTAAAGCTGGAGATGTTATATCTGTCATTATTCATTGGCCTACACCTAATGCAGCATTTTTTAGTCGGATTGAACATGTAAGTACTTGCTTTAATATGATTTTATTCTATAATTTTATTAAACTTAGTATTTTTATAGTATGTTACAGCTTCATTATTTTATTTAGATAAGATTTTTATCAATTTAATGTAGTTTGTTGGTGTTTTAGTATCTAGATATGTTATTCAGCTTGGTAATTTTATTATTTTAGCTGATTTCTGATGGGAATAGTATAATGGATTCACGATTACTTTATATAAATCTTGGGGTATGTATTACATTGCTACATAGAATAATGTATGTTTATACTAACGTACAACATTTTTTATCTTGTATAGACATGTCTTGTCTGTTTTAGAATGTCGATGATCTGTATTATCTACACAACTTCACTACATATTTTTCGCCCCTTTGAAGGTTATTTACTTAGAAATTTTAAGGATTCCCCTTTAAAATATTTGTAGTATCCCCATTTCGCTGTTATCTGATGATGATGAAATCATCTCATACCACCTTATTAGGTGTTTTTGACTCTTTAAATGTTCTTAAACATCTCATTTACCCAAAAAAATCAGTGTTCTATCCTTAAAAACTTACTTAAATTAACATTTAACTATTATGTGTCCGCGATGTGTATCACACATGCCGTCTGAATCTTCGTATTCGTCCCCTTTAAGTGCTGATATATTGCGCTTAGTTAGAAAAAATTTTAGGTGTTATTCTAAAAAGCTATCTTAGCTTTTCCCTATTTAATAACTATGTATTGGCTATGTGTATCGCATATGTCATCTTAGTAGGTATTTACGCTACTTTAAAAGTTTTTAAACATAACATTTACTTAAAAATCTAAAGTCCCATCCCCAAAATATTACTCTAATTCCTCATTTTAGCACTAGGTGTTAGTAATGATTACGCTCTATACTCTTCAGTATGTGTTTCTATTCCTTAAAAGTTAGTAGAAATCCCTATTTAGCCAGCAAATTCCCTAAGTCCCTTCTGAAAATTTGTTGTACACCGTTTAGTATACCTTTCTATCCCTCTAAAAATTAGCTGAAATCCCTATTTAACTAAAAAAATCAAAAGTTAAATTATTCTTAAGTAAATTATTCTTAGTTCGTCATTTAACTGTTATATCGAGTATCTGTATTATACTAGTCCATTAAAAGTTTCTGGGTATGTACATTTACTTTGAAATTTGAAGTGCAGTCTTTAAACAATATTTAAGCTTTCTTTTCACTGTTATATATATCGGCGTTGTATTCATTTTAAGTCATCTCGCTGGGCGTTTTCATTTCTTTAAAAACTAGTATAAATTGCCTTTTATGTGAAACTTCTAAAGTCTTTACTTTAAGAAAAATTTATCTTAGTGAATAATGTCAGTGCTGGGTATCTTGGGTAAGTACACCCCCATTCCGCCTCATTAGATGTTTTCATCCCCTTTAAATGTTTCTTGATATCTCATTTAGTTCCAAAATCTAAAGTCCTATCTTTAAAAAATTTTCTAATATCCCCTTCCTAATGTTATATGCTGCTTATGTGTATTATACATAAAACTCTCGGTAAGCGCTAGCACCCTCTAATATTTAGTAGATTCTTCACTTAATTGAAAAAAGTTAAAGTCACATCTTTAAAAACTGTCACTTTTCCACCACTGTGATCGGAGTATCGCACATAGTTCATTAAAAATTTTCCAAACACCTACATTTACTTAAAAATTTGAAGTTCGGTCTCTAAGCAATACTAAAGTTTTCCTTTCGCTGTCCTATATTAGTTGTGTGTATTATGGATGTTACCTTATCATATGTTTATATCTCTTTAAATGCCTCTAAATACTCCATTTGCTTAAGAATCCCATGTCTTCTCCTAAAAATACTATCTTAGATCTGCATTCCACCGGTGGGTGTTGGTTATATGCATTATATATATATAGTATATACACACATAATCCCCTTTCGCTATGCATTTCTCCCTTTGCAGTAGTTAGTATAAATCATGTTTAATTATAAATTCAAGTTCTACCCATAAAACATCAAAACTTTAAAGTCCTATACTTGTAAACTTAGCCTAGTTCCTCATTTTATTGGCATGTATCGATCATTCACACGTTAAATAACCTCAAATACCTTATTTATCGAGAAAAATTTCAAAGTCTCGTCTTTAAAAACTATCTCAGCATTTATTTCCATCGATTTGTGCTGAGCGCGTGTGTCATATGTATCACCATATTAGGCGTTTCTCCCTCTTAGAATAACGCACGTATTAAAACATGTTGGTTTAAAGAAACCCCCTATGGTAGTAGTACACTTGTAAAAACATATGCATACAGCCATTGGTATCTGCTATTATTTAAACTCCAAGACTTTATTTAATTATCATCCTTTAATTAACTTGTGAGATTCATAACACGCAAGTATTTTGGACACTTTCACGATTATTTAAAAATATTTATTTTTGGGAATATTAAAATTTTGAAATCCAAGACCGGTGGGGGAAACACACCCCCTCCCATACACCCAATTCACGCGATTCTGCTACTTTAAAAACTCGCTTTTTTATCACATTTTTGTAAAAAACACACATTTTTTTTGTTTTTTTACGTTTTTGCAGCATTTTGTGCGAAATGTTAATTTTGCCCATTACCACATTTTTAGTGACATTTTTGTAAAAACGCACATTTTTTTGTAAAAAAATTACAAAAGTGCGAAAACCCATGTTAATTCCCATAGAGAAATTGGCATTTAAAAAAAAATCGCAAAATGTTAATTTTGCCCATTACCACATTTTTTGTTACTTTTTTACGTTTTTGAGACATTTTGTGCAAAAAGTTAATTTTTCCCATTACCACATTTTTTGAAAAAAAATTACAAAAGTGTGAAAACCCATGTTAATTCCCATAGAGAAATTAACATTTTCAAAAAAAAGATGCAAAATGTTAATTTTGCCCATTACCACATTTTTTGTTACTTTTTTACGGTTTTGGAACATTTTAACGAAATGTTAATTTTTCCCATTACCACATTTTAAAAAAAAAAAAATTACAAAAGTGTAAAATTCAAGTAAGTACAGTTATATTATTTCCCGAAATGCTATTTCCCTTCATCATACAAGATTCTCGCGTATCTCTTCGTAACCGCGATATAGTGGAGGGGTATTGTAAAAACGATGATCTTGGTAGACCTTGGCATGCCTTTAGCATATCCATGGCACGCCTTTGACATACCCCTTGACATGTCTTTGACATGCTCCTGGTATATAGACATTCAATACTTAATCAATTAATTTAATAAACATCCTTTAATTAACTTTCGAGATTCATAACCCTAATGAATGAAAGATTATTTTTAAAACATGTTAAAATTTAATAGGAACTTCTTTAAAAGAGCCTCTCCCAGCTGAGAATACAATGATATTTAGTGGTGTCTTTTTAATCTAGCAACACAAGCATTCTATGAGCCCGTAAAAACTATCCTCCACCACAGATGTTAACAATAGCAGCAAGAGCAGTTCTAAACAGTCGACCAAACCCAAGCGCAACGCGACATATAGCCTAAAGTTATATCCTGGTACAGAGCCACGCTTATAACTCCGACAGCCATAAGATGTTTTAATGTAACTATCCACATACACGTGAGGTGGGGAGGGGTAGATCTGTCATCGTGATTTAATGCACTCTGCGGTTTTTAAAACATGTTGGTTTAAAGAAACTCCTATGGTAGTATACACTTGTAAAAACATATGTATACAGCCATTGGTATCTGCTATTATTTAAACTCCAAGACTTAAATGAATACACGATTCATAACACTCAAGTATTTTGGACACTTTCCCGATTATTTAAAAATATTTATTTTTGGGAATGTTTATTTTTACAAATATTAAAATTTTGAAATCCAAGACCGGTGGGGGAAACACACCCCCTACCATACACCCAATTCACGCGATTCTGCTACTTTAAAAACTCGCTTTTTTATCACATTTTTGTAAAAAACACACATTTTTGTTGTTTTTTTACGTTTTTGCAACATTTTGTGCGAAATGTTAATTTTGCCCATTACCACATTTTTAGTGATATTTTTGTAAAAACGCACATTTTTTTGTAAAAAAATTACAAAAGTGCGAAAACCCATGTTAATTCCCATAGAGAAATTGGCATTTTAAAAAAAAATCGCAAAATGTTAATTTTGCCCATTACCACATTTTTTGTTACTTTTTTACGTTTTTGAGACATTTTGTGCAAAAAGTTAATTTTTCCCATTACCACATTTTTTGAAAAAAAATTACAAAAGTGTGAAAACCCATGTTAATTCCCATAGAGAAATTAACATTTTCAAAAAAAAGACGCAAAATGTTAATTTTGCCCATTACCACATTTTTTGTTACTTTTTTACGGTTTTGGAACATTTTAACAAAATGTTAATTTTTCCCATTACCACATTTTAAAAAAAAAAAAAATACAAACGTGTAAAATTCAAGTAAGTACAGATATATTATTTCCCGAAATGTTATTTCCCCTCATCATACAAGATTCTCAAGTATCTCTTCGTAACCGCGATATAGCGGAGGGGTATGTAATAACAATGGCCTTGGCATGTAATAACATGTCCTTGGCACGCTCCTAGCATACGGATATTCATTACTTAATTACTTTATTTAATTATCCTCATTAACACCTTTAATTCATTTTAAAAAAAGAAAAAAATACGAATATTTCGTACTTAATTAACTCATTTAGAAAAAAATAAAAAAATCCCAACAATCAGAAAAATCCCAATTTTAATTCCAATTTTCGCCGCTAGGGGGCGCTGATGGCACTGCACAGCCTTCGTCGGTGTTGCCATCCAGAAAAAAGTTTCTTCCATACTTAGAAAAAATCTCATCCAAAAAATTTATTTCCACCTCAACCCCTCGTACAAGACTACGACATCGTTGCCACCCGACAAAAAGTTTCTCCAAAATTTTCACCCCCACCTTTTTTCATTTTCCCTCCCCTTTTACACCCCTCCTCTTTTACACCCCTCCCCTTTTACACCTTTCCCTCCCCTTTTACACCTCGGAACGCCGCGTGCTGTTGGCCATCTCGGGTGCGGTATCCCCGTGGTTTGCGCGCTAGATTTGCACGCTGCCACAAATGCCGCCGTGTTCATGCGGAGTACGATCACGTTAAACATGTGGGTCCGTAAGTCCTTCCGAGAGGTTGGTGGTAGGGGAAGGAGGGTACGGTCCCTGTGGATGCCTCCCCCACTGGGTTCCGGTATAAATTGGGTGGCACTTCCCGGCCGTCCATACAGTTACCTTACACCTTTCTGGTAGGTCGGACGGTCTGGGTCTCAACAACAACAACCCCCGTCCAGGATTACGGAATTCAAGATGGCGGCCATTGCACAGCTTTGCACAGCATTGCACAGCCTTCGCAGCAAAACCGGCTTTCCTCTACTACTTTCGATGACGTTATTTTAATAAAGCTCATTATATTTCTGATAAAGTTTTCAAATATAATAAATAGTAGTATTGTGATAATTTTAAAAGTATCACCGCTGAATGTATCGCATTTCAAAGATGTTTAAATAAAATTGCATTGCAGTTGGAAAGTGTTTCATAATCAATGCTTTATCCATGATTGATCTTTCTTGTTTAGTATTCAAATCGGAAAAAAAATTAATAAAAATCGTCTGCGTATGAACAAACACATTAGATGCAATTGCGTTCCTGAGCAACATAATATAAGAAATAATCTTCCTCATAAAACGTTGATAATTAAATAACTATTTTGATTTCTTAATACTTTTCATTGTTGAGAAAGAGTCCGTGACAAATAAACCATGCTGATAGAGTTTCCATTTTAGTTTGTGTGTTAAACTTGCCATTTCCAAGAGGGACTGGCATTAACTACCCTCTAAACTTGGAGATAGAGTTTTCATTTACTTTCACGTTTAAAACCAGCTATTTCCAACCTTTTTTGTTTGGAGAAAAAATGGAGTTGGAGAGGAGTATTCCTGTGAAAGTTTCGTTTTTCATTAATATCTCAACAATCCCTGAAACCCGATAATCCTAGAAACTCAAAACATAGACTAAATTTTATGTGGGGCTATTTCACGGCTACCCACAAAATTGCATTAATTTCGGTATATCCATTCTCTCGTGATGATGAAACAAACACACACACACACAAATACATAGACAGATTTTTAATTTCATTTATATAGATCATTGAAGTATTTTTGACATTTGAGACATATGCATTGATCATACTGATTGAAAAATGTTTATTTTCTTTATGCGCACGAACTATAATGGTCTGTCCTAACATTTCATTTTACTCTGAATTCAAATACAGGGTGTCCCAAAAAGATTGAAACGCGCTTTAATTCTTTACCTGTTGGAGTTAAGTGGGCAATGTAAATTTCAAAAATGTTGAAAATAAGGTAGGAAATAAGACTATGTAAATGAAATAGTCCACCATTCATTTCAAAAAGTTACACTTTTTAAATTGTTATACAAATCTGGCGACAAATTTGGTCAATCAGAAAATATTTATTTTTAATGCAACAAGATCATTAAAAAAACCGCATATCTGTATCTTTAAAATTGAGCGAGTTATATTTAATTGAAAATTGAAAATTGTGAATGGGACCATATATCAAATTAGAAATATAAATTTGTGACATATCACAAAAAAGATAAAACTGAATGATAATGCATAGGACACCCAACCGCATTGTGAGTACCACTGCTTTATATGATCTCTGGCTGTGTAATGCTTTATTTAGATGCAGTTGTGATAAAAAAAATTTAACATATTAACGTATTTTTGATCTAAACAATTTCCATCGTCAATTTATTTATGATCCCTATTTTCACTGATGAAACAGCCTTTCACATGGTACGGAAAAGTGGCATAAATCAGATTTTTTTCCTTTATCATAATTCAGTGGATTTTAAAGTTATGAGGGGATTTTATGATCTTGTTCATTAAAAATAAAAATTTTCTGATTTACCAAACTTGTCTAAGGGGGTCGTAAAAAAGTGTAACTTTTTGAAAATTAATGGGAGGACTATTTCATTAACTTAGTCTTATTTCCTACCTTATTTTCAACATTTTTGCAATTTACATTACCCACTTATCTCCAACAGGTAAAAAATTAAAGCGCGTATCAATCTTTTTGGAACACCCTGTATATGTTTAGATATATTTATCACATAAAATATTCATATGACACATGCTTTAATTGTGAAAAAAACATATTTTTTAACGATAGTATACAACTTTTATATTAAAATGTAACAATGAGTTATATTTTTAAAAAATTAAATTATATCGGTAAATTATATTTTGCCTATGGAAATGTTTTGGTCACGTCACTTTGTATACAGAATGAAGTTCATAATATTATTTGTTTACGAAAAGTTTGTCTCTAAATTCAAATATATGTATAGATATATTTATCACTTAAAACTTCATATAACACATGGTTTAAATGTGAAAAAACACATATTTTAATGATGTAGTATATAACCTTTATATTAAAATGTAACAATGAATAACTTTAAGTTATATTTTGACTATGGAAAGGTTTGGGTCACCTCACTTTGTATACAGAAGTTTATAATATTATTTGATTACTAAATAAAGTCTGTCTCTGAATTTAAAATCTGAGTTCACTACTCACATAGCGGATGGTATCAGGATGCTATAAAAGCTCCCTTGACTCACTAGAATTTGAGTAACTGTGAAACATGAGAAATAAAATTATTCACTTAGCAAAAGATAAGTCAAGCCTCTTGCGTTGCATGTTCAGGTATGCCAGATTACTAAAAAATCGAAATCAGAATTAAAATTTTACTAATATAATTTAGTATAATATCTAATTGATTTGGAAGAATCGAAAACAGAATATGTGAATACGATTATTCACTTAATCTGGCAATTCTATAGAAGAATTTTTTCAATGAGTATGTAGGGGTCGATCTTAAAAAATCCAAACATCACTCGTTATTCAGTCGCCTTGGTTCGTACATTAAAACCAAATGTATCATTAGACTGCCTTCTATAAATGACTATGAATCTAATTATGTATCGCCTTCATATTAAATTTTGTACCAACACGATTTTTTCAAAGGGCAACGCCAACTTGTAGTAACAGATCGTGATTCTCCATGTCAAAATACCCCGAATTAATATAAAATTTGTATATTTTACTCAAGACGTTAGGAAGTTGTAATTGCTTGAAATTGCAAGCTTCTAATATTAAATGGTGCTGCAATTTTTCTTTTATATTTTCTAAATTAATTAGCCTGTCGAAATAATTAATTATGAAATCATATTTGAAAAAATTTGAATAGAAAAGTGGGCAAATTTTAACAGCAATAGAATTTTACACAAAACCACTTTGTAACTTTAGTGTGTTAAATTTTAGTCCATTCCTTTAATGGCAAATTAGAAAGTCGATCCAGCTTAGATCCATGCTTGCCATATCGGTTTCTCGTACATAATTTTAAATTTAATATTATACAATCTTTACATATAACATAAATTTAATTTCTACGCTCATTCGAAGTCGAAATCAATAATAAATCGATAAATTGCAAATTAAAGTAGATGGATATATTTCTTCAATGTAACGAATGCCTTTGAGGGATAGGTAAACAAAGACAGACTAAATTTCCATACTTGTGACTTTGTATAGCTAAATACACAACAGATTAGGGCTATCTCATTGAAAATAGGATTAATAATATATTGTTTAATTGCTTTCGACTTGCATTTGCCAGACATAGAGATGACTTCGAAGAACATTTGTGTTTGCAAATTTTATTATGTGTATCTAGGTTTGAAGGTAAGCTATTCCATAAAATGTTAGATCCTCCATGAAAACAAAATGCTGTGACTATTAGACAAAACGTTAAAATGCCAAATTATCTATTTTTATGAATATGTCGTAAGATTAAAATAAATTAGCTGTCTGCTTCAAGTCAGCAGCTGTAGGTTTGTTGTATGGGTAAACGCGTGAATATATTTAAAAATTGTTCATGATTTAATATATATTAATTAGTGAGAAATGTATAATGGTATATTTCTTATTTTGGGAAAATTTAACGTTTTCTTGATATTTAAATTGAAAGGCACCAAATCATAGGAAATGCTGATCATCAACATGGGAATTACCTTCTCATAACTGTAAACGATGATGATCTTCAAAGGTCGAGGTATCGAGGCGATGGCTGTAAGGGAACCTCAATTCGTGATGACAAATTCGCACTATACATCTTATTGAGTTGTAATGTTTATTAGAAATTATATTAAGTTGCAGCAAATTATATAGTAATGAGCTTATCTTTATATATTGGTAATTATTTTAAGATTTGTCTTTTGGCTAATAATTTCATGTGCCAAGCACGAAAAAAAATGAAATGTCGATTAATGTCTTAATGAAATACGCATTTGTGTGCTAAAACAAATAAAAAAGCCAAACACCCCTTTATATTTCTTTGTCGCCCAGATGCTCGATCACATACGGCTACACCCATTAAGAGGGTGGATATATATATATATATATATATATATATATATATATATATATATATATATATATATATATATATATATATATATATATATATATATATATATATATATATATGCGTAGTTTTCGATAAATTTCAATTTTTATTTATATATATATATATATATAATCTGGAATACTCTTCCTCAGGTACAACTTCAAAACCCACGTCGTATAGAAGCACTTTTTGCAGCGCGTTGTAGCTTCATCAAATACTGATTTTCGACATGTAATATATATATATATATATATATATATATATATATATTGCTTTTCAATTTAATCATTTATTTGTATCAATACATGTCGTTTGTTGATTTCATTCAATTCTGGTGATTCCTTCATGGTGTTATACTTTTTACAAGCAGGAGTTTATATACAGACGAGACAAAACATGAAAAACACCTACTTAAAATGATGTGGGTCCGCCCGGGGCCGGCGGGATTAGTTCTGCTCCTTATCGGGCCTATGCCTGCGGCACTGCTGTAGCTCGTGACGTCATAAAGTGCATCCCACAATTTGCAACTTACAGCATGTGTTTGAAAGTATGATCGTGTAAATATTGACAAAGATACAGATGTATCCTATTAAGATTAGCTATATCGTTAATATCTTTATTATCTAGGTAATAATAATAATGCATGGTGTTGTTAATTTCTAATATTTAAGGGAAAAAGTAATCAATTTGTCCACTTTTTTCAAGATACTTAAAGTGATGCACATGCAGTATAGGTCTAACGAACGTATCACCGAAAGGGTTCTTTTAAGTGTATTTTTAAAATCTAGAACATGATTAGAAGTGATCTAGAACTAGATTCATGGATGTCAAGATTTTAGGTAGTGTAATTTTTTCAAATCCAACGTCAAATTCGTCCGTTGAACGAGTATTTTTGCTACGTAAGAAGCTGATGGAAATCGCTGAACAATGAATGTAAATTCAGGAAAACAATTTCAGAATACAAAAGCTGTAAATTTGGAAATACAAAATGAAGTAGAAAATGAAAATTTTATCATTTTTAACTTTTCAAAGGTATAAATAAACATACCTTAATGGAATAAGTAGAATGCAAATACATGTTTTTTTATTTATGCATTAGCATAATGAAATTTTTCTTAGTAAGGTTTGTTGTTGTCAATATAAACAATTGTTCGATTTATATATGTAAAGTGTAGAGTTAGACATTTTTGCGGTTTGTCGTTGCACCCCTCTAAAATTTTTGGTACCCCCCCCCCCCCCCCAAAAAAAAAAATTCATGGATTATACACCCTCAAATATTTTGGTGTAGGTAATTAAAAAAGTAAATGTGCAGAAAATTTCATGTACGTGTTTTGATTTTTTATTAGTGAGTCAAAAAGGAATCATTGACCTGCAATTTGTAAATGGTCTATGGGCAATTGTCATATTGTCGTAGCTAAAGGCAAGATTAAAATTGAGAATGTTATTGCTACAGTACTATCAATTAATGAATAATGTAACTTTATACTTTCAATCATCTGACTTCCAAAGAGACTGGAAACCAATGGTTTTATTTATTTTATGCACATGTGTATTAAATATAAAAATGTGAAATACACAAATCATTGTTTTTTTTTTTTTTTAATTACAAAAAAAAATCTGAATTTCATAATTTTTTTTTGGAAAAACTGAAATTCATATTGGCTCCGAAAACTTTTCGTGGATTATTTAGCTTATTATTGTTTCATTAAAATGCAGATGACAACACTCAGCAACCTTAAAGTGTTAAAAGTAGAATTTTCAAAACTTCACATCACAGGTGAAAATCGGCTGTCAAAAAGTAAGGTCTAAAATTATTTTCGTTGAAAAAAAAAAACAGGTAAGATTTAAGCTATTAAAATAAGTTTGGTAAAATAGTTTGTCATTGTAATACAGTATTATATTTGATATTCAATCGATTTATTCAAATTTATTAAATTATTTCTGTTGTAAAAAAGCGTATAACCTGAAAACGATTTTTTAGTTTTTTTAAAATTATTACTATTTGAGACTACTGTCTTTTCCTGTCATTCACGCTAATCTCTACATTTCATTTAACCAAAACAGGGATTTCAATTTAATCTGAAAGTGCACAATAACAAAAAATAAATATTTTTATATCTCAACCCTGCTGTCAATTACAAATATAACTTCCGGAATAGTCGTTCATAATGGGCGTGATCACTTATTGACGGTTGAAATATAAATCTAATGTCTGTATTATTATGTATGTATATTATTATTAAGTATGTATGCATATTATTATTATGTATGCATATTATTATTAAGTATATATATATTATTAAGTATGTATGTATATGACTATTAAGTATGTATTATTATTAATTATATATATATATATTATTAAGTATGTATGTATATTACTATTAAATAAGTATTAATATTATATTAATTAATAGTATTAAATAATTATTAATAGTATATTAATTATTATTACTATTAAGTATGTATGTATATTAGGATATATGTTAAGTAAATCTGACAGTTAAAACTTTTGAAAGACCTTATTACCAAAATGTTTTAGGAGAACTATGTAATTAGAAATTTAATTAACTCTGCCCAAAAGCATTATTATATATATATAAGAGGTCATAATGTGTTTCTGTGCATTAGGTTATTTAGGAACAAAAACCAGATTTCTCAAGTAAATGAATTTTATGAAAAAGTAAAATTCAAAAGGTTAAAACCTGGCATTGAATCTTTTAGAAGAAAGGAAAAAAAACCTCGTAACTACGGAAATATTCAGTATTTTTTTACTTTACAATCTTATTTATATTCCTTCTTTATATATATAATTTGTTTTCGTTATATTTATTCAATTAAATCATTTTTACTAAAGAACTGGAGCAAAGTGTAAACGCCGTGGATGGGATGTAAGTTGTGACGTCACGAAACCTGCATCTAGGCCCGATAAGAAGAAGAAATCCCGCCGGCCCCGGTCCGCCTCCTTTTACTAAAAGAGTCTGTATCCGATATGAGGCATAGATGCAACGAGATCGTGGTAGGTAGTTGTTGACATCATTTCATACCATATCTACAAGACAAGATCCTGTAGTTCCTGTAAATTATGGGGTTGGTGTGATGCTGCTCATAAGCGTTTCTCTAAGTCATCCCTCAAATGTTCGATAGGATTCATGTCTAGTGAATTTAGGGGGCATGCCATTCAAAAGAATTCCCCATCATGTTCTTAGAACCATTCCTGCACCTTGTTCGCAGTATGACAGGGTGCAATGTCTTATTAAAAGGTGCCATCATGTTCAGGTAAAGATCAGCTTTCAGAGTTCCTACTCCAGGGTTGAGGGGGTTTTGTGCTCCCCAAAAAAGTATTCCCCATACCATCAAACCGCCACCACTAGCCTGTGTGTGTCCCGCAGTGCATCAAGGTGCTAAGGTTTCCTTGGTAAACTGCACACATAAGCTCTCCCATGCAAAAAAAATCGGGATTCGTCGAACCATGCAACCTCCTTTCAATCATGGATGGTCCAATGGCAATGATTATGTGCCCATTGCAGGTATTTATAATGATGAATGGCGGTGAGTATGGGCCCATAAATAGGTCTGCCACTACGGACACCCATATCTAACAGTCTACCATGAACTGTGTGTACGGACACATTAGCCCCATCCCCATGATTGAAATTAGAGGTGCTTACAGTATCTCTCCTGACTCTGTGGACAAGACGAGTAATTATCCGCTGACCTCTGGTATCATTAAAGAATAGCCATCCTATGCCTCACTCGATGGCTTGAGGTATCACCTGTTTCAGACGATCTTTGATACATACTTACTTACTGCATAACATGAACAGCTTACCAGCATCACTGTTTCTGAAATGCAGTTATCTAAATGTCGTGCTATGAGAATCTGCCTTTTGTCAAAATCTGATAAATCCTTTCCTTTCTCCATGTTGCAGCAAAACGAAGTACTGACTATGAGAGAAGCAACCCAGGTTTTACTTAGCAAATTCCTAACCTTGATATGTGCTGTACTTTTGCTGCGGATGCAAAAATTTGAAAGGACATAGTAAATTGACACGTGTGAGAAATCTTACTGAGCAACAAAGAGCTTTGTGGGTAATATCCAAACCTATTAATCACAAATAAACATGGCAATGCAAGAATTTTGTGGGACTTCTTCTTATGCTACTGGCAAACAAGACGTGACCATGTCAAGTGCTCGAATGAAAAGGGACAAAGAAAAATTATCGAATTTATCAGACAGTTGAATATTTTCCAGCATAGCGAAGCCCTTCATAATGTATAGTCAGTGGTATTACAGCTGACGGTAAACCTAACGCTGACCAAGCAAAAGTTATTGGAAATGAAATTATGAAAAATATGACAGGCAAGACGGTACATCTTCAACGGAAATAAGTAGGTGCGCAATTTCAATTCGAAGTACACAGTAAAATGTGGAAATGATTCTTTTCAAGTGGATTCAGAATGGTAATTTCAACGATTGTTGGTGTGTGCGCATACAAATATAAAAAATTTATCTAATCTATTCAAGGCATGCTAAATTTTGGGCTAGGATATTTGATAAATACTATTCAAAAAGTATATAATTCTCATCTAAAACACATAAAATCGTATCTAAATAATAATTGCCTAACGTGTTTGTGTCTTTATAGAACCTTAAGAAATCCCCATGTGACGTGGAAGACTGAATCTTTTCCCATATATAGTATCGTCTATGCCTGGGACAGAACCCATCCAGAAGTCTACTGACTTATCAGGCTGATACCCAGGCCCACTTATAATATTAATCACGAGGCAAAACACACGAGTTAAACTACATGAAATGACAACTCGCTTAACATAACTGAAAATTTCAGTTTTTTTCAATTTTTTAGTCAAAATGACTTATATTATCGTTAGTATAACTACTTTTTTTCTTTGGAAAATTTGTCAGCCATCTATAAAGTATACAAAAAATGTGTTCACAACGGTCAGACAGAAAGGCCTGCGCTGGGGGGGGGGGGGGGGGGCTGGATGTGAATCTTATAGGATTACGATATTCGGAGAAGTTTTAAAAATGCCATCGCACAAACTAATGTGAAAAATAATTTAAACGAAAATTTCTTGAAGTTTATTGGCTCTAGCATTCTAAAAGTCATATAATTTATTTTGAAAATGCACATAAAATATCTACTCGCTTCACATAATCACTATATAATTTAATTTTTAGGTGTGTCATTCAGAATAAGCTTCTGTATAAGCTATTAAAAAAACGTTTCTTCGAGGATCAAGAAGGACACGTGTGGATAGCTCTTCATTTCGGACTTATATGATGGCGATATTCACAGCGTTGTTGAAGGATGCTATCGTAGAAAGTATTCTACCAAAATTACAAAAACTCTATTATACCTTCAGACTGTTTTTATTGCATATATATATATATATATATATATATATATATATATATATATATATATATATATATATATATATATATATATATTCTTTTTTTTTTAATGGCCAGACTTGACTTTCGTCATTCGCTTATTGCATTCTAGAACTCTGTTTACTCGATTTTTCGTTTAAAATTGTAATAAAATAGTTAAAAGGCAAATTTCATAACATACAAAACCCGCCTATAAGGGGGCGTTCCCAAATAATATGGAAGACACTCATGGGCGTATGCAGGATTTTTTCCAGTGGGGTTCTAAAATAGACTGCATTCAAAATTTAAGGATTACTATCAACCTTTAATTTTTAGAGTTTCGAAATTAAAAAATAGAAATCCTCTTTATAGATGCCTGTATCAAACTGCCCACCCCCCATATTTTAAATATAATATGTTTATTAAACAATTTTAAAAATTAGCATGCAAATGTAACAAATTGATATAAATTTCGAAACATTTTTTTTTGGGGGGGGGGGGGGGGATTGGTAAGGAAATAAAAAACATATAAGCAATTACAGCAGGATGTCAAAGACACATTTTTATGACATAACACATGTTTTTTCGTTCTTGTCACAGTTTGTTTTAACTTATTAATTAAAAGACAAATGCCTACTAATATACACATAAGAGCTCAATACTATTTAACTTGATACAACTTACTGTAATCGCTAATATACAAATGAGCTTATAACTGAATAAAACGTAATGTGTCTGTTCCTGCCACTAACGTCTTGGATATGTTGCGGCGTAGAATCTACAGTGGTGCTCAAAAAATTTCATCACCTCTAAAAATTCAGTATTTCAAAATAAATGATTAATGTAATGTAACAAACCCTAATGTTGCATTCCATTTTAGTGTATTGACTTTTATATGAAATTTTCAAGTTTTATCTCTGTCTAGACATTATTATGGGCCGGAAAATATTATATCATGTTGTCTTAAAAAATTAACAAAATATTCATTTTGACTATGAAACACGAATGTCACATATTTCTTATTATTTTGTAATATTTCACACATAGGTATTCCTAGGTACATAAATTTTCTGCATTACTGCATATCCTCCTTTTCAATGTATTCATCAATATTAAACACTTTAAATATCACCTTAAATGTGTTACTGTTCTTTTTCACCAAAGTGGGTGATGCAACTTTTTGAATACCATTGCATCAATCTGCAAACAAGGTCGGTATCCTGTCGAAATGCAGGTAATTCTCACGTTGCACAAAGCGGATCTCCATAGCTGACTCTCATTAATGTTTTATAGAAGAACTTACTTTCAAACATAGCTGCCAAACATAAAATTGGCATAAATAGAATATTCTGCGCAATCATCGTTATGTCTTCTAAATGCAATTAATAATTCGAAAGTACACTGTTCACAACTGAAATCGCAACACGATAAAGTTGTAGGTGTAGCTTTATGTAAATCAGGCAATGGAAACAGCAAGGCGAGATATGCAAATGATCACAGTTTCGTTACGCATAGTGACGTAACACCTGACCTAGCAGCATAAAAGAGTCAGGTCAAGGAGGAGCGATATCACAGCTAATTGTAGCGTCATTGGTTTCAGGTTGTAAAAATCATCACAGTATGCCAAGAGTACGTCGACGTGCCGCATACGTTCAGTTGTCATCAACGGAACGGCAACAAATCATTGTTTTACGTGAGGGTGGAATGAGACTTCAAAGGATCGCTGAAATATTGGGTTGTGATGTGAGCACAGTTCAAAGGTGTGCGTTACCGTTCGTGAAAGGCAATGAAATAACACGAAGATCAGATAGTGGGGCTGCCAGGTGTACCACACCACGTGAAGATCGTATGCTTCTGAGAAGCATTGCTCGGGAGTCGTTTACCACAGTAACAGTGCTATAACTGCATTTATCCATCCCACACTACAGTTAGCGTGGTTTCGACGCAAATAAGTCGATACCGTTTGCATGACGCAGGACTCCGAGGTAGACGAATTTTTCGATATTTATCGTTTCAACGTCTTCATCGAATACATTGCCTCCAGTGATGTCAAATGAGACGCAATTAGTCGACAGAATGGCGAAACATTCTGTTCACGTATGAATCACGATTCTCTTTTGGCATACCAGATAGCCATACTCGCGTATGGCGGCGCTTTAAACAACGCCACCAGAAAGCCACCAACGCCATCAGTCGCCTCACAGCCCCCCTAAGTGGTACCATGGTTTGGGGTGGTATAACATTTAGTGGACGAACACATTTGGTCCACGTTTCTGGCAGTATCACGGCACAACGATACGTCTCTGACATTGTGAGACCCGTGGTACAACCATATCTGTCAACCCGGTCTGGACTGCTTTACCAGCAGGATAATGCCAGGCCACATACTGCACGGGTAACTATGAATAATCTACACGGTTTTGATATTCTGCCTTGGTCAGCACATTCTCCGGATTTGTCACCAATTGAGCATATCTGGGACATCATGGGTCGCCGATTAAGAGAACTCCCAATTCCAGAAAACCATGTTCAGTTACAAGACCAATTGCATGCTATATGAATGCCATCCCTCAGCACACCATTGACCATCACATTGACGGGATGCCTCGTCGTATTCAATCCTGCATAGCCGCTCACGGTGGGTCTATTCCATATTGATCTAATGTCAATAAAGTTCCACGCTTTCATTTTCCAGGTATGATTTTTTGATCATTCGCACATCTCTATGTTACAATTGTATTATGTAAATTTCATAAAGATGCATCAATTTCTTCATGGTGTTGCGATTTCAGTTGTGAACAGTGTAATTAAAAAAATTATATTATTATTATTTTTAATGGGGTATCCCAAATCTCTTATGCACCACATAAAGTCCCAAGAATGCAAATTCAGTCTTACATATTTTTCAAGGGTCCTCACAGTGATGAAATATATGGATTTAGTTTAATTTGCAATTTCACCCTTTATTGTTGTTGATTTCGACATTTGAATGAAATTAGAAATTAAATTATTTTATATAGAAAGCTTGTATAATATTCAGCGTAAAATTCAAGTTATAAACGAGAAATCGACATAGCATGCATTCATCTAATCGACATTCAAATTTGTCATTTAACATTAAATTATGTTTTGTTTTTCTAACACAAATGCAGTAACAACGTCTCGCGTAATTACTCATTGGACAAATGCCAAGAGTTGAAACTTTGCATTGCACTTCAATTTGGATATAGAATACATTGCTGAATCGAGTTTCAGTTTGATATTTCACTTAAAATTATGGATTTTTTTCTAACGCAAATGCAATAACAACGTCTCGCATAATCACTCATGGCACAAATGCCAAGAGTTGAAACTTTGCATTGCACTTCAATTTGGACATAGAATACATTGCTGAATCGAGTTTCAGTTTGATATTTCACTTAAAATTATGGATTTTTTTCTAACGCAAATGCAATAACAACGTCTCGCATAATCACTCATGGCACGAATGCCAAGAGTTGAAACTTTGCATTACACTGAAATTTAGACATAATACATTGCTGAATAGAGTTTCAAATTTAATATTTCACTTCAAATTATGGATTTTTTCCTAACGCAAATGCAATAACTACGTCTCGCGTAATCACTCATGGCACAAATGCCAAGACTTGAAACTTTGCCTTGCACTGCAATTTGGACATAGCATACATTGCTGAATTGATTTTCAAATTTGATATTTCACTTAAAACTACGGATTTTTCCAAATGCAAATGCAATAACAATTTCTGACCACTCGTTGCACAAATATCAGAAGTCCAAACATTTCTTTACACTGCAATTTTTGACATTTTCTTCTCTATTTTCTATCGGAAATTGATGGACAGTCTCTGAAAAGCTTCAAAAGGATATATATTTTAATATAGATCTGTATTCCAATAAGTACTGAAAGGAATGAACTGAAATTTTGCACATTAAAGTTTCCGACAGTGCTGAATCGATTGTCGTCAAAATTTACCCACATTTCATTTCATATGTTTTTCAAATATGATTTTCGTAATTATTAATTATAAAAATTTATTTGAGGTTGAAAAATGGTATACATTTAGTTTGGGACATTTAGTATCACAATATAAAATAATAATTAGTTTGATCGGCTAATTATTTCAAAACATATAAAAAAAATTGCAGCACTCTTTTAACATTAGGAGCTCAAAATTTCAAGAAATCATAACTCTCCCAACGGCTTGAGTGAAATATATAAATTTTATATGAATTCGGGGTGCTTTGACCTAGAGAAACAGAATCCGTTATCGATAAGTGGTATTGACCTTTGAAAAAATCAAACTGGTGCAAAGTTTAACATGACGACCACCCTTTATGTGGAAGACCCCGACCACACGACCAACCCTAAGGCTTATGGCAGCTTTATGTGTGGATCACCCTTTATGTAAATAAAGGGTGGTCCCGGCCACACATTAAGCTGCTTTATGTAAATTAGTTGCTAATTTATATATAGCAGGCATTATTACAAGTCCAATGATACATTTACTGAACGACCCGAGAAGCCTGAATAACGTGCGGTGTTCGGATTTTTATTTATTTTTTTTTTTTTTTTTTCGCAGACTGTACAGTGTATCTAACGCGAGCTTGATATTTCACTCAGGCAGATATGAAACGTTACGACTGCTAAAATTTAATGGTTTTCCAAGTAGCATAAATCTATAGGTATTACTCAATGTAAGGCAATCTCACTTGAAAGTATGTCCAAACAGCTGCTAGACCATTAAAATCTATCTATTTGTTCCCAAATTGCCGTTTAATCGCGTTGAAGGATTAACTTAACTGCAAACTACCATAGATACGCTGAAAAAAAGTTTACGTGAAGTTTCGAAGAAATTCGGCAACTATGTATGGTAATGAAAGTTGCATGCTGTAAGAGAGAATTTTTGTTCCATGTATCCTCAATAAATGTAAAACTTTTCTTTTTTGAAAGGTAATAGATTCTTCTGAAATCAATGACACTATTCATGTGGAACAGAAAAACACTCTTCACGTATAAATAAAATAATTTCTAATAGTTGAATAACATACGCATGCTTACAGAAACGTTTCGACATTGAAACACATATTTTTCTGAAAGAAAAAAAACTATGTTGAACTTTTCTTTACATATATGGAAAGTTATATTTTATGAATCGAATAAATTAAATTTAATAAAGAGTTTTTCTTCACCGACCGATGCTTACCATAATATTAATCTATAAGAATATATTCAGTGTCAAAAAAGAAACATTTATTTCGGAAAACAAATTACTTATAATTGTAAAACTAATTCGCGCTCCCATTACAAATAGCTGCATCTATAGACCGGCTTCGCTCTTCAGCTCAGAACAGGCAATAACTGTAATGGTTGCCAGATATCTTGCTATGTGCATAAATTTTGCTAACTTTTGGATACCGACAAAGTCACTAATACTACGTTGTCGCCATCAAATTAAAAAAAAAATTGAGCTACTAGTTCGTGCGGCATAAACAATTTTCCTAAAATCAGATACCGACTGAGTGATATGATTAACTTCGTTAGTCCCCATAAAGGTTTGCAAAATTGCAGCAAATAGCAGGTTCTCTATATGTCATTGCTGTTATTGGCTTTTATGGGTTGAAGAGCGCTAAAAAGCCTGAAACCGTTCCACCATGATTGTATCTGTAATGAAAGCCCCCTCCCCTTCTAACAAGTTATCTACAAAAACAAAGGAAGGTGTCTGTATATATATTTGTTTGTTCGGCTGTCGACGGTGTAGAGCAAATTCTAAGTGACCCATAGCTACGAAATTCGGTACAGTGATAGCTTATGTCGCATCCAGAGACATCTCGGACAGTTTTATTTAAAGTTGAATTAGATTTTTAATTATTTTATGATGAAGCGCAATTTTGAGCGGTTTTCACAAATCGGTTGCTTACCAAACGAAAATATTATCACAGAATTTCTAGCTTATATTCACTTCAATTTCTTTATATTCACATGAAAATGTTGGAAATGACGTCAAAATACATACTTTTAGATCAGTCTAATGTAATTCATTTTTAATTTCGTGAATCGGCGAATCGAAATATCACATAATTCTAATTTTTCGCGTGAATATAGAATAATGTCTAGAATTCTAATAAAAACAATTTAATTACTCTTTTTTTTAATTTTTAAGTGGTCCACAAAAGCTGCGATATTGCATTCAAACGTTCGCCCCCAAAAGAAGTCCTTTTCAAATGTAAAACGGACATCTCAACTAGGGGATGTCCGTTGCTATGGCGATCTCATATTTTAAATACGAAGCGCAAATTTAGGTTTTGAAAAGATAAATAAATCTTATGGACAGCAACTTGAGCAAAAGGGCTGTCCTTTGAAATAAAGGACGTATGGTCACCATAGTTATGGTGCATGTTCCCGACAGTTGGGAAGCTGTTCCTCTAAGTTTTTAACATTTATGTATGTCTGTATCAATGGAGGCACCAGTAACAAATTTGGCATGCACTATTGTGGTGTACGTACAGATCAAGAAGCTGCTAAAATTTACAACTGAAATAACTCCGTTAAAAGCAGCATACAACACAAAATTGCTGTATTATTGTGATGTGCTGCCGTCACTAAGAAGTCGGGAGATGTCTCGTAAAAATAGTGCTGCTGACTACCATAGCTGATGAGAAAAGAAGAAGAATGAAACAGTCAGCCTCAATGCGTTTCGCTATTTGCAGTTGGAACACTTCTTTCTCCTCCTAACCAAATACATTTATCCTGCAGTTATTTAAAGATTCCAACCAAAACGGGGATCTTTGTCTACCGAGCACTCCACATTCCCCAGATGAACTTCAGACTCATGGGGTTTATAATGCGCTGCCCTATGGTTTGCACTGGATTCTCCCTCCAGTGGAAATTCTGCTGATAAGCCAGCAAGCACCGCACGAAACATATAAAATAGAGAAAATTAAAATTATTAATTTGCTCACGCGAGTAGTTTTTTATATGTATTTTAAACCGAAGAAGCGAATAAAACTATTTTTATAGTGCTAAATTGAACCGTTTTTCAATTATTCACAACTTTCAGTATTTTGTATAAAATATTAGACTTGGGGCTTTTTTCCAAAGTAAAAATATAAAGTATTTTATAGTAAATTTACATTAAAAATACAGTAAATGATTATTCAGGATCACATAAATAGCAATTTCTCAGATATTCTATCAGATATAATGTGCGACAGTACAAGGTAATCTACAGATATTTAAAAAACAATAGAATATCTGAGAAATTGATATTTACGTGATCCTGAATAATCATTTGCTCGATTTCTAATGTGAAATTACTATAAAAAACTTTAAATATTTATTTTGTTTTGAAAAAAGTTGCATGTCTAATTATAAAAAAGAATGCTAACTGCAAATAATAGAAAAACGGTTCGTTTTAGCATCTTAAAAATGCGACCAGAAATGCGAAAAATGCGAATAAAACTTCACTTTTAGGGTCACAGTACATATGACATGATTGTCTGTGGGAGCAAATTAAGCATTTTTTTAATATTTTTAAATTTAAATTCAAAAATTTAAAAATGGCTGCCATTTTGGTAGCATGGCCAGCTTATAAAGAAATTGGTCTCATAAGATCACGAAGTGTACGCGGAGGCCCTTTGGAACCCGGACTTATTCCACCTTAGCCTAAAGTTAGCTTGAAGACTAGAATTAGCTTGAAGTTTAGGCGCAACATCTTAGGCGCTTGAAACTTAGACGCAACAACAGACGCAAAGACAGACTTAGACGCAAAACAGACTTAGACGCAAAGACAGCTTATTTACTTCAGCCACGCTGGAAGATGAAATGTAACATGCATGTCACGGTGTCAATGTTTCTAAGGAAAGTTAAAGTTCATTTTCGCATATATAAACAAATGTGATTGTGCCAAGAGTGACACTCACTACGGCCACGTGTGTCAAATTTTCTGAAAACTATTGAAATTTAACACTCTATACATAGACTCTTCCTTCGTGGTAAACAACGACGGTTAGCTTATTTTCGAGATTGCAAAATATATTTACAGCAATTATTTTCATTCGGATAGGGATTTTGTTTCAAAGGGCAATTTATTGTGCTTTAAACGACGAACAGTTTCAAATTTTAAAAAATCTGATGTTGGCAGCACATGAATTTCCTTATATAATGCAATGAATTTACTCCTTTTACAGTCAAAAAATAATGTATAAGATCCACGGCACCGTGTTTTTAACAATGAATTGTACATTTGGCGATTTTCCGGATGACAAAATGTAAAACTATTTCAAAGTACCCAATTAACTTATATTTTGCGCAACTCTAAATAAACAAGTAACAAGCATCCTCAGCAAGCGATATAGTTCATATATTAAATATTTTAATAATTAATTCATCAATTAGGCGTCATTTTCATTAATTTAGTGTCATTTTTGCAATTTTGACGATATTTTCGTTAATCTGGGGCAAAATATTGCAGAGTTGGCGATACTTTGCTAGATTATTCGCCACGTACGCCAAATGCATCACCAAGTGTTACAGACAGACAGACAGAGAGAAGAGCATATCTTATATATTAGAAGGTATGCCCATCATAAGACGGAAATCAGAATTTGCGAAACATTACTTCCCATTTGGCGTGATTTTTATCAATTTGATAACATTTTTGTCACTTTGGCAGCATTTAAAGTAGTCGGTAAGTTGGCGACATCACGCTAAATTTCTCGCCAAATGTTACGTACAGAGAAATGGGTTATTCTTACAATCTACTCTTATGTTCTTTCCAAGGTATTGAACTTTCATCAATTAGTCGTATAGCATCGGTTTCATCAATTTGGCGAATTTTTATCAATTGGGTGACACACACTTTCGCCAATTTGGCAACATTTAATAAGACAGCAAGTTGGAGATATTCCAACAAATTCGTCACCAAAATTTTGCCAAACGTTACGGACGAAAAAATAGGTTATTTTTATAGTAGATTCTCTTATTCCTTCCAAGATATTGAATTTTCATCAATTAGTCGTCATCATTTCATTGATTTAAAGTCATCTTTTATAAATATGGCAACATTTTCGTTAATTTGGTAACATTTAAAAAAATTGCCAAGTTGGCGACATTCCGCCAAATTCGTCACCAAAATCTTGCCAAGCGTTATGGACGGAGAAATAAATTATTCTTATAGCAAATAAATGACTATTTACGTCCAAATACAAAAGTATTACCCAAAGTAATTTTTCTCATAAATGGAACGAGCTAGATCCACGAGAATGAAGTCACCAAATTTGTCGCATGATATTACATATGAAAAGTGAAGATATTTCACAATAGTTAATATTTTATTTGATTTGATTTTTTCAACATTTATTTCAAAAATGTGCAATATCTCGAGAACGGCGATCAGCGTTCTAAAGTTTATATCAATCGCTTTCCAATGAAAAATTTCATAAGAAATGACTATTTGAGTAACTTTATTAAAGGTTTTTATTTTTTGATGATTTTTTCAAAATTTCACTCGAAAATTTAAACGAGTTCTGAACATTCGATTGCGTTTAAGAAACAATAGGCTTCCAGTATTCACGGATTGTAATTTTTGTGCCAAATTTCGTTCAAATCGCTCTATTAGTTTGTGAGATATCGTCTCCACAGTCTCACTGACACACACACACACACACCACCACCTCAGAAACGTTTTATACTTATTTAGGGATACTTGAAACGTGCTCTCCCGTCGAAAATTCGAATTCGAATTTTCAACCCCGTCACAATACTTTCCTTATGCATTATACTATGTATATAAGGAAACTAAAAATATCACACAAGAAATTTCTAAGTGTGTGCTAGAACATACATTTAACAATATACTTCCCGAGTGTCCAAATGCAGTACTACTACCATCATGCACCCCTAATGAAATGAAAGAAGTGTTTATGAAATGTATGCATTAAGAACAAAGAATTAAAATATGAAAAGTGCTTAAATGATAAAGATGCATCTTCGACAGCTTCAGTCAATTAAACCAAGGCAGTCTATACACAGCTGACGACTCTTTTCATACATGGTGATCATGCAATATTATTGTTAAATATGTAAGCTATTGTTTCGGACTTTTGTGAACATATTCCAAACAGTGCTTGGTTATTAGTTCCACAATTTTTCAACGTTCTTACTGTGGAGAACTGTCGTATCGTTAAAAATGTTTTAAACATTTAGAAATGTGGGGCAAACTTTGTTATTTTGAACATCATTACCTTGAAATTGAGTGATAAACATAAGCCTTAATTTTTACTAAGCGTGGGCTTTAGTTATACGATAGTTTTCCAAGTCGTGCCGTCTTCACCTTAGGCAAAGAATTTGATCACGTGAAGATTATTTAAGTACTGGCTTTGCACTCGTCTCTCTCTTTCTTATGTACAAGGTTACTGGCGAGTATCCAGCTGGTTGCTTTTAATGCCATTTTCGTGTGGTATAGTTTGTATTATGTTTAGCCTGTTACGTGAGGCACGTGAAGATTATGTAAGTACTAGCTTTGCTCTCGTCTTTCTCTTTCTTATGTACGAGGTAACTGGCACGTATCCACTTGGTTGCTTTTAATGTCATTTTCGTGTGGTATAGTTTGTGTTATGTTTAGCCAATGTGCTTATTTCTATGATTTTAAGTTATGTAAATAATTATTAAGTGTGTGTTTATTAAGTTTATGCTCATTAAATTCATAAAATTTTGGTATCGCTATATTTATCGCGACCTGTTTCAAAAAGTATATGAGCTACTTTCATCGACTAAATAAAAGTATCAAACGATTAGTCTACTCAAAAAGATCTATAAAAAATCCACAAGTCTACTCAAAAAATTCAGTGAAATTTTTAGCAGACTAATCAATTCATACTTTCTTTTAGTTGATTAAGTAAGCTCATATAGCTTCTGGAACCGGTTTTATACTTCTTTCTGTGTTATGTTCTTTTTTGACCCAGTCTCAACCACTGTTAATTTTATAGAAGTTTGAATTATGCAATTGGATTTCGAAACCGGTTATCGCCTTTTTTAATTTTCACTTTAATTGCTGCCTTATTCCTTTGCAATTTTTAATCTTTCTTTCTTTACAAGGGTTTCACTATTTCTGCCTTCCTCTAAACTCTTATTTTTTTGCCAATAATATAAAGGTTCCTATACTTTTTTTCTCCCTGTTTCATTTTAAATCTCATATTGATGCTTAAAATTTTATTACCAGAACCAGATTCACTCGTCTTCGCGAGCGAGGAAGAGACACTTTATCTGTCCGTGTTGATGGTTGGGTATTGTTTTTTTCAATAGCTGATGCCACCCGCTAGCGAATTTTCGCGTTGTTTGCTCTAGCTGTGTTTGAACTGCTCTTTTAAAAGCAAGTAAGCTATGTTTCCCTAATACAACACACTCCGAGTATATGGAAATGTTCTTAAATTTTCTAAAATTTTTATTTCAAACAGCATTTTATTTACTATCCCCCCCCCCTCCAAAAAAAACCTAGCAGGTGGATATATCAATTCGATTTTTATACATCTAAAATGCGTTGTGTTAGAAAAACTTAGGTTGTATGTTTTTAATGATTTTTGTTTCACTTTCAAACTTCATTTAATTTACGGGGCTCAAATTATCCACTCTTGAAAATCATGAACCCTACTCTTCACGAAAAACATATAATAACCCAACACACTTCAAGAGTATATATATTTCTATATTTTTTTTTAAATTCTTTATTTCAGACAATATTTAATTTGCTTGATCAAAATACCCACACTTGAAAAATCATAGAAAGAAAGTGGGCATTGTAACAAAACTTTAAGTGAACATTTAATTTGAAGAAAAGCAAATGAAAATTGAGAGGGTTTAAGAAATTTAACGTCTTGTAGACGAGTTTTATTAATTAATAGAGACTGGGAGCGAGAGCTTTGTGACGCAATCGCTATACATTATGGAGTGATTCGAAACTCTCAGTAATAACTTTAATGGAAGATAGAGAACACTAAAACAAACATGAATGTATATCCGCAGACGTCACCTTCTTCAGAGTTTGGCAGAATACACCAAAATGTATCTTCGATACAAAATACAAATACATAGGTTTTAGGGCATAAAATACAAAATGCAAAGTACTTTTCAAATTTAAAAAATTCGAAATACAAAATATATTCAAAATGCAAAATACATTTTAAAAAAATGAACATTACTGTGTGTGGGGCTGATTTTTCAATGCAAAACAACAATTTTCAATGCAAAGTTACATTTGTCATTCATTTTATTGGAAATGAACAAATATTTTATGTTTGTTAAATATTAACATCGGCATTTTTAAAAGATTAGAATGAATTAAAAAGTTTGACTTTAAAGATTAAAATCTTTGAAATTTAAATCTCCATGATAATAAAGTATAAATGAATAAAGAAAATAAATGAATCTATAGAAGAACACATCTCATAAAACAAAAATATAAAAAAAAAAGAAATTTATGAAGAAACTTTCATATGGTGGCAGCAAATGGTTTATTCACTTCATTTTTGACGGAATAACTAAGCATTTTAATTTTCTTTTGCATACATATTTCATACAGTCATGCCCATTTTCAAAAAAACGGAAGTGACATCTCGAGCCAAAAATGAAAATCCTTGGTTAACCCACCCCCTCTAGAACGTTGAATCCATACGTCGAATCCATATCAGTCATCAAATCCATATCAATCGTCGAATCCATATCAGTCGAATCCATATCGGAACTTTGAATCCATATCAGTCATCATCTAAACCCTGTAGCCAATTTTTAGAAATAGGTGTTTCATAAAAATTTTTTGAATCGGAAGTTAAAAAAGAAAAAACATAATTGAAACAAAATAAAAACAGAAGTGGAAATCTTTATTGAACTCCTAACCTCCTCCCGAGTTCAGTACGGAATTCATATCAGTTATCATCTCAGCTCTATCTATAGCCAATCTTGAGAAATAAAGTTTTAAGAAGAAATTTTCAGTGGAAAAGAAACTAGAAGTGAAAATTCTTAGTGAACCATTCTACTTCTTCCAGAATGTGATTTTAAATCCATATCAGTTATCATCTAGGCTCTATTTATAGCCAATTTTGAAATATAGACATTTTAAGTAAAATAAAAATTTTGAACAGGAAATGAATAAAAGAACCGGAAATGGAAATCCTTAATAAATCTCCTATCCCTTCCAATCTGATAACTCTTAATCAGTGATAATCTGAGCTTTATCCATAGCAGATCACGATAAATACATATTTCAAGGAAACATTTTTCTGAAAATATCGCAAAATGTTTTCTACCAATAACATTTATTACACAATATTGCGCAACCACGATTGAAGGAAAGCCAAAGGACTAGCAAAAATATTCGTTAAATTGAGGTACTACCGTATAAACCTAAAATCTTGCCTTTAGATGCTTTTTAAAATTTGATCCATATATAACCGCACATTTTAGTTTGCATAATTAGCAGTCTGGTTCAACTTTTCTGTTATCGTGAATAGATATCTCCACAAAGCATTTTAGATCTAATACTGCACACCGTGCATATCATAATCCATTAATTTCCTTGATATACTTTCATCACGAATATAAACATCTTCCATCTTTTCTCATGTCTTGTAATAACTAACTGCATTGACTCTTTTAATTTATTTTAAAAAACAAAAAACAAAATTGAATGCACATCAGAACTCGGATTGCCTATGTTTCTGTTTATGCAATGAATGCAACTTTAAGCTCTCTTCATACCCCTTTTCTTTACATACATAGACAGAAAAAAGCCCCATCTACCAAACAACACCATTATACGGACGTAAAGTTTATAACAAAAATTATATTTTTCAGAGACCATAAACATCCCAATAATGGACCTCTTTATTGGCAGGTTGAAAAGAGATCTTTAGATGAACTCTTAGAAATTTATTCTATGATAAGACAAACTACAGATCAGCCGTGTTTTCAGTTTTGCAAATCGTTCACTTGCGGATTAAACAACATCTAAGAAATGTAATTTGAGTATCTTGAAAATACAAAATACTTTGTAAATGTATTTTCGATACATTACCAAAATACTTTTCAGTTTAAAATACAAAATACAAATGTATTCTGAGAATGTATTTCAAATACATGTATTTTCGACACTGCCCAACTCTGACCTTCTTGTGCTAGAAGGCACGTTTGTTGGCGTTTGTCGGCGTATGGGCCTGCCAATGGAAACGAAAGAGCTTCTGTAAGTATTCGTGAAATGCCTAGAATTTTTTTAAATGTAATCAATGAGTCAAAACTATCAAGTATGCATTACTGTTGGCCGTTGTTCCTTTCCTTTGAAGCGAGCAACTACTGCAAAACTGCGGTAAATAAAAATGTTGATCACACAGTCTGCGTCTTTCTTTTATGTACCAACAATACTAAAAGGTAACGTATGCGAATAATATATTCATATACGAAATGGTTCGTTTTAGGGTTTCCTATCTCCCATTAAAGTTTGTAGGGAGAGTTTCGAATCACCCTGTATAGTGCAGGATTTTTATTTTAATTATCGTTAAATGTATGATATGTTATTATTAGTATTGGAAATATATAGGGCGTATAAACAGAAAAATATAGTAAATGAATTTAATATTATGTAAAGATTTATCTGTATCAGAATACGTCTGAAATTTATGATTTGGACCTGCTTCAGAACGAATCAGAAGGATGGCATTTATAGGGTAACGGGCAATAGACACACCTAAGAATTATTAGAGATCTGCGAAGTAAATAACCCGATTCCGTGGATTGTTTTGAAATGATATAGAAGGAAGGGAAAATGTGAACGTATGGCAGATTTTATGAAGCTGATACTGGTATACATTGTTCTTTTAATGAATAAGATGTTAGTGCAAATTTAAGGTGCTATATAATTATCGAAATGCATAAATCCTAACATACATTCAAGTAAGATGAAAAAACGATGATAGTACGTTATGCATCTAATTAAATGTATGAGCTCATGCTCGCGGCCGGATGAGGTACATATGTGTTGTATTTGACAAAAAGTGGTATATATATATATATATATATATATATATATATTGATATTCATATTTTTAATCGAAAACTATGCATAAACAACGGTAAGTACAAAAAATCCATCTCTAGCATATCTGTTACAAATAAGTAACTATAACCCAAGACCAAGGATAAAAATAGTGGGTAACTTATCGCTATAATGTTATAATGGGGATGAGGGGAATAATAGTATACAAAACTCATAATTAAATAAATAAATAAATAAATATATATATATATATATATATATATATATATATATATATATATATATATATATATATATATATATATATATATATATATAATGATAGTACATTATGCATATATATATATATATATATATATATGTGTGTGTGTGTGTGTGTGTGTGTGTGTATACTATATATATATATAAAATATGAAAGAGCAAACATGGCAAAAATGAGAAAAGGCAATAATAATTAGCTCAAGATAATAGATCAAGACATGGCGAACAATCAGTTGAAACTACATAAAAAATGGCGGTTAGTTCGGAATTGCACACTCGTCAGGACAGCCATGCAATCCGAATTAAAACCGAAAGAATGGCCAGTTTAAGACAATGGCGATAGTATTTGACTATAGACCCCATTGGAACTGTGTACTTGCTAATGGAAGGAAAAATAATAAAATCCAAATTAAAAACCAGAAATACAGGGTTAGCAAGAAATAAGTTTCCCACTTCAGATGGCTCTAGAATGCGTTCTATTGGTCCAAATGAGATAAAATTTGAAATACAGATAATTCAAATGATGGGCTTGACATTTATTAAATCAAAAATTTTAGCACAAAAATCCGCCGATAGGTGGCGCTGTAATACACATAACAACATTTAATAGGCTTTATAATGTTAATTAATATTAAAAAGTAGCATTAAAACTGCTCAATATGTCCCCTTTCATGTTGAACAATGTGCTCTAATCGCAGAACCATATTTTCCACAGCTGACCGGAGTGAGTCTGTCGGAATATCAAGAACATGGCGCCAAATGCTGTCCTTCAGATCTGGCCTTTTACGGTAGATATTGTCCATGAGGAAATCCCACAACCAAAAGTCGCAGGGGGTGATATCCGGCGAACGAGGAGGCCATGCTGTTGGAAAATGCCGGCTGATCACCCGTTCAGCTGTGAAATGATGTGTTAGTAATTGTTTTACGCTACGTTCAATGTGAGGGGGTTCGGCATCCTGTATGAAAATGATGTCCTGAAGGCATCCACGCTGTTGAAGTTGTGGGATTACAAAATCCCTCAGCATATCACAGTACCGTAGTCCTGTGACAGAACAGGTTTTGATTCCAGTAGCAGTTACCTCTTCAAAAAAATACGGTCCAATGATAAAGGTAGCCGTAAAACCACACCATACTGTCACTTTTTCAGGATGCAAGGCTTGTTCCTGGATAGCGTGAGGGTTTTCTGCTGACCAAATTCGACAATTGTGGGTGTTAACTTGCCCATTGAGGCAAAAGTGGGCTTCGTCAGTCCACAGGATGTTCCATGGCCAACTGACGTCAACCACCATTCGAGCAAGGAACTGAAGTGTAAAAGTTTTACGAACCTCTGAGTCTCCGTCCTGCAATAGGTGCACAGGCTTGATTTTGTAGGGATAAAAATTCAAAATCCGCCGTAAGATTTTTCGTACAGTGGAATACGGCATATCCAATACACGGGAAACAACTGGCACACTCACACTACCATGCGGCGAGTGACTGCTGACTTCAACGACCGCGGTAGCCACACTTTCGACGCTAAAGGCCTTATTACACGACAGCAATTTGGTACAACATACCGTTCGCAAAACAGCTTTGGAACGTTTGTGACGTCACTCCACGCAGCACAGAACGAACGTGACGTCACTCCACTCAACAAGTGGGGGAAGCTCTTTCCCCCTTGCATTCGCTTCGTAATTTCCTCATCGGAATACCGTTTTAGAGTTCTCATACTATAAAGATCTCTTTTAACATCCTAAAGGTTCCGTTTGGATTGAATAATTGTGTTATTACACAGGGCAATTTTTATTACCGAACTTCGGCAATTCCGCCCGTCAATCATACCTTAGGCTTCTCCTCTTTACCAGGTCCATTCTCTCTAATACCGGTGATTTCATTCCAGAAACCATTCTTCAGTGTGTTTTTCATATAATATAAATCTTTTATATCTCAAAAGTGTCTGTAATTTGGTAAAAATTATTTTCTTTATTTCCATCTTAATTTGCCAAACTTCAATTCCGCCCGACAATGATACTTTAGGTCCCCGCCTCTTTAATGCCGACTCTTTCATTCCAAGAAACATTCTTTAGTGTTTTTTACGTATAATTTGAATCCTTTATATTTCACAGATGTCTGTAATTTGGTAACAGTTCTATTACAATTTTTCCATCTCCAGACTTTAGCAATTCCGCCCGAAAATGATAGCCAAGGCTCCCCTGCCTTTCTAACTCGCCCCTCCTCTTTAATGACGCTGATTTCATTCCAAGAAACATTCTTTAGTGTTTTTTGCGTATAAGTTGGACCTTTTATATTTCACAGATGTCTGTAATTTGGTAAAAGTTCTATTATTATTTTTCCATCTCCAGACTTTAGCAATTCAGCCCGGCATTGATGCTTTAGGTCACCGCCTTTCTAACGCCCCCCTCCTCTTTAATGACGCCAATTTCATTCCAAGAAACATTCTTTAGTGTTTTTTGCGTATAATTTGAATCCTTTATATTTCACAGATGTCTGTAATTTGATAAAAGTTCTATTACTATTTTTCCATCTCCAGACTTTAGCAATTCCGCCCGAAAATGATATTCTAGGCTCCCCCGCCTTTCTAACTCGCCCCTTCACTTTAATAACGCCGATTTCACTCCAAGAAACATTCTTTAGTGTTTTTTGCGTATAATTTGGATCTTTTATATTTTACAGATGTCTGTAATTTGGTAAAAGTTCTATTATTATTTTCCCTCTCCAGACTTTAGCAATTCTGCCCGGCAATGATACTTCCCAGGTAACACACATACGGTATTATAGCCGTTGTTAAACCGTTTATACGTTATATTTTCGTATGTGTTATACGATAAACGGTAATGCATCGGTTATAATACCGTTATGAATAAACGGTATATAAAAATACCGTATATCATACGTATGAATTACCGTGTATGAACATACCGTATGTAGAAATACCGTTTCAAATAAGTATGTATTACTGTTTATTATACGTTAAAATAACCGTTTTTATTACGTTAAAATACCAATTTATCATACGTAAAAATAACCATTATCGCTCCCTTCTTTTAACCCCCCCCCCCTCCTGCTCAAATCCTCCAGCTTTGTTCTGGAACCCTTTTCCCGAAGGCATTTTCATGGATTACCGTTTATCATACATTATAAATACCGTTTATCATACGTTATAAATACCGTTTATATTACATTAAAATTACCATTTTTCATACGTAAAAATAACCATTCCTCCTCCCTCCCCTTGGGGCTTCTTACTAATCCCCTATCAGCTTTGTCCTCCAACACAGGTGGTCAGGGATCTCCCTTCCTGTTTATCCTCACCCTCCCAAGTACTAACCGCGGCCGATGCTACTGGATTTCGGTGATCGGCCGTGACGTCACGCAGTTCTGGAAGCTTCCAGAACGGACTCAATTCTACCTCAACGGACGAAGCCATATGTTCTGTGTATCTGGCAACACTGAGTGCAGTTATTATTCTTTACGTTTCCCGCCGTGTTTGTAGGTTTGTATCTTGATCTTCCTGCGTTAAGTTAACACGTTGCTTAATTTATATATTTTAACTTATTTAATTATATTTAGCTTTAACTTTTATTTTATTTTATATATCTTCCTAGCTTTATTGTATGCATATATTACTTTTTAGCATTAGATATTGCTTTAAAAGCAAACGGGAAAAGTGCATGTTTTCAGCATCGTGGTATGTGCATCCATGCTCGCATTTAATACTGTCTAAGCGGAGATTAAATGATTACGGAGATTAATGGTCCGAGATTGCATTTGTTGTCATGCATGCATGTTTATTTCAAATCTTGTAAAATCATAAATTATTCTTTTACTTGTTTCTATGTATTTTAGACTTAAGACAGTATACTTATACTAAACGAAATTTGCTTCATTTATAACCTACCTGCAAGTAAAAATACTTATTTAGTGTTGGTTAGTGTTTATAATAAAATAAATTTAATCTATATAATAGTAAATGAAGCAACTTTCATTTAGTGTAATTATACATGTCTAAAACTAAAATTTATAAAAAACATGTAAAAGAATAATTTGATTTTACAGGATTTGAAATAAACATGCATGCATAACAAATGCAATATGACCACGTTTTCATTTATTCTCTGCTTAGACAGTGTTAAATATTAAAATTATTTTATTCATTTAAAGTATAAATTTTTTATAACTAATTTAATGTTATTTGCTGAAATAAAAAAAATATACTAGGAAGAAATTTTAAAATAATACGTTACTTAGGAAAAGTTAAAAAAAAGATGATACAGGGGTGAAATGTTAAAAACACAATACTAAATTAAAACAAATTTGATACTTTAAGAAAATAAAAAAAAATTGATACTTGGAAGAAATTTTTGGAAGAGGTAATAAAAGCCTTAAAAGAAAATAAACATGATACTTAAAAGAAATAAAAACACACATAATTCTTAGAATTTTTTTAAAAACTCTATACGCAAAATTATATTTCATAACGTAGTAATTATAATTTTTGCAATTTTTAGAAATTAGAATTAAAAATATACTTAAAAGAAATATAATTAGTTCAAAAAATTCTAATTCATTTTATAGCAGTTTGTGTTCTGTGCATCTAGAAACATGTTCTATTTGTGCTTTGTGCCCTTACTCACTGTGTTCACTCATCACAGTCGTATGATACCACCGTTGATTTTTTTAAAGGTAAAATTTCTATTTTATGCCAATTTAAAATAGAAAATGTTTCTATTTTGTGCCATACTTGCAAAGATTTACCCCATACTTACAAAGATAGCAAGAAAGTACTTGTCTACACCAGCTAGCAGCGTTGATAGTGAACGTTTATTTTCAGAAAGAAGCAGGGAATGTTTATGAACCAAAACGTAATAGGCTGCAACCTGAAAATGCAGAACGCCTAATGTTCCTGCACCATAACTTACCTCTATTAAACTTTGATTACAAAGAATAATTAGTTTGTTTTTAAACAATATTTCATATGGTGTAAAACTTAAGAAATTAAAATACTGCAAAATTGAATATTCATCCAAGGGTTATTCTGTGTCAAATCAACCAATGGTCTGAACCTTGACATCATGGAAATGATAATATTTGGTACAATGGTAGTACCAGTGAAGCTGACAAAAACTGTAAAATATTAGAATTTTTGGGCTGTTAGTTTTCAGTTATTGATTTTCAAAAAAGCGAAATCTGGCAAAATTTTGAAATCTGAAGTTTTTAAACAGCTGTAGATTAAAAATTATTTGACCTAGAGATCTCAAATTGGTGTCATTTTCTTTTGTCTTTAATGGGTCTTAATTTGATATATGACTATGCTATTTCAAATTTGATTTTCTTCAAAAAAAATTTTTTTTTAATCTCAAGAACACCCCTTTTAATTTTTTTGAAAAAAAAAAATTTTTAGATTTTCTAAAAAAAATTTCTTTTTTAATTTGTAATTATTTTAGAAACTCCAATTTTAAAAAAGAGTTAAATACCATAATCATGTATATCAAATTAAGGCCCATCGAAAACAAAAGACAGCACCAATTTGAGCTCTCTTGGTCAAATAGTTTTTGATCTACAACTGTTTAAAGAGTTCAAAACTTTGCCAGTTTTGGCTTTTTAAAAAAAGTGAATAACTGAAAGTCTAACAGCCCAGAAAATCCGAAATTTTACAGTTTTTATAAACTTTACTGGTACTATCACTGTACCAAAAATGATCAATTTTTTAGGTATCAAGTTTCAAACCATTAAGTGATTTGACACAGAATGACATATATTTAGTACATAACTCATTAACCAGTTGTTTCAAACATTCAGCCCACATATGTTCTTCTCAATTTTAACAATTTGCTACATACTTAATATTCAGGGTGGCCACTCAACCGGGAAAAGTTAGGGAATTTTGTGAAAATTCTGGATTTTTTTTTTTTTTTCACTAGTTGTCCATATAAAAACAGAACTGCCCAGTTTGTATGCCATTTTCGAAAAATTTCGCCAAGTATTACGCTGTACTCGTAACCGCTAAATAAAGGTTGCCATGTGTCCATTTGATTCCGTATAAAAGCAAAAATGCGGAGTTTGTGCTCCATTTTGGACAAATGTCGTCAAGAATATTATATACATTTTACTATATTTTTTTCTGTTTTAATGACATTCTTTTGACATTGCTGAATTGACATTAATTACTCAATGGATGTGGCTTGTTACAGTGTAGTTATTGCATATCTTTAATGATGTCTGTCATTGCGAGCAATTTGCAATGCCCATATTTAAGGACATCAGTTTAGACTATTTCTTTTTATTGTCTTCGATGAAAACCATTAAATTCTTTTAAATATTTCAGTAGTCCAATTTTGCTGCATTTACATGTATTTTTTATTAAAAATGTCAAAATTTATTTGTAAAAACAAAAAATGTGTATTTTTTTCTCCTGATTCAATATAACTTTTTTTGGATAGTGGAGTTAAATTGTTAAGATTCTTTAATAAAATTTGTAACTAAATAGGGACGTGCACGCATCTTATGTTAAAATTACTGGTCTGTAATTTCTTTTCAATTTACCTGGAAAAGTCAGGGAATTTCAATATGTTCGAAAAGTGGCCACCCTGATATTTCACATATCACTCAAAATTTAATTTTATATTTACAATTATAATTACAAAACGTTACTTTTTTCAAGAACTTTTAAAATAAGTTCTTCTCCAAACTGAGTGAAGATAATTTCATTTCTTCCTTGCTCAGAGTACAAACTCTCCCAGTTGCAGTAACAGGCTCTACTTTTTGCAAAATGGTCTCACCTGGGACATTCAATATGTCACTCGGTTGAGGATGAAAGAAAGAGAAGGTCCCTTAGGATGTAGGAAGCTTACTTTATAGTCGCTCGTAACATTATTCTTCTCAAGAATACATGCAAGCCACCAAGATCCTTTATAGACTATATAGTGCCAAATCCAGATTCAATTTTTGCTAAATTAGTTGGTGTAATATAGTCTAATGCTGTCACACGTTCAGTAAACCGGTGTTCACTACAGTAATAATGCTTAACAAGAAGCCGATTTACAGAAATTGGGTAAAAAGAATGAAGTTCTTGAGTACAGCACAGTTGATGAGTATGAAGAAGTTAAAGAAATACTGTCTCCACGGTTGAACGACTTTAAGGCAATCATGGGTACTCAAAAACTTCATTCTTTTGACCCAATTTCTGAAAATATACTTCTTGTTAAGCATAATTACTGTACTGAAAATCAGTTTACTGAACGTGTGACAGCATTAGACTATATTACACCAACTAATTAAGCAAAAATTGAATCTGGATTTGTCACTATACTCTATAAAGGATCTTGATAGCTTGCATGTATTCTTGAGAAGAATAATGTAACGAGCGACTATAAAGTAAGCTTCCTACATCCTAAAGGACCTTCTCCTTCTTTCTTTTATCCTCAACCAAGTGACGTATTGAATGTTTGAATGTGCCAGGTCAGGTGAGACCATTTTGCTAAAAGTAGAGCCTGATACTGCAACTGGGAGAGTTTGTACTCTTGAGCAAGGAAGAGATGAAATTGTCTTCACTCAGTTTGGAGAAGTACTTATTTTAAAAGTTCTTGAAAAAAGTAACGTTTTGTAATTGATTGTAAATACAAAATTAAATTTTGAGTGACATATGTGAAATATTAAGTGTGTAGCAAATTGTTAAATTGAAATGAACATATGTAGGCTGAATGTTTGAAACAACTGGTTAATGAGTTATGTACTAAGTATATGTCATTCCGTGTCAAATCAATTAATGGTTTGAACCTTGATATCTCAGAAATTGATCATTTTTGGTACAGTGATAGTACCAGTAAAGGTTACAAAAACTGTAAAATTTCAGATTTTTGGGGCTCTTAGATTTTCAGTTATTTACTTTTTTAATAAAGCTAAATCTGGCAAAGTTTAGAAATCTTTAAACAGTTGTAAATCAAAAAATATTTTACACCGAGACCTCAATTTAGTGTCGTTCTTTTGTTTTCGATGAGCCTTAATTTGATATACAACATGATTACGGTATTCTAACTCTTTTTTTTTAATTGAAATTTTTAAAAAATTACAAACTAAAAAAAATATTTTTTTTAGAAAATCCAAAAAAAAAAAAGAAACTGATTTCTTTTAAAATATATGTATATTTTAAAGACATTAAGGGACTATTTGTGTGCCAAATTTCATAGTTGGTCGTTAAGGGGTTCCTATGGAAATTACATTTTTTGTAATTAAATTTAGCTAATTTCACTTATAGTTTTAATACAAAAAGAAATCATTTTCATAGGAACCCATCGGCTTCCCATTATGAAACTTGGCATACAAGTAGTCCATAAAGCATATATTTTTTTCAAAAAAATTAAAAGGGGTTTTTTTTTAGATTTAAAAACATTTCTTTGAAGCTTTTCAAAAAGTTCAAATTTGAAATAGCATAGTCATGTTATATATCAAATTAAGACTCATTAAAAGCAAAAGAAAATGACACTAATTTGAGCTCTCTAGGTTAAATAGTTTTTGATCTACAGCTGTCTAAAGATTTCAAAACTTTGGTAGATTTCACTTTTTTGAAAGTCAATAACTGAAAAACTAAGAGCCTAAAAAATCTGAAATTTTGCATTTTTTGTTATCTTGATAGTTACAATAAATAAACACTTTTCAACTATGTTGTAAAGTGTTAAAAAGGAAAAGATTTCATTATGAACAAGAGTACATTTTGAAATTGACACTGAAAAAAATGTGAAAACATGAATAATAGTCGAATTTTCATAAAAAAAATCGTACAGAAAAGTCTTATTTATAAGCATTTAAAAAATGATATTTCGATATAATTTTTTTTAAATACATGAGTTGAAGAATTAAAAAAATATATACTAGGAAGAAATTTTAAAATAATACTCTACTTAGAACAAATTAAAAAAAAGTTGATACAGGGGTGAAATGTTAAAAAACACAATACTAAATTAAAATAATTTGATACTTTAAGAAAATAAAAAAAAAATACTTGGAAGAAGTAAAAAAAGCCTTATACTTAAAAAAGAAAATAAATATGATACGTACAAGAAATAAAAACACACATAATTCTGGGAATTTTTTTAAAAACACTACACACAAAATTATATTTCATAATGTAGTAGATTATAATTTTTGCAATTTTTAGAAATAATTGTAAAACAGTTTGTGTTCTGTGTATCTAAAAACATGTTCTACTTGGACTTTGTGCTCTTACTCACTGTTTTCACTCTTAAAAATCATCACAGTTGCATGATACCACCATTGATCAGAGATGTGTAGTTTTAGCATGCACATATATAATTTAAAATAGCCTATTAACTTAATTACAATATTATTAATATTGTTTTTTGATATGTTTTTAGTATTGAAGTTTACTTTAAAAAAATTAACTCTTTAAAAATTGCAAAAATGTTTTAAGTATTACGTGTTTTAATATGTCCCAAAATTTTATTCTGTATTTTTAAGTTATTTTCAATTTAAAATAGTTTATCTTTTAGACTTAAAATTATATTTCATAATGTTGTAGATTATAATTTTTGCAATATTTAGAATTAATTAGAATTAAAAATATATTTAAATATAAACTGAAAATAAAGGAAAAAACATTTTTGCATTAAAATTATTGTATTAACAATATATAATATAAATTAAAATAAAAATTATATTACATATGAACAGAGTGATTCTATAGTATTGTGAATTTTGCATATATGACACATTTGATGTATCGTATCTTTGTAAAAATATGATTTAGATGAATGTATTTTAAATTTTAAAGATACTGTTTCAGATTGTGTTGATTTCAATATTAATATGTACTTAAATTTATAAAAAAAAAATTATAAATTCAAGTATATTATTGAAATCAATACGTGTAGAAACACAATATAAACATGTAATAAATACATGTAGAAACACAATATAAATATGTTTGGGAATACATTATAAATGCGTATGGGAACTCATAATAAATACATATGGGAACACGTTATAAACATGTATGCGGATATACGTAAGAAACACGTATGTGGATATATATGTAATATACACGTATGTGATACGTAATAAACATGTATCTGGATACGTAATAATAACGTATGTGAATATACGTAATATACACGTATGTGATGCGTAATTATCATGTATCTGGATACGTAATAATATCATATGTGGATATACATAATAATAATGTATGTGGATACGTAATAATAACATATGTGGGTATACGTAATAATAACGTATGTGGATATACGTAATAATAACGTATATGGATACGTAATAAACACGTATGTGCATATACGTAATAATAATGTATGTGAATATACGTAATATTAATGTATAAGGATACGTAATAATAATGTATAAGCATACTTAATAATAACCGTTTTTATAACGGTTGGTATACCGTATTCTAACGCACCGTTTTTGCGTAATAATTACGTATGGCCTGACACGTAAAGATTACGTATTGCTTGATATGTAAGAATTACGTATTTGTCCTACCTGGGTTAGGTCCCCGTCTTTTTAACGCCCCCCTCCTCTTTAATGTCGCCAATTTCATTCCAAGAAACATTCTTTGTTTTTTGCGTATAATTTGGATCTTTTATATTTCACAGATGTCTTCAAATTGGTAAAAGTTCTATTATTATTTTTCCACCGCCAAACTTCAGCATTTCCGCTCGGCAATGATACTTTAAGCCCCTCCTTTCTAACAGGTCCTTCCTGTCTAATGCCACGGATTTCAGGAAGCATTCTTTAGTGTGTGTTTTTCATATAATTTGGCTCTTTTATATCCCACAGATGTCTGTAATTTAGTAGAAGTTCTATTATTTTTTCCATCTGGAGATTCTAACTCATTCCAAACCAGTCTATCGGCCATTTTGGTCGCAATTAAAGGCACGTCATCTGTGACGTTCGAATTTACGCACTTCTGATTGGCCGGCCGTCCAACTAGTTACTCTAAGTCCTCAGGACGAGTCGGACGGTCTGGGTCTTCAGCACTTCTGATTGGTCGATTTTCGCACAACCTTTTCCTCAACAACAACATTTTAGGTTTGAACCTAAAATGTTGAGGCTAGATATGTTGAATGAACTGTCTTGCGAACGGTTTTGTTGTGCCAAATACTGTCGTGTAATAAGGCCTTAAAAGACTGCATCGGCTTTCGTCCTCTACCCGGAAGAATGCCCAGTTGTTTCGAATTTCTTTATCATCTTGCGTAGGGCACATGGAGACATTGGACCTCTTCGTAGTATCTGCTTCATACGACCGAATACTTTTACAGCTGCAACGGAGTTCTGCTGGTTCTGGTAGAACAATTTCACCAGTAGCACTTTTTCTTACAACGTTGGCATGATGTACTGAGAAGTAACTAATGCTCGTGCAGAATCCGCCTTCTTTTTATCCAAAGAATAATGTTACTAGGCATGCTACGCAAATAACGTTTCACATTTTCAATATATGCAAATAAATATCATTTGTGTTATAGCGCCATCTATAGGTGAATGTTGATACTAAAATTTTTGATTTAATAAATGTCAAGCGCATCATTTGAATTATCTGTATTTCAAATTTTATCTCATTTGGACCAATAGAACGCATTCTAGAGCCCTCTGAAGTGGGAAACTTATTTCTTGCTAACCCTGTATATAAAACAGAAATATAAACTTACAGGTACAGTCGCCACATGTGAGTCGAAATGCTTGCAGCCGAACATACAGCAGCAGCATACTATATGTAATCGTTAAAACGAATGGAAACCTGAATGATCATAATACTGAATTTGAACGGAATGTTTTTTAAATGCATACTTTCAAAAATAGTAATCAGTATATGACTCAGGACAAATGGAAAGTATATATATATATATATATATATATATATATTCAAAACGAAATGTCAAATTAAGAATACAATTATACTTCAGATTACCAGGATTCTACCTAGGATAAGGCGCATTGCAGCTCTATAATCCGAAGCAGGAAATATCAAAGAAAAAGTTAAAATATGTAAAGGGGGATGTCAGATATATTACATAAAAATGGCAGAGAGGGATGGCGACCTCTCATTCCCGTTTAAAGCACTTTTATGTCTAGACAACGCTCACGGAACCAATGCAATATAATGACAGGTCCCCGATATATGTGCAAAATCGAAGGCTCTAGAACGAAGACAGAAACAGAATATCGAGAGGCAGAACGTAGAAAGTCAATATGACAACCAAACGGTCCGGAATGTACAAGACTACTTCCTTAAGTAAACCATTTTAACGCATGCGTACAGCGTTATACACTGTTATGATGTCATATTACCTATGTCTTGTCTAAATGAGTATTCTTCTTTTTTAAAAAAGGAATTATAATGATGTTTAAGAAAATTTATCAGGGTAATATTTTTTATATGCTTCTTGCATGATTCTTCTGTTACTTATGATACAATCATTTTTGAAAGTATTATTGTTGAGATTTCTATTATTTCTATTGATTACCTGCGGTTAATTAACCGCAGGTAATGCATGGCTCCGTGAGTGCTGCCATTGGTGGAAAAGTCGACTTGTAAACGGGAACTAGGGGTCACAATCCCCCTAGGCCTTTTATGTATTACCTGTTGGCTGACTTCATGTCCAATCTTTCAATTTTTACTATTATAAATATATATATATATATATATATATATATATATATATGTGTATATATATATATGTATATATATGTATACACATATGTGTATATATATATATATGTATTATGAGTTACTACATACATTCAAACATTGGATTTACTAATTTATCTTTTTATGCATATATATATATATATATATATATATATATATATGTATATATATATGTATATATATATATATATATATATATATATGTATATATATGTATATATATATATATATATATATATATATATATATATATATATATATATATATATACATATATTGCAAATTAAAGTTTCAAAACTTGCCCTTCTGCATCTAAAACTCAAATTACAAACCTTGATAGCCATTTGCCTTTCTGTAAAGTTTTTAATTGCATATATCGATTACCTTGTAATATTTGTAATCTGTCATATATTGGACAAACTAGTAATCCCATTCACCTACGTATAAATGTTCATAGAGATCACGTCAAAAAATATATCCTCAATAATAATTTTCTTCCTACTTCTAAAAAAATTGAATATAAACACTTTGCTAAACACGGTTTTGAAAATATCACAATACATATATTGGATATAAAAACAAATACTGCAGATAGGATGTATTTTGAAAACTATAATATAAAATCAAATTGTACTCTTTTTCCATATGGATTAAATCAACTATATCTTAATGGTAATATTGTCAAAAAGAATTTTTTAGATAATAAATACTCTATTTTTAATCACCTTTTTTTGAAACCTCCTTTACGTAATAGTAAATCAGCTAAATTTAAAAGATTTAAAAGGGGCAATGGCAATTCCTCAATCATTAATCATAAGGCTGAGATAATTTGTTTACATAATAAATTTAATAGCACTTTTCAGTGGAAATTAATTAAATCCTGGGTTTTTGCGGTAAAGAAAAAACATTTAAATAGAGTTTATGCAATTTTCTTAAAATTAAATCTTGCTAATGAACTCTTTAATCATATTTTTTTTAATTTGCTTATTACAAGATCACAGTATTTAAATTTAGAACTTAATCAATATCATCTTAATAATATGTCAACTAATTCATATTGTGTAATTTCTTTCAAGCATCCCATTTATAATTCTATAAATTTTGGTCATCTTTTTAACAACTTCAAATATTTAATGCCTATTGGAGATTTGAGCGTATCAAAGACTTTTAATTATAACAGGCCTATTGGTAGATCAGCATTTAATTATAATGAAATTTCACAATCTCTCTCTTTAGATCAGTATTCAAAGTCAATTTTAGAAAATAAATGTAATTGTACAGTAAAAAATTATGCTAAATTTCTCAATCAAGACCTGAGGCATATAGTTACAGGAGACTTAGGTATTGTTAAAGATATTTTGTTAAGAACCATTATGTCTTTTGGCACAAAATTCAGGTTACCCTCTTGTCATAATTCTATTAAAGTTTTAAAATCCATTAATCTTGATCTTGATAAATATATATATAAATTAGCTTCAAAATATGCTATGCCTTTAGAGGCATTTAATATGTGGCAATTTACTTTATTAGAATCTATTAAAAATGCTATTAGTAGTATTAAATTGTCTAGATCCATTTATAATTTTGATAATATTAAACCCTCAATTTTTGATTTACAAAAATCTTTTGTTATCACCTATGTTGATAAAGCCTCTAATAATTAGGATATTATCTGTAAAAAAATTTATATACAATTTCTGTTAGATTATTTAAAAATAATTGTCTTTTTAAACTTGATTTAGATTCCATTAATAGTATTAAACTGAAAATTATTAATATGTATAGATTTAAATATTAAATATAAATTTCTTAAATTTCCATATATTGTGCTTATTCCAAAATTTCATAAAAATCCCATTAAATTTAGAACAGTAACTAGTGAGCATAATACTTACTCTACTACTGCGAGTAAATTACTTCTAAATTCTTTAAATCAAATATATGATAGTTTACGTCAGTCTAGCAATATAATTACCTTATTCTAAATAATAGTAAAGAATTAAAGAATAGATTAACATCTCTTCAAAAAGTAATAGGATTTCAAACTTTTGATTTTAAACACCTTTTCAATAATATCATGATCTCAGACCTGATGATGTAATTTTAACTCTATACAATGCTTATATTACTAATCATTCAACTCATACCAGTTTTGTAAATTTTCCTAAACTTCTTCATTTTGTTATTTTCAATAATTATATTTTTCAAGGAAATAAATTATACCTTCAAGTCTCAGGAGTTCCACAGGGTGGCTGCAGTAGCAGTATGTTAGCTAATTTATATCTTTATCATTATAAACAGTCTTTTACTTCTATAGATTATACATTATACAGATATGTTGATAATCTGATTTGCATAGTATATACTAAAAATTGTGTCATTAATATAGATTTCTATCCTGATAATTTGGAATTAATTCCTAATGAAGCTACTATTAGTAAAAATATTATTTTTTTAGATTTAAATATTTTTACTGAACCGGCTAATAGAATTGTTACTAATTCATATGATAAAAAAGACTCTTTTAATTTTAACATTAATAAAATCTTACCATTTAATTCCTGCAACTCTTTTCTATTGTTTAGAAATATTATTCTTAATCAGCTTTTTAGAATATATAGATTATCTGATAAAAAATTTCATGTTTTACATATTGATAATCTAAAATCACCAGCAATTTATATAAATATCCCTCTTATTTTGTAAATGGTATAGTTAAAAAACTTAGATTAGCTGGATTTTCATGAATTCTTTTATGGTGTTTTATATATTAGCCTGACATCACTCTTCTCTTATTATATTTTATTTTTTCATCCACTTACTCTTTAGCCTTTCTATTATTGTCCCTCTCGTTTGCATATTATCTCTTGTACATGTCTTTTCGCATTACTGTCACTTATTTCTTACGAATGGCAACAGTAGTTCATATCTTATATATTATTCCTTAGTGAATGGCAACACTTGTCATTTTTTTCTGCGTTCCCGTGATCTTTAGGTTAGTGAATTTTTTCAATCAGGTTCCAGATATCCAATTTTCCATTTATTATTTCTTCTTATGTATGTGGTCCAAGAAGAAATAGTTTATAGATATAATCTATCTATTTCTTCAGAAACATACATTTTTGTGTTTGCTTCTACAAGACACTTGGCCATGATTACGAGTTTTGTAGAAGTGAACATATCCTGATTTTGGCTTAGAGCCTTGTCCACGTGTGTATAGCGTTTGTGTTTGGATTTCGTCTGTTTTTCTTTTATCGATTCCATACCTTTGTTTTTTAACACTTTACAACAAAGTTGAAAAGTGTTTATGACTTTGTTCATTCTGTCTGTCTGTCTGTCTGTCTGTCTGTCCTCTCTGTCTGTCTGTCCGTTAGCACGATAACTGCCGTAAAAATGACTTAATCAAAATGAAATTTTAGTATGTTGTTCAGACGGTCTGTAGGACCTATGGGAATATAAATGAATAATATCACCCAATTAGTTTTGGTTTGAACCCGGGTTGAAAAAATGAAATACATTGAGCCCCATGGGACCTAATTTTTCAAACATTTTTTAAGCACATCTAAAATTGTTTCGAAAATGTTAGGTAATATTCAAATTGTTCCATAAAATATATAAAAAAAATCATCTAAATATATTTAGTAGTTTTTTAAACAAAAATTAAAATAATAATTACACCTCTTATATGAAGCGATCACGTGACCATGATATGAAAAGATCACATGACTCACTTCAAAATGATATATGGCATCCATCTTGTTTCAAAATCGTGATTTTTTAAAGCTCTTTTTAATTCATATTGAGTGTTGTCTCCGTCCTAAAACTACTTTTTTTCGCTTAAATTCTGTGCATCTACATACTAAAACAATACAATGACAATATATTTGAGTTTAAATTCTCATTCAAATTTGATTATTTCTACAACTAAGCCTATTTTTCACCTATGTAAAATGTAAACAGCAAAATAAGTAGAATGAGTATTAAAGAACTACAACAACATTTTGTCATAACTTATGTAGATAAAGCTTCTAATAATTAAGCCATCATTTGTAAAAAATATTATGTTTCTCTGTTACAGAATTACTTAAAAAATAATCAAATTTTTAAACCCATTAATAATCAGTCTATCAAAATCAAAACTAAAATGCTAAAATTATATGCACAATTAAATATTAATTGTAAGTTTTTTAAATTATCTTATGTTACTTTGGTTCCTAAATTCCACAAATCACCTCTCAGTTTTAGAACGGTCACTTGTGGACATAATACATTTACTACTACAGCTAGTAAGTACTTGCTTAACTGTTTAAATAGAATTAATGAATTTCTTAAATTTAGAAATTCAGGATATTTCATTTTGAACAATAGTTATGATTTAGTTAATCACCTTAGTAAGCTTCCACAAATTTTTGGTTTCCAAACCTTTGATTTTAAAGACCTATTTAATAATATTGTCATTAAAGATTTATATAAAGTTATTATCGCTCTTTATCATGAATATATATCTTCTAATCATGTTGCTTTTAATGTCAAAAATTTTCTATGCTCTTGCACTTTGTGTTATACAACAATTATATTATCCAAGGTGATAACATTTATTTACAAACATCTGGCGTACCACAAGGTGGCTGTAGTAGTAGTATTCTCGCTAACTTATAGCTTTATTATTATGAATGTCATTTTAAGTCTAATTCATATATTATATATAGATATGTTGACGACTTAATTTGTATTATCATTGATGATTCCCATCCCATTAATATTGATTTTTACCCATCTAACCTAGTATTAATTCCTAATGAGCCTAGCGTTAGTCAAACGGTAAATTTTTTAGACCTTAATTTAGATACCATCAATAATCATGTAATCACCAATCTATATGTTAAAAAAGATTCTTACAACTTCACTATCATAAAGCTGCTATCATATCATTCTTGTAATTCTATTCAATTGTTTAGAAACATCATCTTAAACCTGTTATTTCGAATACATCGACTTTCTGATCCTCGGTTTCACTTTCTCCACATCAATAATCTTAAACGCATTTGTCAAAATTACCAATATCCAGAAGTATTTGTAAATAATATTATTAATAATTTCAAATATACCACGTAATTATTTTACACTTGCATTATTTATTTTTGATTGGATAACTCATTTTTTGAGAATTCATCCATTCCTATCACCTAACTTGCCACTTGGCCTGAGTCTAATACTGTTTACTATTTTCGAATGCCTATTTTCCACTTGTCCTGAGTCGTATACTGTTATTTAATAATATTGTCATTAAACATTTATATAAAGTTATTATCGCTCTTTATCATGAATATATATCTTCCAATCATGTTGCTTTTAATGTCAAAAATTTTCCTATGATCTTGCACTTTGTGTTATATAACAATTATATTATCCAAGGTGATAACATTTATTTATAAACATCTGGTGTACCACAAGGTGGCTGTAGTAGAAGTATTCTCGCTAACTTATATCTTTATTATTATGAATGTCATTTTAACTCTAATTCATATATTATATATAGATATGTTGACGACTTAATTTGTATTATCATTGATGATTCCTATCCCATTAAAATTGATTTTTACCCATCTAACCTAGTATTAATTCCTAATGAGCCTAGCGTTAGTCAAACTGTAAATTTTTTAGACCTTAATTTAGATACCATCAATAATCATGTAATCACCATTCTATATGATAAAAAAGATTCTTACAAGTTCACTATCATAAAGCTGCTATCATATCATTCTTGTAATTCTATTCAATTGTTCAGAAACATCATCTTAAACCAGCTTTTTCGAATACATCGACTTTCTGATCCTCGGTTTCACTTTCTCCGCATCAATAATCTTAAACGCATTTGTCAAAATTACCAATATCCAGAAGTATTTGTAAATAATATTTTTAATAATTTCAAATATACCACGTAATTATTTTACACTTGCATTATTTATCTTTGATTGGATAACTCATTTTTGAGAATTCACCCATTCCTATCACCTAACTTACCACTTGGCCTGAGTCTAATACTGTTTACTATTTTCGAATGACTATTTTCCACTTGTCCTGAGTCGTATGCTGTTTACTATTTTTGAAAGTCTCCATACATATTATGTATCGTTCAAATGTATTCATTCCGGTGCCCACTCGCATTGACGAAGTGAGGTGAAATGCTCAGTAGCTTGTTCAACTTACACGTGGTAGCAATGCTTGTGAGTTCATATTTCTGTTCGAGGAAGTATTATTATTCTGATTTGTAATTCAATTGATTTATTTTTCTTCTTCCACTAGCCAGTAGATAGTTCCAATGGTGTCTATAGTTAAATACTATCGCCATTGTCAGAAACTGGCTATTCTGTCGGTTTTAATTCGAATTGTATGGCTGTCCTGATGAGAATGCAATTTCGAACTAACCGCCATTTTTTGTGGAGTTTCAAGTGATTGTTCTCTATGTCTTAATCTTTTATCTTGAGCTAATTATTATTGCCTTTTCTCATTTTTGCCGTGTTTTCTTTTTCTTTTTTATTTATATTTTTATACCTTTAATTGTAATTTTTGTATCCTAATATTCTTCTCATCCCCCTTTCCATTGTAGTGATATGTTACCTTCTATCTTTATCCTTAGTCTTGGTCTATAGTTACTCATTTGTAACAGATATGCTAGAGATGGGTTTTTTTGTACATACAGTAATTTATGCATAATTTTCGATTAAAATCTTTCAATTTTTATTTATTTAATTATATATATATATATATATATATATATATAATATATAAATATATAGAAATTGAAAAATCGGAAATAAAAATGTTTTAGTAACTTTTGCGCAAGGCAGCATGAGGGTACCAAACACTATATATATAGAAAATTTGAAATATAAAAAGTGAAAAAAACATGTAAAAAACATGTAAAAAAGGAAGGATGGCTCGGCAAAAAGCTTACATTATGGCGGTAAGGGGTTGTGACCTTACTCCCCAGTTCAACGAGCTCGTCAAAATCGCCGCGGCATTTTCACTCCTGGTCGCCAGCCCTGGCCCAAGCCAACCTCCGGAGTGACTTTGAAATCATCACGAGACCAGGATAGAGATGTGTACGAGAGCCATATCACCACAAATAAAGCCAACTGAATTTCCCACTCAAATGAAATGTAGTTCCAGCCCCGGTCCTGTGATCACAGTGCGGTCCTGTCATATGGAGGGTTCGATGATTTTGTCTCTAATTGAACTCAAAAAATACTTAAGTCTTACACCATATGCAAAATTGTTTCTGTATAAATTATCAATATTTTTAATCATAAAGGAAATTGGATATTTATTAAAAAATGCTTGTTTTAAAAATTCTTGATCAAAATTGATACGTAAATGTTCCTCTTTGATAGTTCTTTTTATTCTGATTAAACCTCCCAAGAAAACATTGCGAAACACATTCAAATGTATGTTGGAGTTCCAATGTATAATTCCAATAATAGGTAGTTTAAATTGTTTTCTTTTATCATAGATGGTGAATATGAGAGGGATTTGACTATAGTTGATATTCAAATCCAAAAATTCGACCTCTTTGTTATTTTTAAGAGGGTTTTCCTTCAAGATGAGGTTTGGTGGATAAAAATCAAAGTTCATTGTGTAGTTTTCATCCTCATATCCAATAATTACGTCATCCACATAACGTAGGTATATGATTTCGTTGTTTATATGAGATCTTCTTTCATAAAAACTAAGATATATATCAGCCAATATGGAAGAACATCCCCCCCCCCCCATGGGGATGCCCTTAATTTGTTGATAAATAGACAATCCGTTGTAAAGGTAATTTTCTTTAATAACTATTTTGATTATAGACTTGAATTTATTAAATTCCAGACTCCTTTTTAAATCATATTCTTCAAACAAGCTGTAAAGTATATTTGTCATGTCATCTAGATCTATAGTATTAAATAGTTCTTGGAAATCATAAGTTCTTAAGTGCAAAGGATGTTTATGATCTTTCAATATATTGATCACTTGTAGACTGTTTTTTATAATATAGCTTCCTTGGTTATTAAGTTTCAGCAAAATAGGTTGTAAAATCTTCATTAACATATTATTGGCTTTCGTGAGATAGGTATTGCATCCAACAGTAACTGGTCTGAAAGTAATAGGACTTTTATGAAGTTTCGGAATATTAATCAGATACGGATACTTTATAATTCCTGTATATTTGATACCAGTTAATAAATACAAAGCCTTGATTTTATTTGAGATTTCCTTAAGGGAGAGGTTGATTTTACTGTAAAGAACATCATTCTCATATTTTTCTTTCAATATGTCAATGTAAAAGAGCTTACATGTAAATGCGTAGTTACTTGATGCCTTGTCAATATAAGTAATTATAAATTGATTTTGAATGTTCTTCAGAAGTTGGAAGTTTATTTTACATTGGTCTGGAGGTTGGTAAAGTTTTTTATAATAGTACTTGAAGTCCCTGCACATCTTAGATCGCCATTGATGGAATGCCATATCTGGCAGACTGTATTGAATGGAAAGTTTATAAATGAATTGATCAATGTCCTCTCGAAAAGCCTCAAACGGATCTCCATGATACGGATTTCTATATTTAGTACCCAGTTTGAAAGCTTGAATTAATGTAGTATCTGTAAGAACTCTGCAATCACCTGTTACTATATGACCTAATATGGGATCTGAATAAGGATTGTTTCTACAAGTGATCAGTCTACAAGTGATCAATATATTGAAAGATCATAAACATCCTTTGCACTTAAGAACTTATGATTTCCAAGAACTATTTAATACTATAGATCTAGATGACATGACAAATATACTTTACAGCTTGTTTGAAGAATATGATTTAAAAAGGAGTCTGGAATTTAATAAATTCAAGTCTATAATCAAAATAGTTATTAAAGAAAATTACCTTTACAACGGATTGTCTATTTATCAACAAATTAAGGGCATCCCCATGGGGGGGGGGATGTTCTTCCATATTGGCTGATATATATCTTAGTTTTTATGAAAGAAGATCTCATATAAACAACGAAATCATATACCTACGTTATGTGGATGACGTAATTATTGGATATGAGGATGAAAACTACACAATGAACTTTGATTTTTATCCACCAAACCTCATCTTGAAGGAAAACCCTCTTAAAAATAACAAAGAGGTCGAATTTTTGGATTTGAATATCAACTATAGTCAAATCCCTCTCATATTCACCATCTATGATAAAAGAAAACAATTTAAACTACCTATTATTGGAATTATACATTGGAACTCCAACATACATTTGAATGTGTTTCGCAATGTTTTCTTGGGAGGTTTAATCAGAATAAAAAGAACTATCAAAGAGGAACATTTACGTATCAATTTTGATCAAGAATTTTTAAAACAAGCATTTTTTAATAAATATCCAATTTCCTTTATGATTAAAAATATTGATAATTTATACAGAAACAATTTTGCATATGGTGTAAGACTTAAGTATTTTTTGAGTTCAATTAGAGACAAAATCATCGAACCCTCCATATGACAGGACCGCACTGTGATCACAGGACCGCGGCTGGAACTACATTTCATTTGAGTGGGCAATTCAGTTGGCTTTATTTGTGGTGATATGGCTCTCGTACACATCTCTATCCTGGTCTCGTGATGATTTCAAAGTCACTCCGGAGGTTGGCGTGGGCCAGGGCTGGCGACCAGGAGTGAAAATGCCGCGGCGATTTTGACGAGCTCGTTGAACTGGGGAGTAAGGTCACAACCCCTTACCGCCATAATGTAAGCTTTTTGCCGAGCCATCCTTCCTTTTTTACATGTTTTTTTCACTTTTTATATTTCAATTTTTCTATATATATATATATATATATATATATATAAATATCCATAAAAAGTATCCTATTCGCTAGAAAAATGAGAGGAGTCTAGTTCAAGTTGCAGTCGACAGAGTGCAGTTGTGTTTTACTTGACGGAAAATGTTCACCACATTGTCAACGAGATCGCCACAACACAGTTGTATTTCATCCTTCGCAAAGAGAGGACGCTCAAACTTACCAAAATTTTGACAACTTACTCCGGAAAGTGCATATGGTGGACTTGTAGAAATTTCAACTTTTGAGAAAATTTCTATCGTCTCTACTGAAAAATGTGACTTTGGGCTTTCGATGTTTTCCTTCCTGTGTATATAGCAATTATGTGTGCATAAAGACCTGAACTTAAAGGTCAAACATAAATTTTGTAAAATGAAAGCTATTAGGTTTTACCCTGTAAACATTTTCCCGTCTCTAGTCAAACACAAGGAAATTGTAATGCCCATATGCATGGGGAATGATAACTTTTACGTATTTTGTGTACAAATTTATTAGAAAACTCAGAAGAGATGATTTTTTTTAAATTATCATTGATTAAAAACCTGATGAACTTTTTGTAATTTACAGACTAACGATTTTATCAATGCGTACAACTGGTACAGCTTCGATTGAAGTAGAATTCCTATGTTGCACGTGTAGTCCTTTCAAGTTATCCAGTGAAGACAGATGATTTAATAAATAAGTTAAAATAATATTGTGATTATTTTTATAATTTTGGAATTAGGTAAGATTTTGTATTTTAGTTAGATTTTACTTTCCAAATTAAATCAATTATTTTCAGTTCTTTTTGGATGAGAAAGGAGAATTTAGGTTAGATCCTATAATGTAAGATTAATAGGAACCTTACAAATTATCAATGTACATCGTTAAGGAACAAGTTTCTAGGATGTATTAAATATTATGTGTAAAGTTCAGAATATTTTTCAAGTTTTGTGCTTTTAGTTTTCTAAAACCACAAAACGTGAAAATTAATTCATAGAAAATGTATTGAATTCAAGTAGTTGACAAAATTCAAGGCATGGCCCAAATTTCAGTAGAATCTAATAAAATTTAAATTTAAGAGTAACTAAGAAACGCATCGCATATTAATTTAACAATATTAAACAAAAATATTTTAAAAATATAATATAATATGTAATCATTTAAGTATTAGTACATAATCGATGTAAGCAATATGAAGAGAATGAGCTGATAATGTATAAGAAAGTCTGCATAATTAGGTTGTATAAGTAAATTATTTTATCACAATAAATAAAACTGGTATTTGTAAGAATATAATATATAATCATTTAAGTATTAGTACGTAATCAATGTAAGCAATATGAAAAGAATGAGCTGATAATGTATAAGAAAGCAATCTACATAATTAGGTTGTATAAGTAAATTATTTTATCACATTAAATAAAACTGCTATTTGTAAGAATACAACTTTTTAATACTTTTCCCTCCTAGGGTGAACTGGACGGTCTGGGTATTAATAATAATAATAATAAAATAATTCCAAAGAGAAATGAGTTAATTAGATGATTGCAATTATTTCTAAGGCGTTTTGAGCTCTCTTCCTCGGGTCCAAAACAACTGTAGTTGTTCCTTAACGGTAGTTAAGAACGGACGCTATTTTTGACCCGAGAAAGAGGGCTTTATACGTCCTCGAAACAATCGTAGTCACCTAATTGTCTTATGCTTGCTTTCTTCGAGTAAATATTAGAAATTTAGAATATTTTCCCTTCAGTCAAAAAGTTTATCATGGATCCAGAAGATTTGTTCCAGAAACAGAGCATTATATTTTAAAATTGCTGCTTTGAAAGAAAATCACCCTACTTAGATGACTTTTGAACAATATCTTATTGTATACGTTTAGTGGGGTTCGTGAAATTAAGGAACTTAAATCTCTTCGAAGGTAGCAATTTATGACAAAAATAAATAAATAATCCAAATAAACAAAGTGTGAGTAAGCGAATCAAACATTTTCGAATAAGGTTATCCGTTCATCAAATTTTAAGGTATAATGAGTATAGATCTCTTCAATTCATAAAAAGATCATGTAATTATTGAAAAATGGTTTGTATGAATCACTATAAGTTGATTGCTATAGCACAATTGTATAATCTTCAGACAGAACGTGTGCATTATGTATCAGCCATATATCATCTACCTATGCATAAGATACCTACCTCCTTTCAAACCTCTTTAGAGCTTATATTTTACTCGCTTGCCCATGTCAAGGGTAATGTCGACAAAATACGAACAAAATACCGGTCTGATAATGCCCATGTGAACGGGGCTACTGAGACGATTATCTTTCCTTCGATATTTGAAGTGGAACCTACAGTATCGGCTCAAATCATATAGCATATTATGTATTTTCTTTTCTTTTATGCGTCAAGCGTAGAAATTTAATTATATTTATCAGATTTATAAAACCTTGGTCTGGTTATATTTCCTTGTGGCAACGATAAGCCACATACTTAAATACAAGTGCTGCTGTCAAAAATAACAATTTGGTTTACCTACAAATGGCATTGACATTGTAATTTTCTAAAATCATGGAAAATTTACGTAAAACTTTGAAGTAGCATTTACTTTTATTCAATAGCTACAGTACGTGTTTAACAAACCTAGTGAATACAAAAAAGGGAGATATTAAAAGAATGAGAACCAGCTGTTAAAATTATAAGGTTCATTTTGATTGGTTAGTAATTAAACTCCAAACTTCAATTTCCTAGTTTTTATGTGTTCACTCTACTCATGCCAAAAACCACAAAATAAGAGAAATAGCTTTATCAAAATTCAGCACGAAAATTTCAAGTACTGCAGCTTTATGGATCACAACCAGGGCCCCCATAAAGGGGGGGTCAGTTGGTACTACAGTACTGGGGCCCGGCGATTGTTAGGGGCCCGTGAATATTGTTGAGGATAAAATTTTTATACATTTGTGTATGAATATATAATTATTTTTCTAAATTAATTGAAGGTTTTGAAATTTACGTATTATGTATAATTATAAAATTACAAATATAAATTAGCAGGGCCCCCACAAAGGGGGGAGGGTCAGTTGGGACCATGGTACTGGGACGATAGGGGTCCGTAAAAGTGCCGGGAGAAAAAAATGTTTAATGTTTGTGCATATGAATGTATAATAAAAATTCTTTTATGATACAATATCGCATATTTTGTGCAATTATAAAATTACAAGTGTAGAATAGATAGAAAGCAAACGCAAGATTTTTAAAACAATAAAAAAAAACCTAAGAGTTGTTGAAATTAAACATGGGATACATTAGGGAACTTGTTCTATTCTTTGATTCCACATTTGTTGCAAAAAAGTGAAAAGAAAAAAAAGACAGGGGCCCTTAACGTACAAAGAAGATGCCTTGTACAGTATTGTGGCAATTAATTGAGAAATGCATTTTTTTTTATAAAATTCAGTTTTATTCAAGTTTTCTATGGATACATTTAAAACTAATAAGTGATATGACCTCCCCGAGACTTTATAACATCACAGACACGTTTCGGCTTGGAATGTACTAGACTAGCACATGTAGTTTTAATTTCAACGTCTCTGAACCATATGTCAATAACGGCCGAAATTAGCTTGTCCATCGTCGTACAGTCAAATTTGTGAAGCCGTTTTTTGACAATAGCCCTCAAATTTTCTATGGGATTCAAGTCTGGTGAATTCCCGGGCCAATCGAGAACGGTAATATTTTATTTTGAGCAGAAATTTTTGATTCGCTTCGAAGTGTGACATTGCGCGCTGTCTTGTTGGAAAACGCAATCTCCGTTCGGCCACAGTTTAGCCATGGTTGGAAGCACTTTTCGGGTCAATATGACTTCGTAACTGGCACTGTTCATCATTCCCTCTACGGGAACAAGAGATTCTGTCCCCAAAACGCTGAAACAACCCCAAAACATCTTTTTGGGCGGATGTTTGGGTGCTTGATTGATGTGGTGCTGATTGAGAGGTTCTCCTTGGCTCCTTCTCACGAACATAGATCTAAATCCCTGAACCACAAAATGTGTTTCGTCAGAAAAGAGAACTTTCTCCCAGTCCTTCTCAGTCCATGTTTTGTATTTCCGTGCCCATTCCAACCTTTTTTTCTTCATGCGAAGCGTCAGAAGCTGCTTCTTGCACGGTCGACGTGCTCTCCGTCCGCGTTCCAACAGCCTGTATCGCACTGTTGAAGGTGCAATTTCAACACCAGCTGCCACCATGGACTTAGACAGGTCAAAACTGGTTAATCGAGGATTTTTAACACTCATTCGATGTAAAGTTTTGTCGTCACGAGTCGAAGTTGATCTTTTTCGGCCGCATCTTCCAGAGCGGTTGGTTTCAGCATTTCCTGTTTCCTGAAACCGCTTCCAGATCCTCCCGACACTTGCTGTACTCACTCCACATATTTTACCTATTTCCTCGAACGTCTTAGAAGTGTGTTCTCTAAGCGCAATCACCTTAGCACGTGTTTCCGCGCTGATATCCATGACGCTAATGAGCCCCGCAACAACTGAGAAACTACCACTGCGGAACACCTGCCACCTGGCGGAGGAATTTGAACACCTGCTACTTACCAGGTGCATACGAACACCTGCTACTTTGATAATAACTGCAATTTGAACTCTGAGCTAATTTGGAGTGCTTCTTCCTAAGCTTACGTGTGATAAAACGAAAAAAATGACATTTCTCAATTAATTGCCACAATACTGTACGCTATCTCATCAATAAGGAATCCGAAAACCGCGTGAGAAAACAATAAATACTTCCCATAAATTGCTCGACTTTGAAGGGAGGCCTTTACAAGGCATCAGTTCCCAACAAAGAGTCCTCTTTGGTTCCAAAGGCAATAAAAATAATTGTTTGTTATTTAGCTTCCGAAATTTACAAGTACTAAACTGATGACAAGAAAAAAAAGATATATCACAGAGAGTGAGCACTGTGGTCATCTCTTTGTCTAGAGGGGGCTTTTCCACTCCCATGCAGATAAGATCTTGTCCGAAAGCAATTCACACATCAGGGTGTCCAGTCTACGGACCTCTCTTTTGCGGTTCTGGAGGACATTCTGGATAGATGCCTGAAGGCAGAGTGTTGTATAATGTATATCATCCTGGGGTCACCTTTGAAAGACCTTTTATCTAGCAGAATGTTTCTAAGCTCATGTGAATAGGTCCTATGAAAATAAAGTTGCTCCGTTTGTGTTGATGAGATCTCAGCATAAGGAGGTGAAAATTTATTTGTCGGTAATATTTTATCACTCATATAAATGCTTAAATTAATTATTTGTAATTAAAATAGTGTTTAGCATAGGGGTTGATATTAAAGTATGTTTAAATTAATTCTTATAATTTATTCAGCATTATTTTTAATTGCTTTAATATCTTGATCTTAGAATGAACGTTATTTATTTTATCAAAATTTTATATAGTTTTGTAAAATTATTCTTGTAAAATATTTGTGTATTTGAAATTTGTATAAAACTCTCGGATGGATTTGGTCATTCAAAACACCCAAAAAAAACCCAGTAATTCAGTAATATCTGGGAGTATAATATCTTTCGAACAAATTGAAATAATCAAACAAAATGTCGTACGATTATTTTATCGCCTAAACATAACAATCCTATTGATTTTCAGTGAGGTCAGACCAAGAGAAGGCTTTTTCAAATTTTTATTTCTAAAACTAAAAATACACAAAATAATAATGTTACCCATATATGTACAGAAATGGCTATTTAATATTGAAATTTTTAATTTAAAAAGCAAATGACAACATTTACGGGATTTACCGTCGTCTAGATATAAAAAATTTTTTTATCTGTGTTAAAAAATTATAAAAAGCTAAATATGATATTTATTATCAATTGGGTGGATACTTTAAGTACTTTCAACCGGAAATAAATTGAAAATGTATTGAGATATTAGAAATTTTACTTTCTTCACAAAGAGCGTAATATCTCTCAAGAGAGTTAAACAATTTCCACGTGATTAGGTACACTTATTTTAATCGGTGTCAAGGTATACTCATTTTAATCGGTGTCCATTTATTTGCAGTGAATTCGAATCATAAGGAAGTTCTAAGTTTTTATTGTTTATGGATATCAAAATATATTCATTTGCTGGTAATGTTTTATGTTAGATACATCAGATGTTTTAGTTATTGGATCTATGGATAATTTTATCGTTCTCTAAGAAGTACATAAAATAATTCAAATTTACAGAAAAGTTGTAGATTCTTCCAAATTATCGAAAAACTCATAATAGTTAAAGAAATTTTTACAACAGATGTATTGTTGAGCATACAATTAAAGATAGTTAAGGGAGATAGGTCTGAGATATTTGTCATAGTACAAAATTAATCATATCAGAAGATCGTAGGATGCAAATAGGACATTTTTCTTCTCCGGTTGGATATTTATATACTACTAGAATAAATTACCTGCTAATACGTTGCCCGGGCCCTCAGTTCCACTCAATTTCCATATCGCCTTCAAACCGCCTCATTTTCCAATTCATTTCCTCTTTTCGTTTCGCAACCGTGGAAAGCAGGAAAATAGAATAAATAAATAAAAGAAACAAAATGGAATCCTTTCTCTAGGAGAGAAGACGTGGCTTAAACCACACCGTGAGTTCCAAGGATTTGACTGGCATGCATTCAAACATTTACCTGAGACAAAAATAGATATGCACTTTAACAACGATACCTACAATTTTAATTTTTATGCGTTTGTTTGAAAATTCACAAAAATTAAATCTAATAATTAAAAAAAATGTTTCGTTAGAATACGAAGATATACACACATAATTGAGTATCAAATAATCTAAAATATACACATTTCGATGTATTTAAAATAAATAAATAAACATAAGGAATTGTCCTACTGGTTCAATTCGTTCAAATATCATTGGAAAGAACGTTATTCGATCTTTCCGATGATGTTAAAATAGAAACTCTGTGACAAAATTTTAGATCGCTAAAGAACCGATTTGATATAAAATAACTAAAATACTTAAAATAAAAACTTCAATATAAAATAACTAAAAAACTAATACGAGTAAAAAAAAATCGCCGAGTCGTATTTGTCTGGGTCCTGAAGTAGCTATCAAATTCCTTTGCTGTCCGCAGCTTAGATTTCCCACTACAGAATACACACCTTCTTATATTAAATAAAATTAACTGTTTGACATCTCTATGGTGTGCAGAAATAGAGAACAGCTGATATAGAAGATCCAAACTGCTATTGCTTATTTTTAAAAAATCTGATGTGGACAGCACATGACTCTCCTTAATATAATTCACTGAATTTACTACTTTTACTGTAAAAAAAAAAAAAAAAAAAAAAAATAGTTTAGCGTCACTTTAATCCATTTGATGAGATTTTCGTTAATTTGGCAACATTTAAAAAAGTCGCAAAAATTTCTCCAAGCTTTATGAACGGAGAAATAGGTTATTCTTGTAGCAGATAAATAACTATTGGCGTTAAAATACAAAAGTACTACTCAAAGTATCATTTCTCATGAATGGAACAAGCCAGATCCACGAAAATGATGTCACCCAATTTATCGCATGATATTACATATGAAAAGTGAACATGTTTCTCAACAGTAAATATTTTTTTTAATTTATGGGATTTTTGATAAATGTATTTGAAAAATATACAATATCTCGAGAACGGTTCATGCTAGCGTTTTAAAGTTTATCTCAATCGTTTTCTGAGGGAAAATCACATAAGAAATATCTATTTGAGTAACTTTATTAAAAGTTTTGATTTTTTGATGATGTTTTCAAAATTTCACTCGAAAATTTAGGGAGGTTCTGAACATTCGATTGTGTTTAAAAACAATAGACATTCATTATTCTCGGATTGTAATTTTTGTACCAAATTTCATTCGAATTGCTCCATTCGTTCGTGAGATATCATCTCCACAGACTCACTGACACACATACACAGACATCACCTCAAAAATGTTCGCTTCGTGATCAGGGATGCTTGAAACGTGCTCTCCCATTAAAAATTCGAATTCAAATTTTCGACTTCGTTACAATACTTTCCTTATACATTATACTATGTATATAAGGAAAGTAAAAATTGTTTATCGCAAAAACCAGAAACTTTGCATGAGATTTTGAAACGAAAATTCGATTGATACACAAAATCAAAATATCTTATCCTGCTTTTATTAAAAGAGTGGCAATAGGAATAAAAGTTGATCAAATAATGATATTGGAAGATATTTTGAATAGATCTTTTTTTTTTTTTTTACTTTATTGATGAATATACATTTACTTTTTTTGTTTTTTAAGTGATTGTTATTACCGCTGTGCTTTACTATTTTGTAACTAGAGAATGCAATTTAAAATTATTTAAAAAGATTAAGCGAAACGTATTTTATTACAGTTAAGTTTGTCGAAACGCCTTTACCTGGTACCCTGTCCCACAATTTGATGTGGGGGGCCTGGTCACAACCATTTGATTTCTTATTTCATTTATGTAGACTACTATATACATTCTAATCATTTTCTTACTTTAAAATCGTTCTCATAATTTTGCTTCTATGATTTACTACTTTACTATTCGGACAATTGAATACGATTCAATAGCAATATTTAATATAATACTAAATAATCTTAGACACTATTTAATAATCTAATCATCCATTCATTCATTTAATTAAAGAACTGAAATGAACTGAAAATAATCATAGCCTTTCGGTGAAAGAAAATGTGCTCTATAAACATAATCAATGATAATGTAAATCACATAAGAATTTACAATCTTTACAAATGCTGATAACTTCCTCAGATAGATTTATCTTTAATTTATTCTGAAATATCATTGTTAATTAGTCAATAAATAATTCAAAGTACTTCTAAATATTATTCAAATCTCGCCAAGTTGGCGGTTTTTTCAAGTGTTTTGCAACCCTGCGTATTGCGCGTGTCCTGGCATGGTGCCGGCAAGCCGCCTAAAGCGCTCGGGGCAAGCAGCTGCCTATAGCAAAGCTGTCCATCCGCTTCAGCATTCAGAGTCATTTGTTAGTTAAGTCAAGGAGAAGAGATCACAAGGCTCGGGGCAAAGAAGGGGGAAAACCAACAAGGTCTTGATTAGTGCCCCTGGTACACTACTTTACCCCTCCCCTTCGCCTTGGAGGGGGCATTAGAAATTAGAAATCGTCTGATGATGCCCTGGTTGGAATTGTGGTTCTAAAAAAAATGATGAGAAATGGGTAAAAAAAATTACGAAGTTTCGAGAGGGAGAGTCGTTGAAAAGAAATCAGAACACAGGTAGAAATAGTTTCAAACTATTGGATAATAATTCTTGGAATGTTTCTAATTTGTAGTTTTTACAAAATTTCTTCACTTGCTTACGGTTAATATCAATGTAAGTGATTATTTACATTGTACTCTAAATTCATATTTGAAATTCAGTCTATCATATTATATTAATACAATTTGAATAAACGCAATAAATATATTTAAATAATATATAATAGAGATTTAATATTTTTCATGAACTCCTTCGTAAAAATGTCAAGAGAACTAAAACATCAAATCCTAAATTTAATGAAGAGGGATTTAAATATTATCATCTGAAAGCATTTTTATGGAAGAAAAAAATAAAAATTAAATCAGTTTTCCAAAGCTTAAATAACATTCTGCGAGAGAAATTCAAATCAGCTATACTTAAATAAAGCTTTAACTAATAGTAAAAATAAATGATTATTCTAATTCCAAAAAAATTTGATGCGGCCAGCACATGACTTTCTTAAATAATGCAATGAATTTACTACTTTTACAATAAAAAAAATCTGATGTGTGCAGCACATGATTTTCCTTGTATAATGCAATGAATTTACAACTTTTACAGTCAAAAAATAATGCATGAGATCCACGGTACTGTGTTTTTATCGTTGAATTTCACATTTGGAGATTTTCCGGATGACAACTTGCAAAACTATTTCTTAGTACCCAATTAACTTATATTTCGCGAAACTCTAAATAAACAATTATAAATATTGATAGCATCCTCAATAAACGATATAGTCCATATATTAAAATATATTAAATTTAATTCATCGATTAGGCGTCATTTTCATTAATTTAACGCCATTTTTGCAATTTTGATGATATTTTTGTCAATCTGGGGCGAAATATCGCCAAGTTGGTGATACATTGCAAACATTATTTGCCCAGTTCGCCAAATGCATCAGTAAATGTTACAGACAAGCGGAGAGAAGAACATTTCTTATACACTAAAAGGTATCTCCGTCATCTGAAGGAAATCAGAATTTGCGAAACATTACTTCCCATTTGGCATCATTTTATCAATTTGGCGACATTTTTGTCCTTTTGAAAACATTTAAAATAGTCGCCAAGTTGGCGACATTCCGCTAAATTTCTCGCAAAGCGTTAAGGACAGACGGAAAAATGGGTTATTCTTATAGTCTATTCTTATATTCTTTCCAAGATGTTAAACTTTCATCAATTAGTCGTCATTTTCATTGAGTTAGAATCATTTTTATCAATTTGACGACATTTTCGTTAATTTGGCAACATGTACAAAAGTCGTCTTGTTGGCGACATTCCACCAAATTCGTCGCCAAAATCTCGCCAAGCGTTATGGACGGAGAAATAAGCTATTCTTATAGCAGATAAATGACTATTGGCGCCCAAATACAAAAGTCTTTATGTGTGTGTATTAACCAAAGTATCTTCTCTCATGAATGGAACGAACTAGATCCACGAGAATGATGTTCCCAAATTTATCGCATGATATTACATATGAAAAGTGAACATATTTCACCGTAGTTAATATTTTTTATTTATTCTATATGATTTTTTGATAAATTTATTTTAAAAAAGTTATTTTAAATTTATTTTAATGTGCAATATATCGAAAACGGTTCATGCTATCGTTCTAAAGTTTGTGTCAATTATTTTCTAATGAAAAATACATAAGAAATGACTATTTACGTAACTTTATTAAAGGTTTTGATTTTATGACTTTTATCAAAATTTCCCTCAAAAATTTAAGGAGTTCTGAACATTCGATTGCGTTTAAAAACAATAGGCTTCCAGTAGTCACGGATTGTAATTTTTGTACCAAATTTCGTTTGAATCGCTCTATTCGTTCGTGAGATTTCGTCTCCACAAACTCACTGACACACACAAACACACACATAAAGACATCACCTCGAAAACGCTTGATTCGTGTTCAGGGATGCTTGAAACGTGCTCTCCCGTCGAAAATTCGAATTCGAATTTATCGACCACTTCACAATACTTTCCTTATACATTATACTATGTATATAAGGAAAATAACAGGTTGTAATACTTACGAAAGATAAAAATAGCTTTTATTCCATAAAATCTTTTACATAAATCTTCATTAATAAGTATGCATTCAAAAAACACATTACAAGCTTAAGTTATTCAATCTTTTTTTCTTGCCGGTGTAAACAAAAAATATAAATAAACATTAATTGTATATTTGTTTGAAATTTTCTGCATTTTATCATTCGATAACATTTACATCTTTTAAATGTACACAACAGCTATTTTCAGGAGAGTCAAATCACATCCTCCATTTTAAACAATGTGGACTAGTTGTGAATGTCTTGGATAGACCACATCATTTTTCTCACAATACAATAAATGAGACATAAATTCATTGGATGCTCAAAAAAAATATTATCAAACTATGATACTAAACTTATAAAAAAACACAATGAATGATGATGCATAATTTTAAATTGCAGTAAGATCAATTTCTGGGTATTTATTTTTCTGATTTATTATTCATCAAACTAATATAAAAATAGCACTTACTAACTGAAAATGATTTTAAGCAAAAGTTTAATATAAACATTCTGATGTTTAAAATGTCAAGTACGCTTTCATATTTCTGGAATCGTATCCAATCAAACCCGTATAGTTTGCAAATGATAAAATTAGCAAGATATACAAATTCTCACAAAAAATTCAAACATGCAATACAAATAAAAATATATAACTTTGCAGTTTTAAAATTTTGCATACGAGTTTTTTAGTACTGGCTCATTTTGTTTGTGCCAGGAAACAAGTTTCGAATGAAAAACACTTCCGTGAAATTATGGACTCACTTTAATAAAAAACGTGTTCCTCTCAAGGCCGTATTGAAGGCCTTGGGAAACCCCAGGCCCACAAGTTATAGTCATTTTTCTTAAAGGTAGACTCTTATTAACTGATTATAGAAAATACGAGTCACAACTGATTTTCATTTTCTATACACTGAAATGCTTTGCGTAAATGCCATTTGCACAAACTATATTAATCTAAAGAGCTTTCGTCAAAAAAATTAAACAATACAAAAGTGAATCTACAAATATGAAGATATCTAAGTAGGGGTACAACATAGTGACGAGAAAAAAAATTACGTAGTGTATATATACAGTGTATCCATAAGCATTTTAGTAATGTATCGGTTCTGTATTAATATCGCCATTATTGTATCGATAATATATCATGCAGACGTAATCAGAATTTTGAATATGATAATTACATTTACGCGATATATCGATACAGTGTACCGATACGATATGTATTATTTAGTGATGTATCAATATTATAATATAGCCCCCTCATTGTATCATATTAACATCAGTGATATTCTGACCTAGATAATTACATTTTCTGAATTTCGAGTGATACAATTTTAGAATAGTTATATACAAAGATTAAATTAAGAATTCTAGAGAATAATGGTTATGCATAAAGTGAGTAATAAGATAATTAAAATTTAAAAATATGAATAGATTAATAAGATTTTTGTAAATAAGGAAATCAATCTAAGGAAAATATCACAAATTAAGGAAAATTAATGATACGACACTTGCTAGAAGTTATTGTATCGATACACAGTAAGTGTATCAATACAAAATATTAATAAGTCATAAAGTCGATACACCGATACGCCCACCACTGGTACAAGATACATTTCTCTAAATGAAAAAAAAACAGTGGAAATATAGTGTCACCAAGCAAAAACAATGTTGTTTGTGTTCACAGAATCATATTTATGAACAGAACTTTTCACGAATAAGATATATCAAATTTTCGATACTGAAATATTAAAAATATTACTACTAAAGAAATTGTATAGGGCCCACTTCGAAGATAAAAAGTTGAGATCTTGTCCCAGTAGCTCAATGATTAGATCATTAGCTGGTCAATTCGAAGATCTCCGGCTGTGACAATGAGGCCAGAGCTGGGCAGTATTGAAAATAAATATATTTGAAATACATTTTCAAAATGCATTTGTATTTTGTATTTTATATTTTAAGCTGAAAACGCTAAAGTATTTTGATAATATATCAAAAATACATTTTAAGAGTATTTTGTATTTTCAAAATACTCAAAATACATTTTTTCAGATTTCAAATTATCGTGTTTAAACCACAAATGACTGATTCACGAAAGAGAAAACGGCGAATTTGTATCTTGACTAGTCGTTGAATTCTTTTCTAGGAGTTAATTTAAATATCTTTTTACAACTTGGCACTGGTAAAGATGTTAATTAATGGTATATTAGTATCTGTGATGGCCTAAAAAATATAGTTTCTGTTATAAACTTCCCTTTTATATTGGAATTATATAATGATATTGTTTGGTAGATGGCTCCTTCCTGTCTGTGTATGTAAAGAAAGAAGGCAAGAAGTTACATTCTTTGTGAAAACAGAAAAGTAGGCAATTTGAACTGTTTATTTTTTTTCCTTTTAAGTAAATTAAAGAAGTGTAATGAAGTTAGTTATTGCAAAGACATGAGAAAAGATGGAAAATACTTCTGTTCTTGATGAAAATGTATCAAGGTAATTAATGGATTATGAACGGTCAAGGTGTGCATTATTAGATGGAAAAGGTTTTAAAGCGATTTATATTAATTAATGATAATGGAAAAGTTAAGGCAGAATGCTAATTTTTGGAGGAGCTTGGGGTTCACTAAGAATTTCCACTTCCAGTTTTTTTTTTTGTTTTTTTTTCATTTCCTGTTATAGACGTTTCAAGTAAAATGAAATTTTTTATCTCAAAATTGACTGTAGATAGAGCTTAGACGATAACTGATATGGATTCCGCATCAAATTCTGGAGCATGTAGAGTAGTTCCCTAAACATGTTCACATCCGGTTTCCCTCCAGGCCAACGGCCGTACCGTGCTGAAAACACCGGTTCTCGTTAGATCACCGAAGTCAAGCAGCATCGGGCGCGGTTAGTACTTGGTGGGTGACCACCTCGGAACACCGCGTGCTGTTGGCCATCTCGGGTGCGGTATCCCCGTGGTTTGCGCGCTAAGATTTGCACGCTGCCACAAATGCCGCCGTGTTCATGCGGAGTACGATCACGTTAAACATGTGGGTCCGTAAGTCCTTCCGAGAGGTTAGTGGTAGGGGAAGGAGGGTACGGTCCCTGTGGATGCCTCCCCCACTGGGTTCCGGTCTAAATTGGGTGGCACTTCCCGGCCGTCCATACAGTTACCTTACACCTTTCTGGTAGGTCGGACGGTCTGGGTCTCATCAACAACAACATCCGGTTTCCCTCCGGCCGCCCAAACTGCTGCTCTATATCCACGGATGAGCCGGATGGTCTGGGTTTTCGACATCCGGTTTCCCTTCTCCTTCTGGTTCCCTAAAAATGTTCACATCCGATTTCCCTTCCCCTTCTGGTTCAAAAATTTTCCTTAAACATCTATTTCTCAGAACTTGCTATAGCGAGATGATGATTAATATGGATTCCGCTATAAATTGTGAACGGACTCAAAAGACTCACTGAGGATTTGTACTTCCGGTTCTGATGATGTCACTTTGGATTTAAAATTTTACATTTTACTTGAAAAATTTATTTCTCGAAATCTACTATAGATACAACTTAGATGATCACTGATATGGATTCAGCATCAAATTTCAAAGCGGATACGACGTTCAATGAGGATTTCCATTTTTGATTCTTTTTCACGTGCGATTCAAAAAAAATTTTGAAACTTTATTTCCGAAGATTAGCTATAGATATAGCTGAGATGACGACTGATATGAATTCAGCATTAAATGGGGGAGGTGGTTGGGAGTTCACTAAAAATTTCCACTTCTGTTTATTTTTCCACTTGTTTTGTTTTTTCACTTCCAGTTCATTCGAAAGGTTTCTTTGAAATATATATTTCTAAGGATTGACTATAGATAGAGCTTATACAATGCCTGTCATGGATTCGGTATTAAATTCTAAAGGGGGTAGGGGGTCCTTTTCCGGTTTTGGAGAGATGAAAATTCGTATGACTCTACGAAATATGTATGCAACAGAAAGTTAAAGGGCTTAATAGTTCCGTCAAAAATGAAGCGTACACACCACGTGCTACTATATGAAGGTTTCTTCAGAAATTTCTTGTTTTTTTATTATATCTTTGTTTCTTATATAAAATGTATTTTCCCATAGATTCATTTATTTTAGTTATTTATTTTTTCTTTATTACCTTGGAGATTTACAATTTAAATTTTTTTCTTTAAAATCATACTTTTTCAATACGTTCTTTTCCTTTCGAAGTATCAATGCTAATATTTAATAAAAATAAAGTTTGTTTATTTCTAATAAAATGCGTGGACAAATCCATCGAAAATGCGTTGAAAATGCATTGAAATTTCTATCCAGTCCAATACACGGCAAAGTTTAATTTTTTTAATGTGCGAGTATTTTGTAAACGACACATGCAGTCAGTCAATGCCATATAAACAGACGATCCAGTATTATTCAGAAATCATATATATTAGCTAAGGTGCCCGCAGCTAGCGATCAGTAAAAACATAGCAAAGCAACCAGTTTTTATAGCAATCAGTTTTTTAACGAATTCTTCCACCGCGTAGCAGGTGAAAGAATTTGCAAAGCACAAAATTGGGTGGAAAAGGTGAGAGAGAGACCAGTGGAGTCAGGATTCAATTCAAACGTAATATTGAATATTGGTACACATGAAAGTAGATATAAATATTAAAAAACCTTAAATAATTCATGTGAGCAAATAATCGCCGGATATCAAAGTCAACATAAACAGGTTGAGTAAATCCATTACAAAGTGGAAAATGCAACAGGAAAATTACATAAAAAGCGCTGTAACAGTCGCTAATATAGTAAAGAAGCAGAGTTAAAAAAATGGAGAAGCGATACCCTTTGCCCCTAAACGCTCCCTCCCCTCGAGAATCAAATTAAGAGTAAAATCTTAATCCCTATAACTGAAAAAATAGAAACCTCCCACCGCGAAACGAACAACTCACAAAGAGAACTAACTCTCTGAGGACTGCACTCAAACATCGCCTTTTGAAACCCGTCGACCTCATTTGAGTAATCAGAGTGATCCATGATCAGGTCGAAAAGAAAGTGCACTTTATTCGCAGACATGATACGCGAAACATCCTACGCACGTTTAAATAAATCTTATCGAATCCTTATTTATAAAAAATTACAATTTAAAGTCACAAAGAAAACAGTTACAATTTTCCAAAAAGAAGGAATGATTGTTCACGAAGCCAAATATTTTAAGACCATATCTTGAAAAGTATATACTTGGTTTATAAAATCTTTCAAAGTCTCGTTTTCACTCCTTTTCAAAAATCTGTTTAAAGAAAACTATCGACTTTTTGGAAATTCGGGCTACTAGAGGCTTTTAAAAATTTATCTCTCCCGTTCACAGAAAAATCGAGAGCCTAAATTTAGTTTAGTTAGCCTAACTTTAGTTAGTTTAGAAGAATTAGTTTTCAAACCCCTTGCTTTCTCTTGTTTTTACCCTGATTTTAGAGGTTTTTACAAATATTTAAGCAAAATTAAATATTTAGGATTTTCGAAGGTTTTAAATGCATCCCGACATTATTAGCTAAATTAAAAAAAAAACACGCAGTGTGTTGGTTTTCTTCTGGGCTAATCGTTCACCACATATTTTATTTTTGATTGTTGCGAACAAAAAAAATCATTAAGTGCTAAATAAGACGAATGAGAACAATGACACATCAAATCAATTTTTTCATGCTTCCAGTAATTGATAGTTTAAAAGGCAGCGTGTGAGCTTGCATTGTCATGATGAAGAATGATGCGACGATTCGCATTATTTTTTTTCTGCTTTTAGCAACTATTTCTAGCAAACAAATTGCCTTACACCAATCAGCATTTTCTGTTCTACGATCCTCCAAATCAAAGGTTGCAACATGGCAAAAACGAAGAAGTAATTTTCTTTAAAACACTTCTTGCATGAACAACTTTTGTAAGATTTGGTTCATTTTGAAACACCCAAACAGTAGATTTTTGTTTTGTTTCAGGTTCATAGGAATAAATCCATGCTTCTTCGCCTGTTACATTGTCAAAGGCATGTTTTGAAGCACCAGGATTGAAGTTTTTGAGATTTTCCTTGCACCATTTGACACGACCATTCTTTTGAGCTTCAGTTAAATTGTGTGGAATACAACGCGCACATACCTTTTAAACTTTTAAATGATCAAGTAACATTGAATGCACGCGGGGCCTTGAAATGTTCAAAGATGCTTCAATTTTATAATATATGATATGACGATCTAAAGTGATTGTTTGTTTCACAGCATCAATGTTTTCTGGCGTCACATAAGTTCTTGGTTGACCTTCACAAAATTCATCACTGAGACTCTTACGTCCAAGATGGAATTCATAAAACCAGTTGTAAATCGTTGCTTTCTATGTTGCTTCATCCTCAAAGGTCGAATTCATTCATTCGACACGCTGTTGCTGTGACAACCCTTCTCCTTCTACGACCTACCCGAAGATGTAATGAATCTGTTTGGACGGCCGGGAAGTGCCACCTAATATAGACCGGAACACACCGTACCCTCCTTCTCTCACCACCGACCTGTCGGAAGGACATATGGACCCATATATTTAAAGTGCCCGTACTCCGCGTGAACATGGTGACAGTTTGGGCACAGCCAGCAATCAAACTCGGATCGTCCGAGTGCAATCCACACCAGCTAACCACTGGGCTGGCACACCTCTCAGTATCAATACTTCTTTCTTTTCTTCTTCTTCGACCCAGACCATCCAACCTATCCGAATGTGTAAGGTATCTATTTAGACAGCCGGGAAGTGTCACCCAATTTAGACCGAAACCGAGTGGGGACGGCATCCACGGGAACCATACCCTCCTTGCCCTACCACCAACCTCTCGGAAGGATTTACGGACCCACATATTTAAAGTGCCCGTACTCCACGTGAACACAGGGGCAGTTTAGGCAGAGCCTGGAATGAAACTCGGGTCATCCAAATGCAATCTCCGTGTGCTAACCACTGGGCTGCCTCCCTCTCCTCTGTTAACTCTTGTCGAAAATCATAATCATGGCTCGAAGAACCCTTCGAGTTAAACCCATGTTTTGTCACAACCTTATTAACTTTAAAACAATGCCGTAAAAAGAATTTTATAGCATTTCTCGTACATTAATAGCGAATGTTCAAGTGAAAGTTAAAATTTTAAGAGCTCGTTTGAATTTCTTCTTTGTTTTTGAAATAATGGTTCTCTTTCTTACGATTCCTTACATTTCTTTTTCAGATATCGATGTCGCTTGAGATCGGTAAGTTGACCGTTTGTTTTCTCAAGCATGTCGAATCCACATATATATAGTCAAAATGAAATGGCTACTTTCGAGTTGCTCAATTTTCCCAACCTAATAGAAGCAGTTTCTGCCTTTTAGACTATTTTCATCTTCAAATAAGTCTACTGCAGAACTAGAAGAGCTATGGGAGATGCATTTGCTCGAACTTTGCCTTGATGGTACTGGAATAAAGTGGAACCTAGTCACAACACATTGGTTTTGTGCAGTCTATAAATAAAATTCTTTCAAATAAATAAAACGCACTCAAAAAGCTTTTCTCATATAAAAATGAAAGTATAATTGCGTAAATACTATTGAATGAGCTATAAATAATAAATAATGTTTTTAAATTTTAACAAAAATTAACAAATGCCAAACTTCATAAAATAGGTTTATCAAACATTACAAATTCCGTTTTTGTTTCATTAATGGTCAACTCTTGTATTAATACCCATCCCCCGAACTTTGTTGAAATTACTAACGTCTTTCATTACTTCGAATTCAATATGAACGGCAATTTATTTACTTTATTTACTAAACTACTGTTTTTCTTTTATTTCTGCAACATTTCGCAAAATAGATCATCACTCTTCATTCCGGTCATTCAATATTGGTGAAAAGAGAAATGCATCAACCCGAGAGATGCTCGCCCTGAACTAACACCTCCTACAGTCCTCCTGAACCTGCTAAAGGGGAACATCTGTCGCATTTTTTCCATCCACCCCCACGCGAAGGTTGTTATGCTTTCCGAATCGGACTCGGAGCTATCCCAACAGCGTGCTGAAAATTTTAGTAAATGGCTATACACTACGATAAAAATTTACTGGAAAAAAGTACGTGGGTGAGCTATGTATGCATGCTGTGAATCGATCCTGGGGTTTGCCTCGGGCCCTAAAGCGCTGTGCTCGAAAAGAGAAAGAAGGCGGCCTTGGCTTCCAAACAGCGCCCGGGGCCGGGAGCAGCACCAATCGGAGATTGCGAAAGAAAAGGCAGAAAAAATCCTACGAGAGCGTTGCTCCGGGGCATCGACGGCATGTTCGGATGATGGTATCGCCTTCATTTGGCGAATTTCAGAGGGGGGAGGGGGGTTATTGGCGATGTAGATAATATAAAGATTGCTTTTCATACATATTACTGCAATTTCATGCACTTTCCTTAAAAATTATTTTCTATAAGGAAATGATAACTTGTGAATTAAAGAAATACATTTAAACAGAAAAACAAGACACATTTTGTTTTTAAGCGATTTTCATATCGGGATTGCACACTTTTATGACAGTGTGCACTGTACACTCATACAAACACACACGTATACACACACACACACACACATATATATATATATATATATATATATGGATAATTATATATATATAATTATATAGATCTGTTCCCACTTCGCCTCCAGACTCTCACACGGAGACTGTCATTCGACAAACAGAACCGAGACTCGTCGCTGAACACTACATTGTCCTGTCCCATTCAGTCGTCCAAATGTCTCGGGCCCGACACCATTACAATCTCTCACGTCGGTGTCTTGTCGTCAATGGCAGTCTTCGATGGTTTGACTGCAAGCCGCTTTCGATCAATCATTGAGAAACTGTTCACGCTGATATTGGAACATTCAAAGTACCCTGTAAATTCTGTAGAATGTCGACAGTCGTTGTTTGTGGGGCCGTCAACGCATGCCTTCGGTTCGAATGCGTCGATCAACGCGTGCTGACGTACATCTGGATGGACCTGTCCAACTGCGGAGTTTCACATTCCTTTCTTCAATCCATCTTCTCCAAATCCTTTGCACAGTGGACACATCTACGCGCTTTTCAACGATATTACACCGGTACTACCATCCAGTCGTACGTAGGCCTAAAATGAATCCCCTCGCACAATTGTCCAAATGCTAAAACGGACTTCGGCGTCGATAGCCAGGTCACAACACGTGGCAACTGAACATCTTCAACAACACGTGTCTTCTGAAACGAAAAACAGTGAATTACTTGCATTTCAGATGATTTGCATAAACGGGCCAACTGCGTTCATCTTGCAATTTTCATTTGTGTTATTTATATATATAAATATATATATATATATAAATATATATATATATATATAAATATATATATATATAAATATATATAAATATATATAAATATATATAAATATATATAAATATATATAAATATATATATATATATATATATATATATATATATATATATATATATATATATATATATATATATATATATATATATATATATATATATATATATATATATATATATATATATATATATATATATATATATATATAACACAAATTTAAAAAAATTGTGAATAGTAAAAAACTATACATTAAAATTACATCTATTTGCGAATTGCAGCATATACATAAGATGAAATTAATAAGTTAACTAAAAAATTTAAAGTAAAACTAGAAGAGACATAATATAGCCCCTAACCAAATAAGAAAGTTATTTAATACAAAGTACCATTAGAAGGTTAATGCTTTGTATACACCTCCTGATGATTTTACAATTTCATTACCTTCTATCCATATCCATTCTCCCATTTCATAAAAATTCAGATTAATCTAATTATCCCATTATCTAATTATCCCATAAACTAATTATCCCATTTCATAAAAATAAGCCGGACACAAGAAATTGAGCCAAATTCATATCTAACATTTCAAATTAAAATTCTCAATATCCATTCAATATCAATTTTGCCAGGTACGAATTTATTAATTTGAACAAAGACTTTAATAATAAAATAGTGTGACAACAAATCTGAGATTTGACTTAATTGATATTATTGATAACAAGTAAGAACTTTAACAGTAAAACTCCTAATGAAGTCAAAAGGATTAATGTGTAAATCAAGAAGCTCAAAATCAGCTAGAAAGAAAGATAAGCAATTAAAACGAATGTGTTTTGATAGGACCTCTATAACTGCATGCAAAACAAAAGAGGGCCAAATAGTGTGTAAATACTAATCTGGATTACAAAGTAAAAATTAAGTAATATTAGCAATAAATATTAACAATTTAATATAAACATAAATTAAACGCAATAAATCACATAAAAACCACATAAATGCCAAGAGATGATTAAGTTTGCTACGGTATTTATATATATATATATATATATATAAATACCGTAGCAAACTTAAAAAATTAAGGATACTTTGCAAATATGCAAATATAAAAAAAGAGTAAATAGGAATTACAATGCAAAATTCAATTAATATATATATATATATATATATATATATATATATATATATATATATATATATATATATATATATATATATATATATATATATATATATATAGGATGTCCCACAAAAAGTGAACAGTGGAAGATTTTTCGAACCCTTGGTTGTAGACTCATAGTTTCAATTGCAAAAATGCTTTAAATAAAGTAGGAAGTTATGGAATTGTTATTTAAATGCTGTACCGTATTACTGTAGTAAGTTAAGAAAATTAAATTTTTATATAGCCCCTCTATCGAAAAAACGTTCTCTCCAGATCGTGGTATGACAAGAATCAGTATGCAGGCTAAATCTGGACTCGTCACTGAGCATGACATTGCCCCACTGTTGTCCACTTCACTGCCGGCCGATGTTCCAAACCCCACTGTAAATGCGCGCGTTTCTGTGCAGACGTCAGGGTGGCGCAAACTGCTAGTCGTCTGACATAGAGACCAACGTGTCTAAGTCTCCTGTAAACAGTTTGTCTCGAAACAGGGACTCATGTGGCTGCTGTCAGGACTGAACCCAGTTGTCTGGCAGAACGGTTCCTCTGACGTCGCGCAGTTATCACCAAATATCGGTCTTGCTGAGGGGTTATTACACTTGACCGACCTAGTATACTGGTCGTCGGGTAACATCTCCAGTGGTTTGGAACCTCTGCCACAGTCTGGAGATCATACACTGAGGCACATTCAGAATTCGAGACGGTTCGGTTTGGGATCGACCGGATTCCAGCATTCCAATAATTCATCCCTTCAAAAGTTGTCCAGTTGGTATCTTTGTGACATCTTTCGTCCTTTTTCATTGTTAACAACGCTCTGTACCACAGCAATTGCGAAATTCTGCCTCAACTGGCCATGTCGCTCAAGGCCGTTGTATACTCTTCCCGTCGTGCGCCGATGCTTTGCGCATGTCGACATCGACTGAACTGTTTTGCATATGCACAATGCTTTACCTTTGTCCCACGATTCTCTACAGCTAATTGCATATTAACTCCGAAATTTTTCGCATTTTACGAATTATGCTTAACTTTTGGACATGAGTGTATATATACATATATATATATATATATATATATATATATATATATGGGAAAATTAAAATTAGCTCTCTCAAAACTGTAAAAAAAAATTGCAGTAACAGTCATTCATCTCAATGACATTCTTTGACTTCAGAAAGCAGGGGATGAAAGTAAAATCAAATACATGGAACAAAATATAAACGCTGAGATGAAACAAAATTGACAAAATATTTGTGCAAAGATTTTGTTCGATTACTTTTACAAATTTTGAATCTTCACTTTTACATAGGAACGCAGTCCGCAATTGGATTCTCCGTGTTAAGCTTATCAAATCGATGAAAATGTAGGTAAACCCGTTCAGCCGTTATTGAGTTACTAACAGGCTTTACTCGCCAACGGTCATTAAATATTGTTACGAACATGTATGTCTTCACTGGCGGCTCTTTCAAGAACCAGAAGGGAAAACACCTTATAGGCGGCCTTTCATTCCTATTACGTCAATGCAGGATTGCCATATTTGAATACTGGGGGCAGGGTTTCCAGATTTGACCACTTTTAGAAAGTACTCGAACTTTCTCGAAGTAATGAATATTCTTAGAAATACCAGCCCCTTCTGAAAGTTTTTATGGAGAGTATATAAAGAGTCGCCGCTCAGCTAAGGAGCAGTTGGCGTAATGCGAGCTACATTAAATTGTGAAATACATCAATGTTTTGAAAATAGTATCGGCTGTTTTGTGAAATTTTTGGAGCATTTAATTGCTGTTATACTTTTTCGGGCAGTTGTTTGGTGATCTTGAGAGATACTTATTGAACAATTTGTTGTATATCGTTCTTGTTTACGCTGTGCTTGTAAATAAACGTGTTATTTATCCTGAAATTCGGACTCATTCTTGTATCCTGAAAATACACCCACAACTCCAGAGACTAAGTTTAACCATGCTTTATAGCAATATTTGATTTTAGAACGTTCTTCGCCTTCACAGCAGGTGCAAAAGCTGCAAAAGAACTAAATGTAGCGTTAGTAAGTCGAGTGGGTCCATTGCAGAGTAGAAAATACAACGTGAAAATTGCATTAAAATCAGAGCAGATGTCTCTAAAATAGATGAAAGCGAAACTTTTATAAATGGCTCCGTTTCCCCTTTCTTGCACGGGGGAAAACGTCTCAAAGCAACAAAAGTAGGTCTAAATTTAGCCTGAGCAGGTCGAGTGTATCCATTATATACAAATTAAATAGCAATTTCAATAATCATTGCACAATTAGACCAATTGCACTATCTTCAGCAAACAACTTGGTTTTTACCTTTCCAACACTCTTCTGAACTGATCACCGAATATAATATGCAAATTCTCGAGTCGAATACAATTTTAATCAAAACCAGTCACTTGATGAGTCTCCGTGCGTAACAGGTTGTAACATTTAAGTTATAACAGTTATCTGAGGTGTAAACCCACGCAGCATGCATGTAACCCATAAGGAAGAATAAAAAATTCATGCAATCCATGTATCGGGCGTGATATCCCTTAAATAACAGTAAAAATATTCCACATTAATCATAGCAACAGGAATTAAGATAGATTAAAATGTCGATAAAAAAATATGGGGGGGTATGATCGGAATTATACCCCTACGATAGATACAAATGAAATCGGAAATTCAACAATCATGGCACAATTCGACCATAGTTTTTATTTTTACACTGCTCTTCTGATTCGATCGCCGAATACAAAATGCAAATTCCTTTCAAAAGCCTCAATCCAGGTCTCCTCATGGCGTTAAGCGCCAACGATGACGAAAGACTCAACAATTGATTCCGTCAATGAGAGAAATGTCTCTCTCTAACTCCATGAATTCGATATTAAGTAATAAAACTATTTTCAATTGTTTAAATAATTGACATATATTTTTCTTTTGAAATGACAACACCGTTTGCAACAATAAAATGTTTAATTTTGAAGATGAATTGTGAAAAGAAATAAAATTTTGACTTCAAAATTGTGAAAAAAAAATTGAAAATACGTTTATTAATACGGGGTTGATTTTATAAGGGTTTTTCGAACATATTTAAAAATGTATTGAATTTTTTGAATTTTCGAAAGTTTCTTACAACTCCTCGAATCAAAAACTGTATTTTAGAAAACACAGCGAGGTGCTGAACCCATTATTGACTTCAGAATAAGGGGTGGGGGACATACCAATATGGGTTTTCACGGTTTAATAGTAAGATAAACTGCTCTGACAAACAGACATAAAAAACAGGTTTCCCCTTTTCCTCACTTTACTATAGAGTTGTCGGAGTATTCCCTTATTGAATAAAAAAGAATCATCAAAATCTATTGCGTAGTTTAGATAGACAATATTTCACTTAAAAGCTTTTGTTCGTATTTTTCCTTTTATATATGGGATAAGACTGTATTATATGGATAACGAGTACAGAATATTTCATCAAATTGAAAAGAGTTAAAATATTAAACTATGATTTTCCAACAAAATTAAGAAAAACAAATATTTTGTCACAAAAAGCTAATACGTATTGCTCAGGTTTTTATTGTTTATTAATTTGAGTTTTGCATGCCACGTATGACGTTAAATATCAAATTATGATTCCGCTCGCTAACGTAGGCTAACCCATTTCATAAACATGATATAAGAAGAAACTCCCACTGATTTTCGAGATAAAAATATTCGCCATATTGATAGAAAATGTGGTGTTAAACTTAGCGGGTCATTATTTATGTTGCAAAGGGCGTTTGATGAGAATCGTTTTCCTCTTCACCCCAGATTCTGATCTATACCTTTACATAACAGAGTAAGGTATTGTTCGTGACTCACTGAAAGAATACATGAACTGCACTTGTTTACGACAATGACCTTTGGGTAATTCTGGAGTATTTTCTTTCTCGGAGAGAGAGATTCTGGTTTAACTTGTGTTTTCTTAGAGAAATCGTTTCGTAGATATAGCAAAGGTAAGTAAGGAAATTTCCAATAATTCAGAAATTCATTATTTCGATACTATATATATATTTAGCAGAAATACAAAAAACTTTTTAAATGGAAAACTAAACCCCCAACCCAATGAGCATATAAAATTAAAAAATTTTGTGGAAGGGATTATTGAGATGGAAATTATTTTAGCAAATTAGTTCTTGAACTATTTATTGTTGAAAATTGTAATTTAGAAATTGAAAGTTTTGAAGCAGACTTAAATATCATATTTAAAGTAGAAAAAATACCAACTATTGTTTGGTTTTCGTTCAACCAATTTTTACAAAAAAAACAAAATTAGTTTTATATTAATAAAGATACAACTTTTATATTGATTTGGAACACTAGAGGGCTCTTCCCCTGCTCATCCCTTCGAGAGGCTTCGCCTTCTACTAGCTTTATATCTATCTTTCCTAAAAATTCTACTTTAAAAAATTCCCCTTTCTATCCACTCCTATTTTCCGCAGGAGGGAAAAGCAGAGATTTTTCTTAGCCCAGGGAATCCAAAAACTGAATTCCTTGATCATGAGCTCGCTTTGCGAGCTATTTCATGCCAAACTAAAGTTTAAATCGATATACGGTTTATTTCATCATATTACCCTATTATTTTTCTATAAATGTACCAAATTTCATATTTTTGTGTGCTACAGTTTTTACGGTACGAGACAGAGAAATCGCTAGACGTGCTGATACGAAAAAAAAGTTCACTTCAGAAGTGCATAAAAAGTAAAATATCTCAAAAACTACATCGAAATTAAAAAGAAGGGGGCTTCATCCTGCAAAAATTCATCCATGTAGGTACATGTTTGCAAAAATTCGTGGTCTTGCTATCCAGGACGCGAACTCGCAGCTCAAATATTTTGTCTTTGACTTTGACATTAAATATTTCTTAAACTACAATATATATCACAAAAATGGTTTATTTTAGCGTATTTCCCAAAGCATTTTCTACAAGTGTACCACACTTCATATTTTTATATGCAATAGTTTTTGCAGTACGAAGCAAAGAATCTCGAGAAACAAGAAATTTGTCAAACAGCGGCAGCTACATTTTTTTTTTTAATATAGAGCGATTTCAACCAATTTTTATATGTTTGTACCCTATAAATACGAAAAACACACCTAATGTAAACGAATTGGTTATCTGTCTTTCAGCATATAACATAGCAAAAACCACTGGATATATTTTTGCAAAATTTAATATAACATCTAGAAACAATTTTGTCGATCCAAAGCAAAATTTGATAAAACAAGTTTAAATCTAAAAATTTAGAAGTAATTTTATATTTTCACTCCATTGTTTTTCAAGTGGGAAAGGAACGTCTTATAGTCTTACAAATTTTATTAAACCCATGCTGCCGTTTGCTGCGTTGATACGTAAAATACAGTTTTAAATATATTAAAATTATTTCTAAATACGTAATTAAGAGATATATGGTAAACGTATAGATGAGTTGCACTGATATCACATTCTCCGCCATACTCTTTGTAGACGCCGTCCGCCATCACTGTATTCTCTCAATATTAAAGTGTTAGTTGTTAACATAGTGTAGCGATTTTTCTTAATATAGATAGGTTTACAATATGAAATTGTCTGATTACGTCTAGAAATTACCATTAGAAAGCCAACAGAAGTATAAAGAAAAATTTATTATTACGGGTTTATCTGACGATCCATATTCCATTATTCCAATACAAAGTTTTTCTCGATCGCCTGTTCTGATACCATCCGTCAAATGGTCTGATATAACGCTATATTTTACAGTTACTCCAAGTCAGGCTATAAAACAAGAAGTCAGGGTACTTTTGATGCTTATTTATTTAATTTATTTTAATGCAATAGTGTGTAAATCTTAATATATTTATTATAATTGAATAAACTAACTAATTTCCGAAATAATCAGTTCATATTATTTATTTGGTAGATAATAAGGCTAATTATTTGATGTTTAGCATTGAAAATCTATAAAAATTTATATTCGTTTGGATGTGTTGATATTCTTATCACCTTAAATTGTCCTTACTATTCTCTTTTATCTATTTCACAAGTAAAGTACATTTTAATTCTGTATGTTTCTATATAATATATTATGAGAAAATAAATTTGTCAAGTAATTGTCAAGTAAATTTGTAAATAAATTTGTCAAGTAAATTTGTCAATAATTGTTATCTTAATCTCCCATTCTTCAATAGAACGGATATACGATGTTACAAAGAACATGGCCGCTGTGCAGTGGAATCGCGAACGTGACGTCACATGAAACTCATATATTATTTACTATCATCATTGGGAGACAAACGCTTCGGTAACGAGGCTATGTCCAGCAATGCTCACTGTTGAAAGACATCCATTTATTAATGTCATTGAGCTTAGTGTGGCTATATTTAAGAATCTGTGCTGAAATAATTAATATTTTTAATGTTATATTTTTCATGTGGTAACGTTCATCAAATGAGACAGATATTTAAGAATAAACAATAGAAGTTTGAACACAGTAGATGGAAATATACGTTTTCAAGTAAGTACTCAAATACGTAATTATGTGGCAAGTTTATAAATTAACTTACCTTACAAGTTTCAACTACTCCTCTTCTTATCAAATAATCAAACGGGCACAGGAATGTGATAGTTATTGTTGCAGTTACTCCATCCCAGGCTGAAGCATTGCGAATAGTATAATTTGAAATCCCTATAATAATTTGCTAATTCAATAAAATTAAATATATATGCTATTTAATAAATATATATGTATAATAAAATATATATGTTATATGTATGTACATGTTTGTGCATGTGTGCGTAATTGCATGTATGTGCTTGCATACATATGTATATTTTCGCTCATAAGCACGTGTGTATATAAACTTGGGTGCACGTGTGGATATTAGAGCGTACGTACGTGCGTATGTGTGCCTGAATATATGCGTACGTTCTTGCGTGTTTTTCTGTCTCAGGCCTGACTGACTCAAATTTCAACTCCTCTGACTGACTCAAATATGGCCTGCAATTCAAAAGCGGTTGAATACCACTGATTTACATTTTCGTCTGTTGAATAGAATATAATACTTAGTTTTAAAATGTTTAGTTTTGATAAAATACTCCTTAAAGAATACATTACTCACTAAGGACTGCAAGTGCATACATACCATTACGAACACATCGGTTTTAAGACGATTTTCGTGCACTTTTCTACTTGTTTCTAATTCAACTCAACTGACAATATGATTAAACGTATATCTCGAAAATATAAAAGCGTATAGTTAACTTACAAGCATGAAAATATTAAATGGGTGCTATTTAGAAATAAACAGCAGCACATGAAACACTAATTCTCCGTTTCAGCTAAAAATTTAATTATAATCTAATTATAGAATATTGCTCCATATAGTTGGGAAAATATAGTATATCTGAGTTCATATGAGGGGACCCGATTTTAATCTGTTTTAGTTTCAGAGGAAGATTTAGATTGGTCTACAATTGATCACTGTTCAGCTGCTAATTGTTGAACATTAGACTTCGGCTCATTCTAATCGCAAACAGCTGAAACTGGGAAACTCAGATCTTCTAATTAACGCTCACATATACTGACTCCTATACCATTCTGGCTATGTAAGGTAATACCTTACAAAATATTTTACTCGATCTTATTTTTCTTAAAGAGATTATATTGCTTTAAAAAGAAGCGAGATGGAGCTGTATAATATCAGTTTCCTTGCTTTTTGAGTGTATCTAGCATTCCAATTTGTTCTATTTTCTTCATTAAACACGAGTTTATCTGATCCAACTCTGATTTAGATATAATTAGAATTAAAATCTAGATGCAGATACTTAATTATTCTCGGCGTATTCCCTTAGGATTTATAGAAAGAAAGAATATTCTTTACCTTTCGATATATTTACCCCCAACGCCTCAGGATATCTCAGCTCACGTCGAGGAAGGTCGTTGGACCGCCCTCTGCAGATATTTCTGTGGCACACCCAGGTAAAAAACATCTTTCAGCTCTCCTAGTATAAGTCGGAACGTCCCCAAGCTTCATATTTTGGCACACGACTAGTTGGTGCTTATACATTTTATTCTAATTGTGTTAAGGTGATATACAGAGCTTATAGCTGCTTTACACCCAGATTTCTTTTCTATGGATGAAGTGCATCAACGGAAAAGAGACTTTAAAAACTTTTAAAATAAAGTAGTAACTGCATAGTGTTTTTAAAATGAAGGAGGAATGATCGATCACGCGACAATAAGCAAAGCAGAAAACATATTTGCGTTAGTTTGATTAGTACAGCTGTCGCGTTTTAAAACTCAAAGGATATTCATATACACTATTAAAACGCATCTGATCATATATGTCTGTCAGGAGATTTACAACACGTATTTTCAACTAGATCCTGTGGACAATAATGCATTCAATGGAAATTATAAAAAGTCACCTTCTGAATTTAATCATTATCACATGCATTTTATTGGGGTCTGTGTAGAAGGTCAATCAGTACCTCATCAGCCACTACAACTCAACTTTAAAGGTAATTATATTCAAGCATGTCAAAACTTGTTTCTGAACACAAAAGAACTTTATCTTAACAGATTTGAATTCGCTAAAGGCTATGCGCTATTTAATACACTAATTTGTTTAGGTTGGTATCTCGGTTTGTATGAGTCAAATCTTTTTTAACAATCAATCAATTTTTGAGCCACTTTCACAGAGCCGATTTTCTTAAAATTTTACACACATACGTATTTGCGATGACTATATAACATTTCATCAAATTTGAGTTGATTCCCTCTCCGGATTTTGACCCCCCACCCCCGTAATGATGACCAGCATGGCCCGTAAAAATCCCAATGTAAGAAGATGGTTTTAAAATTTTTCTCTTTTATATGTATATAGAAGTAAAGCCGCATTTTGAACTCTTTTTAATTATCTGTAAAGATTTCTACTCTGGGGTTACCATTGTAAAGTAACCTTTACGTATCTCTCCCTAAAATCATGCCTTTTATTCACCAGTGTACTCACTTCAATCTTAAATCTACTGACTTGAGTTTGATGAGTGATCTACAACATTAACAAGCACATACTTTATTCCAGCTAACTTCGCTGACAACTCCAAATTACAATGACATACACAGAATATTTACAAGCTATCACTACCATATCTATACCGAGGCTAACCTTAATATTTCTTACTGAACTGAACTAGAACTACTAATCAACTATTAACCAACTCTTAGTATATCTATACTCACAATCTTGTAGAGACCATCACTTCGCTGCGTACTTCCATTAATGAACAGACCACCATCACACTCTCATCTAAAGATAAAAGCCGAAGCTGACGACGGCGATTCACACTTGCATCTCGCTCGGATACCAATACGAATACGATATCTGTATGTCTAACGTTTGCCTCTTTTATAGTCCTGGCCAGTCGCGAGTACGTGATTCTCGAAAACAGAGTTGAGTCGTTTCGTACATCAATTAGCATAATGAAAAGTAAAATTAGCATACAATAATAATGAATAATAGAATCCTCACAGTCACCCCGGCAAGTCTAAAAAATTTTTGGACGCGGGTCCTCGAAACGGACCCCGCTAAAAAATTTCCTACACAAAACTTTCACCAGTCAAACTCCGTAGGAACAACTGGGGCAAATCCTTTCTTCATCCAGTTGTTCATACTGGTAAAACTCGCGCCATTCAGTTCAGTAATGTACATTTTATTACGATACACTTAAGATACACAAATTGCAATATTTGAAAAAAACATAAAGATTGTTACTTAGTTAAACATATTACTTAATTAGATCTATTACTTATTCAATTGACATTATTTAATTTCCTATTATCCTCTACTGAAACATTTAATAATACTTTTAAAATTTATAATTTTTTTACTTTAAAAAAAACAACATGTATTTCTATTACTTTTCAAAACACAACTTACATTTTTAAATTAACATCCGTTTACCTGAATCTTGTCTTCTTCAATAATTAATTACTTGCCTTAAAAAACCTTCTACATTTATAACTATGTTAACAATGACAAAATAACATTTTATACATTTAATAATTTTAAAACAATTTATAGCATACATTTTATTTCCCTCTTCTTTCTTCTGGTCGTTTTAAGGATGGCAAAGTTCAAAAGTCACTTTCTTTTTCTTTTTTCCCCACAATAGAACTTTTAAAAAAATTATATTACCACTTCGGCTCAGTGTTCTTACATCTGCCTCGTTGATTTATTTCAGTCCATCTGCATCGTCGATCTCTTTCCGTCCATCAATGATTTCGATCCGCTTTTGTCCATCGTGCATTTTGGTCCTTTCCTGTCCATCGAGGATATTGGTTCCTTTCTATCCATCGATGATTCCGATCCATTTGTGTCCATCGAGAATTTTGATCCCTTTCTCAATTCCGTCCAGTTTCCTTCTGTGTTCCTGTGCTAATTCCAAAATATGTAATTTTCTTTCGTTTTCGTAACCCTTTCTGGTATTTCTTCATTTCGCATTTCATTGAAGCGTGCATTGTTCTGTGCGCTGGCGGTGCCATATCTTCCTCTGCCTTACACTTTCTGAAATCTTATCTTCTTTTCTTTTTCTGTTGTGCATTCGGATCACTTGTTTCTGACCAAGTTTGTTTTTGCCATTGCTACTTTTTACCTGGACCACCTTTTTAAATGTTCCGTTTTCTTGGATTTGTAGTTGCATTCATTCCCACTACTATTGGAATTGTAGTTGCACCTCTTTCCCGCTACTTTGTTTTTTTTTACTTGTGCCACTTTTTGCATCCTTAATAGCTTCCGATCCGAGTTTTTGCGCCTTTTTGATTTCTTCCGGATGCTCTCTATTTGGAACTGTTTTCGGGATCATATCCTCAAAAAAAATCCTGACACCTAGGCAACAACCTATCAAAAATCAACTTTTTCATATCTACTTCCGAAACTAGTTCTAATCTTATTCCTAATTCTATTTTCCTTAACAAAAATTTTGTTACCGATTCATATTCAGTCTGCTGTTTTCCGTAAAGTTCTGCTTCTAACCGAACTTTATCCCTGTCGGCTGGAAATGCCTGCTTAACCTTTTCTTTAAATTCAGAAATATTAGTTACACTATCTTCACCTAACACATCCCACCAATATTTTGCTCTACCTATCAAAGTACTCTATGCCACTACTAACTTTTGTGCTTCATTTAACACACTTTTCCCAAAATACCTTTCTAATTCCTTAATAAACTTTCCGCTAGATGCTAATCTATCAAACGAAAATTTCGGTGAATTTGCCAATGAAGTAGCTCGTGCTAACATAATTCCATACTGTTCCATAGAATTATTTTTGTAGTTACTACAGAGCTTTGTACTAACTGATCCACAACATTTCCTTGCGACATATTCAATTTTATTTTGCTTTCTTGAAACTTAAATTCGGTCATATTTAGCCACAATCTCACTGAAACTATCACTTTAAACTACCGCGATTGAAACTATCATACAGAATTCTGTAAAAATATCACTGCACAGTATTACCCTACAAATTATTATCTTACAAAATATCACTGCACAATACTACTACATAACATTACTGCACAATATTACTACACCGTATTTAGTATACAATACACAATATTACTAAACAATTATTGCTTTAAAACCTTATTTAAACACAACAATTATCGTTATACCTCTTTTACATTCGGTCGTCTTTGTAAATGCGCTTTACTTCGAAAACTCTTAAAAAACAACTTAATTTCCACATTTGCCCTTTTTTACCTAACCTAAGGGGCTTAATTAGTTCAGTGGCATTTGTAAAGATGCTTAATCGTGGAATTCTTAAAAAATAACATACTTTCCTTGCAGCCTTTTGATCTAACCTACGGGATTAATTAGTACGGTGGCATTGGTAAAGACACTTAATCGCGGAATTCTTAAAAAATAACATACTTTCCTTACAGCTTTGTACTAACCTACAGGGTTAATTCGTTCGGGCGGCATTTGTAAAGGGCCCCTTTACGTATCTCTTCCTAAAATCATGCCTTCTATTCACCAGTGTACTCACTTCAATCTTAAATCTACTGACTAGAGTTTGATGAATGATCTACAACATTAACAAACACATACTTTATTCCAGCTAACTTCGCTAACAACTCAAAATTACAATTACATACACAGAATATTTACAAGCTAGCACTACCATTTCTATACCGAGACTAACCTTAATATTTCTTACTGAACTGAACTAAAACTACTAATCAACTATTAACCAACTCTTAGTATATCTATACTCACAATCTTGTAGAGACCATCACTTCGCTGCGTACTTCCATTACTGAACAGACCACCAGCACACTCTCATCTAAAGATAAAAGCCGAAGCTGACGACGGCGATTCACACTTGCATCTCGCTCGGATACCAATGCGAATACGATATCCATCTGTCTAACGTTTGCCTCTTTTATAGTCCTGGCCAGTCGTGAGTACGTGATTCTCGAAAACAGAGTTAAGGCGTTTCGTACATCAATTAGCATAATGAAAAGTAAAATTAGCATACAATAATAATGAATAATAGAATCCTCACATATCTTACAACGATAGAAACAGTTGGCAAATGATAACAATAGAATAATTATATTCAATTCATTTAAATATTTCTTTGACGATTTTGAGTTAACATTCCGTCATTCTTATATATGTCATTTCTATATTATTACTTTCCTTATATACATAATGTATAAGGAAAGTATTGTGACGGGGTCGAAAATTCAAATTCGAGTTTTCGACGGGAGAGCACGTTTCAAGTATCCCTGATCACGAATCAAACATTTTTGAAGTGATGTCTGTGTGTGTGTATGTGTGTGTGTGTGTGTGTGTGTGTGTGTGTGTGTGTGTGTGTGTGTGTGTGTGTGTGTGTGTGTGTGAAAGTATGTGTGTGTGTGTGTGTGTCAGTGAGTCTGTGGAGACGATAACTGACGAACGAATGGACCGATTCGAACCAAATTTGGTACAAAAATCACAATCCGTAAACACTGGAAGCCTATTGTTTTTATACGTAATCGAATGTTCAGAACCCCCCTAAATTTTCGAATGAAATTTTGAAAAAATCGTCAAAAAATCAAAACCGCTAATAAAGTTACGCAAATAGACATTTCTTATGTAATTTTTCATTAGAAAACGATTGGCATAAATTTTAGAACGATAATATGAACCGTTCTCGAGATATTGTGCATTTTTCAAAAAAATTATGAAAAAGTCGCATAAAAAAAAAAATTCCTATTGAGAAACATGTTCACTTTTCATATGTAATACCATGCGATAAATAGAGTGACATCATTCTCGTGGATCTAGCTCGTTCCATTCATGAAAAAATATACTTTGAATAATGCTTTTGTATTTGAACGCCAATAGTCATTTTTCTCTTGTAAGAATAACTTTTTTTCTTAGTGCATAACGCTTGGCGAGATTTTGGCGACGAATTTGGCGGAATGTCGCCAACTTGGCGACTTTTTTGAAATGTTGCCAAATTAATGAAAATCTCGCCAAATGGATAAAAATGATGCTAAATCAATGAAAATGACGACTAATTGTCGAAAATTCAATATCTTGGAAAGAATATCAGTATCTACTATAAGAAAATCCTATTTTTTTACTGTTAAAGTAGTAAATTCATTACATCATATAAGGAAAGTCATGTGTTGCCCACATCAGATTTTTACTTCTATTGTTAATTAAAATTATGCTACTGTTCAAATACAATTCTTTTATGGGCGCCCCACGGTTTCATTTTTAGTCGCATATGACCAAGAATGTTGTGAAAGCTAAAAATTATATTTTACTTTTTAAGGCATTTTACTAAAACAGTGTAACTTAAAAAGGTTTTTATAATATTTTATTATTACTTTCCTTATATACATAATGTATAAGGAAAGTATTGTGCCGTGGTCGAAAATTGGAATTCGAGTTTTCGACTTGGAGAGCACGTTTCAAGCATGCCTGATCACGAATCAAACATTTTTGAAGTGATGTCTGTGTGTGTGAAAGTATGTGTGTGTGTGTGTGTATGAAAGTATGTGTGTCTGTGTGTGTGTCAGTGAGTCTGTGGAGACGATAACTGACGAGCGAATTAACCGATTCGAACGAAATTGGGTACAAAAATCACAATCCGTAAACACTGGAAGCCTATTGTTTTTATACGCAATCAAATGTTCAGAACCCCTCTAAATTTTCGAGTGAAATTTAAAAAAAATCGTCAAAAAATCAAAACCGCTAATAAAGTTACGCAAATAGACATTTCTTATGTAATTTTTCATTAGAAAACGATTGACATAAATTTTAGAACGCTAACATGAATCGTTCTCGAGATATTGCACATTTTTCAGGAAAATTATCAAAAAGCCATATAAAATAAAAAAAAAAGATTTCCTGTTGAGAAACATGTTCACTTTTCATATGTAATACCATGCAATAAATTGGGTGACATCATTCTCGTGGATCTAACTCGTTCCATTCACGAGAAAAGATACTTTGAGTAATACTTTTGTATTTGAACGCAAATAGTCATTTATAAGCTGTAAGAATAACTTATTTCTCAGTCCATAACACTTGGCGAGATTTTGGCGACAAATTTAGCGGAATGTCGCCAACTTGGCGACATTTTTAAATGTTGCCAAATTAACGAAAATCTCGCCAAATGGATAAAAATGACGCTAAATCAATGAAAATGACGACTAATTGAAGAAAATTCAATATCTTGGAAAGAATATAAGTCTCTACTATAAGAATTACATTTTTTTAACTGTAAAAGTAGTAAATCCATTGCATTATATAAGAAAAGTCATGTGCTGCCCATATCAGATTTTTAATCTTGTATCCATTTGTATAAATATGGAATACTATCTGCGTAACGGAAAGCATTTTAATCTAGTAATATGTCATAGCAATTTGAAAATCGAGTTGAAATTGACCAAAAGTCTTAAGCAAACCGTGTTCTTAATTGTGTTTTGCAGAAGTTTAGTCTTTGATTGAAATGAACATAGTAAGATACGTTTCGTTTGATTTTAGAAATGAATGTATGCTTCACATGCTCAACGCATTTTATCAGATGACAAATGTGCTGCAAGACATTTAATTGGTGTTTTTGCAGCGGATCAATTACAGCCTATGCAAGAACGAGCAGCTCTAGTAAATGTTGATACACATACGGAAGAAGAGTTTCACTGTTTGGCTATGTATATTCAACATAAGAATATTTTTACTCCATCCTTACATTTCACTTTATACAAGCCAGTTTTTATGTTTAAAATTCAATGACATAACACTTCAAAGTCCTACATCTAATATTTAGAGACAATATTATTCTATGTGCTTAAGAGATTTCAAGGAATCTCGATCAATTATTTATTACATCAGTTAAATTATTGTAATCAAAATTATTTTCTAATGTATCAGTATTTATAAGAAAATATATAATGTAAACATAGTTTTTAGAAGCTATATAAACAGTTAAAGTCATATCATGTCTTATTATTACGTATGTTTATGAATTTGTGTAACCATTTTTTCTTTCATTAAGATACATATTCATAAGATTTTTTTCATGAGATCATTTTCTTAAGAAAATGCAAGATTTATTTTCATTAAACATTTTTTATCTACAGCGTAAAAAACTATTTTACCTCCATAAAACGCTTTACATTTTTCTGTTTTATTTGATAAACGATACATTAATTATAGCGCTCAAATAAATACACAAGATAAAATATAAAAACAAATTATTAATTATGTCTGCAGAAAAACATACAAACTAATAAATGAGCAAAGAAGCGGATTTTGCATACATCTTTTATTTTGTTTGTTTCGTATATCTACTTTTAATATACAGAATATTGAAAGTTGAAATTGTTTTCCATCAATGCATTATAAAATTTATCATTATGCCTGTAAGGTTTAACCTTCCGATCATGAAAGAAATGCGTTACTAAATTCACAATATTAAAATTTAGGGAAATGTTTCCTTGCCCAATCAATTCAAGATAGAAGAGCATGGTGCTGTTGAATAAAATCAACAACTTTTATTACAACATTTTGTTCTAGAAAGGTGCAGTGTTTATTATATCTTTTTCAATGTCATCCGGTGCCATTTCTATTGTAGACATTCGAGAAATAATATTCGAATCTTCATTTACACTAATAGTCCTGTTTTCTTCAAGTTCCGTGGTTTCATTATTGTTTTGCGGAAAATAATATTTGGCATAGTTTTGAAGAATTTGAGGATACAAGGTATATTTTTCCACATCATTCAAAAGCATTTTATGAAGGCGGGCATCTGTTTCTCTAATTCAAACAACAGTCAATTTTTGCAACCTTTCTTCCAGCACAAGTCTCGATTTCATATTATGGTCCATGAATAAGCGAGGATATGACAAAGACTGCAGCAGGAATTAAAATTCTATGGAATCCTACTCCTTTCTGAATAAGTAATTTTCTTTTTAACACTTTACAACAAAGTTGAAAAGTGTTTATGACTTTGTTCATTCTGTCTGTCTGTCTGTCTGTCTGTCTGTCTGTCTGTCTGTCTGTCTGTCTGTCTGTCTGTCCGTTAGCACGATAACTGCCGTAAAAATGACTTAATAAAAATGAAATTTTAGTATGTTGTTCAGACGGTCTGTAGGACCTATGGGAATATAAATGAATAATATCACACAATTAGTTTTGGATTGAACCCGGGTTGAAAAAATGAAATACATTGAGCCCTATGGGACCTAATTTTTCTAACATTTTTTAAGCGGATTTAAAATTCACAAATTGCTTCGAAAATTTTAGGTAATAGTCAAATTGTTCCATAAAATATATAAAAAAAAATTCAGCTAAATATATTCAGTAGTTTTTTAAATAAAAATTAAAATAATAATTACACATCTTATATGAAACGATCACGTGACCATGATATGAAACGATCACATGACCCACTTCAAAATGAGATATGGCATCCATCTTGTTTCAAATTCGTGATTTTTTAAAGTTCTTTTTAATTCATATTGAGTGTTGTATCCATCCTAAAACTACTTTATTTCTGCTTAAATTCTGTACATCTACATACTAAAACAACACAATGACAATATATTTGAGTTTAAATTCTCATTCAAATTTGATTATTTCTACAATTAGGCCTATTTTTCACCTATGTAAAATGTAAACAGCAAAATATGTAGAATGAGTTGTATTAGAATTACTGTATTTCTTTAACACAAAATAATTCAGTCCATGGAGTCTGCATGGCTGATATGAATGAAATATTAATTGATTTTATAAACAGAAGGACGATATTTTTCGATGAAGTTTTAAGCATAAAGTTTATGAATTGTAGCTCCATGGTCTTAATTTTTAAATAAAATAAATTATTATAGTATTGTGATGAATGAAATGGAGAAAGTTATGAATGAAATCCTGCTTTTATAGAGAGATCCAGGCGTGTTATTTTTTCTATGACGTCATTTGAATTAATTTCAGTTGTTTTCGATGAAGTTTTCAAATATAATAAATTATCGTAGTATTATGATAGATTTAAAAATATTACCGTGGAATGTATTGCATTTTAGAGATATTTAAACCACGCAATTTATATTTCAATGCCGTCTTTTGAATGAAGTTCATTTTTTTCAATGAAGGTTTAAGTTTTCAAATATAATAAATCAATGTAGTATCGTGATAAGTTTTAAAATATTACCGAGGAATGTATTGCATTTTCGACTTTTTTAAATAAAATTGCATTGAAGTTGGAAAGTGTTTCATAATCAATGCTTTAAGCATGATTGATCTTTCTTGTTATTATAATGGAACAGATTTGTTACCTAGTTTCCGCAACAGTTTTTTATGAGGGATGAATCTTTTTTTCTGACGTTTTGTAGGTGGTGTGTATCCTTTTAAAATGTTCATAGTGCATTTACACAGTGCTTTTATAAGAACATTTGGACACTTCTGAAAAATAGTTTTCTTAGATTTGCTTTTGACCGAGTGCTTTAATTGGTCGTTGTGCTGTCTGGCCGACATACTGAAGATAAATGACATCGACTCTTCATATGCAAAACCCTCAATATACTTCCCATAGGCGAGTGCTTTTACTAGAGTACAATGTTTAAAATGAGGCAAATGATAAGAACAAGCCACATTATGGGAAGGTAATTTTTCTACCTTAGAGTATTGTAAATTTCTAAATTGTGAATCAAATGACCAGTTAATTTCTGTAAAAATATTTTTTTTAAACCTTTCATAAATACTATTTAATATTTATTCATTAAATAACATAACGTGGTTTTAACTCTTCATTAAGGGTGTTCACCTGAGTTCAGGAAAATCCGTGACTGTTACGAACGATCCATAAAATATAATTACTTTGCTTTTTTCTAAGCTTTTCTCATTCTTTGGATTCAAAAATGTACAATATCCATAATAACCATCCGAAATATCGAAAATAAATAATTCTTTGATGTAAAAAAATATTTGGTTCAAGTTGATATCCATCGAAATCGAGTACAGCATACATGCTTCTTTCCCGATGAGTAAAGTAATAATGACTAACGTGAAACATATACGATGTTTTTATCACCTGTAAACATTCTAGTGCGCAAGCGCAATCTATCATCTGCTTCTGGTTTGAAATCAATGAAAATATAGCCATAAGGAATAGATGTTGCACCATTAAATTTTTCTAGAAAGAAATGACATCTCTTTTTCTTTATGAAACATATTTTTCACAATAAATATAAAAGAAATATTTCAATAATGACAACTGTTGCATGGTCAGCACCGCACATTCAGTTTTGGGCGCTATAAAACACGCTAATAACCCAATACAACAATTAAAAAGGTTCGTTACGGCCACCATTGATATTTTTATTAGAATAAACCAAGTGCTACTGAAATGAAGACAAGATTTAAAATAAACAGGAACGCATATATTTTATTACACAAACATTGCTATAATTATGTACACTCCTAATTTTAATGACGTTGAACTAATTCTCAAAAAACTTAGTGACATTCTCTCTATTATATTTGCTCCATACTGAACATCTTTGAGGCGAATATCATTGCGTTATATAATTCTTCTTAAAACATATTATTACTATTATCCTAACACAATTATAAAAATAAATTCTCTTAAACTATGTAAATCATTATCCTTATCTTGATATACCTAACTATATAACAGGCCAACCGTCATAAGTTTGTTGAAAGTTATGCATATCTTATTCATATGAATAGCTACTAAATTTTCACTAAATATAATTCTATCTTTGAAATTAGATTTTGAGATGAGCATCTCCGCTTTTCTTCCATTAGTGCATAGTCTTATATCTATTATGTGAAGGATTTGTTCCATCATCTTTCCGTCTTCATTAGTTTATAGAAATTCTTTTCAAAATTGATTTCTGCTTTCGATCACTGTTGCGTATTTAAATATATATATATGGCTTTACTCATGGTTGCTGATTAAACTGAAGCACCCTATACATTTCAGCAGTTACTTTGAGTCCTAGATAAATGCACTCTTTCAAATTCCGATAGTAAATAACATAATTCATCTTATCATTAAATATTGATAGTAGCCTTTTACCTTTGCATCCAGAAAGAAGAACGCTTTCGGGAACGTCTGAATGTATGTGATATAATTCAGAGGGATGCTCTATATCCACCTCGAAAATGTGATAGTCATCTGCATCATTTGCGGCCTGCATGTATCGAAAACTTACCTCTCTGAGGGTGATTGGAGTAATGGGATAAAGTTACACTTTAAACTCTTGCACCGAGTTCTATATGCAAGAGCAATCAGACTAGTAAACGATTTGTAAGCATTGATTTGAAAGATTTTCTTTTTTGATATCAAATAAAGAACATTTCATTAATTAAATAAATTAAGGACACAACATCGTTAAACAGAAGGTCATTTAATAAAAGCATCCTAAAGACGTACAAAGTTTTAAAAAACAAGGCCAGAGCGCTTTCGGGCGTTTGTACACCCATCATCAGTAGCTACATGAAAAGCAAACATGGATCATTCATATATAGACCATATACGTAGTAAATTTGCATAAATAAATATAAAATATAATCTGAACTTCGAAGCAATCAATTTCAAGTCTTGTAGATTGCGCCCTATTATGCTAACTACCACGCCACAACAGACATGTAAATATAGTAATTCCTTTAAATCACCATATATTGTCTTCATTTTTACAAGGTTGGAAGCAGCACTATTTCTTTTGGTTACTGCATTATATTAGAACTTAGGTGTCAATATGTTTAGTATGATACTTATTTTAGATCCTAAAATTCAATCAACTGGAACAAGGCATCAAACACAGGTCTATTCCTAGATTGTGCACAATTATGAAGAGCACTACATCACTCTAGCCATTTAAAGGATCCCCTTCAATACCATTCTACTCAATTGATTTTCATCATATGACCTACCGAGTCTTTAAAAATTACTCGATATATATATATATATATATATATATATATATATATATATATATATATATATATATATATATATATATATATATATATATATATATATACAATATATATATATATATATATATATACAATATATATATATATATATATATACAATATATATATATATATATATATATACAATATATATATATATATATATATACAATATATATATATATATATATATACAATATATATATATATATATATACAATATATATATATATATATATATACAATATATATATATATATATATATACAATATATATATATATATATATATATACAATATATATATATATATATATATATACAATATATATATATATATATATATATATATATACAATATATACAATATATATATATATATATATATACAATATATATATATATATATATACAATATATATATATATATATACAATATATATATATATATATAATATATATATATATATATATACAATATATATATATATATATATATATATATATATATATATATATATATATATATATATATATATATATATACAATATATATATATACAATATATATATACAATATATATATATATACAATATATATATACAATATATATATATATACAATATATATATACAATATATATATATATATATATATATATATATATATATATATATATATATATATATATATATATATGAAAAATATCCAAACACATACGTGGATAAAAGTAATATTTTATATTCATGAATTACAAATTGAATATCTGTAATTCATGATTATTATAAATGACACATTTAGCATACACCAATCTAAAGTGATGATATCTGATGATGTCAACGATTTTGGGATTTAAAGTCATTAACACTAGAACGACTGAAGCTGTCATTTTGACCACATAACTACTTTGAGAAACGATTGAAGAACGGCTAATCCCAGTCCATTGAAATTTTACGACTTTTCTTATTTCCTTAAAGTTATTGAAAACACAGAAGAAAATTATTCTAGGTTTTATAATAAGAGAACAAATCAACGAACGACCGCAGCAGTCAAAGTAGTTATGAGGTCAAAATGACCGCTTCCGTCGTTCTAGTGTTAAGCACATTAAAATAGATTAAAAACCAAACGTGAATATTTTAATTGAATGTTTTATCCCATCCATAGAGGGGGGGTGCATGTAATTGAATATTACTTTCTGCACTGCCGACTAAAGGCCGCCCGCAGCACTATGAAATTTCGCCACTCATTTAAAATATAATTTCAACCATGAGCGTAGTAATCGGCAGGGGGATACATACCCCCAAATTCTAAGGCAGCGGAGGACCCAAGTTTTAGAGTTTTTGATTCATGTTTTTAATTATAAAACTAAAAGAAAGCTAAATTTATTAATAAGGAGTAAAACTCTGGATACTAAGGAGAAAAAAAATTGATGTGGGCAGCACATGACATTCCCTATGTAATGCAATGTATTGACTTCTTTCACAGTGAAAAAGGTAATATATAAGATGTTCGGCAGAATAATTTTTATGTTGAATTGTACATTTGGCGACTTTCCGGATGACAACATATAAAACAATTTCGAAGTACCCAATTAACTTATATTTCAAACAACTCTAAATGAACAATTATCAACGTCCGCAATACGCAATAGAGTCTATATATTAAAATAGTTTATTAATTAATACATCAATTTGGTGTCATTATCGTTAATTTACCGTTATTTTTGCAACTTTAGTGATATTTTTGTCAATCTGGGGCAAAATATCTCCCAGTTGGCGTTATTTCGCTAAATGATACCCCCATGTTTATCAAATTTATCGCCAAGTGAAGAACATTTCTTATATATAAATGATCGTTTGAAAATTGTTTGGCGCAAAACACAAAAATATTACACAAGTATTTTTTTCTTGTGAATGGAACGAACTAGATCCACGAGATTAACACATTTATCGCATAATATTACATATGAAAAGTGTATGAGGTGTGTATTGTATGAAATGTGTATGAAGTGTGTATTTTATGAAAAGTGTATTAAGTGTTTGAGAAAAAGTATTTCACAATAATTAATATTTTTTAATGTTATGTGATTTTTTTATACATTCGTTTAAAGAAAGTACAATATCTCGAGCCCATTGGTTAGCCAATTGGTAGCCCATTGGTTAGCGCGCTGGAGTTGCACTCGGTAGGCCCGGGTTCGATTCCAGCCACTGCCAAAACTGCCGCCGTGTTCATGCGGAGTACGATCACGTTAAACATGTGGGTCCGAAAGTCCTTCCGAGAGGTTGGTGGTAGGGGAAGGAGGGTACGGTCCCTGTGGATGCCTCCCCCACTGGGTTCCGGTCTAAGTTGGGTGGCACTTCCCGACCGTCCAAACAGTTACCTTCCACCTTTTTGGTAGGTCGGACGGTCTGGGTTTCAACAACAACACTTTGCGCGTAATTGTAATACTCATCAGATATGTCACATTCATTTAATTGATTATAGGAAATATCTTTATGTGTAAACATTTATCCTCGCATTTCTTTTCATCCATGATCGTATAGATATACACCTTTCTTCATCGTTGATAAATTTTTGCTCAAAGTTTCTAAGCTACGAGCCATGAAATGAAATGAATCCAAAAGTAGCAGCTTCATTTTTTTTTCGAAGTTTTTATCACAGAAATGTATATTTCCTGATTCTGCGGGATAAGGTTGTAAAGAACCTTGCTGTCCCAATCTGGAATAGAACCCTGGATCTCCGAACTGTCCAGCCGATGCTCTACCGTTGAGATACTGGGACGAAATTGTAAGCTCTTATTCTCGAATTGGACTCTGCATTCTCCACTCTCTAATGTCATATTGGTGTGCAACTGTCAACCTGACTGACCATCTCCTGCTATTTTTACCTCAGGTTAGCTTCCTGCTACTACTATTTTTACCCAGTTTAGTGTCCTGCGTGGTCGCAATCCTCTTAATTTGAAATCGGCGCTCAATCTTCCGGAGTTCACTGAATCCGTACTAGTCATACTAGGGTCACTTTCAGACCTCCGACATTTCCCTTTCTATTCCTTCTTACTATTCCCTTTCCTTCACTCCTCTCAAAATTTTGTAAATCTCATATCCTTAATCTTTGGCAAAATTATCTTAATGATTATATTTGCACCAGGACTGGTGATCCGGCTAGAATCTTGTCTTACCTCTCTATCGTCAATCCTAATTTACAAATTTTTAATAAATACCTCATTTACTTTCTTACTAATCATGGCCCCTTTCTTGATTACCTATACTTTTTCAAAATGAAATCCACCTCTAACTGTATTTGCAATAAATTCGGTGACTTTGACCATTACATTTTCAATTGTCCTTTTTCTAAAAATTTTCATCTGTGCAAACCCTTCCCCTCTAATAAACCAATTTGGTTCTCCGAAGTTCGTTCAAATCCCGCTTCAGTAGATAAAATTAAAAACTGTATTCTTGTTGCCATGGAAATTTTTAATAAAGTGACCTAAGCTTATAAGTAGATTCTGCTCTCAATTAATTTTGATCAATGAATCCCTTTATTTCATTCTTAATAACTTATATGGACTTATTGTGTTCCCTCTATATTTTCTGTTTAAAAAGAAAAGAAAAGCTATGTTAACTGTTCTTATTTTCTCGGTTCTTTCTTTTTCTTTTGACCCTTTTTATTTATATTTTTCTAATTTTTTCTTTTTTAAATTTTATTCTAAATTTCTGTTTTTGTTTTTCATGTGCCTATTTTTTTTCCTTTTCATATATTTTCTTTTTATATATTTTCTAAATTTTACTTTTAACATTTTATTATTTTCTTTAATTTTTAATCTATTTCTCATTATGTTAATATACCTCACTCTAAATTTCATTTTTCAATGATCTTTTTATCTATATTCGCAATAACCCTTTTCCCATTTTTGAAAAATGGACGTACTTGTCAAGTTCAAATATAATGTAAAACTGTCTGTTTAACCACAACATTTTTCATCAATTGTTATCTCTTTAGACCTAAATAAATGTTCGTTTGGCGGGATGGTAGACCTTGAGTGCCTCCAGAGTGCAGGAGGTATCCTTTTCCGGTCGTGCAACTAGCTACTCTAAACCCACTATGTGAGTCGCACGGTCTGGAGTCTTCAGTCCTCCGACATCTTTGCACTAACCTACAGGGTTGATTTGTTGGGGCTCCATTGTTGTTGTTGAGACCCAGACCGTCCGACCTACCAGAAAGGTGTAAGGTAACCGTTTGGACGGCCAGGAAGTGCCACCCAATTTAGACCGGAACCCAGTGGGGTTGGGCTCCATTGTAAAGAACCTTTCTACTTCAACCCAAGATCATGACTTTTGTGTTGACTCTTAAATTGACTTCACTTTAATATAAAACTTCAATTGACCTATTAACTAGTGTTCGATGAAAGAATCCCGACATTTAACAAATAAACAATTTTATTTACAACTAACTTCGGTGAAAACTCAAAACACATATTATAAATACAATTATATATACAAATTATTTACAATACTAGCAGTACAATTCTACCAGGGATATACTAATGTACAATGCAATTCAAACCTCACTCATAACTAAACTGAATCTCACATAAACCGAATATGACCAACATAAGTAAAATACTCACTTAAAATATGTATGCTATACTCAAAATTCTTTCTTCTACGGACGATCCAAGACACACACGCGCGCGCGCGAACTCGGCAGAATGATAGAGCCGTAATTGCCATTTTATAGATCTGGCCAATCATGAATATGCGATTCTTCGGAATGAAAGTTGAGAAGTCTAGGACAAAAATTAAAATCAGTAAAAAGTAAAATTAGAATAAAATCCTAATAAATAATAGAATCCTCACAAGATTTATACCTCCATAATCAGTTCCAAGTCCTTTAATGGAAAGATGTAGATTATAATTTGTTAAATTATGAAAAAGTACGGGAGTGAAACACAGGATCTTGTATTTCAAATTGCATGTATTTCATTCTGGCCCGCGATAAGAACTTGTAATGTGACAATGGTGCTTCACTTTAGGATCCATCTTCAAAATCTTTCCGCCATAGAGATAAAGGTAGGGTATATAGGGTATATCAGTTTCCTCGTCAAAAGGCAATATTGGTTTAGGCTATATATATCTTTTCTGTGTGTTGAGCACCTTCCTTTAACTTTGCTATGAAAATGTTTGCTGCATTAGGATCTATATAAATAATAGGAGGTTTATATATGTTCTTCGAGTAGCGAGTATAGAATGTAATAACAAAACGACTTTAGTAGGTGCTGTTGGTATGGGTCAGAGAATGAAGCTTGGGAATTTGGTTGACACGAAGAAAGGGGCATTCACCTAGTATTCAAAGTCTAAAGAGAACACCGATATTTGTGTTGGATGATTTTGATTTCTGTTCTAAAAGATAATAGACACTTTCTACAGATGAATGGTAGACGACCACGATGATTTGATAACTATTTGCCTACCAATTTTGATAAATCTTTAATCCAGCAGGGATGATATGTAGAAGAATTTTTATGTATAATAGATCAATATGATTACTTCTTTCTTCGGATGTTTTGAGCAAAGTAAGGATTTCAAAATCATCATAGGAATTCAAAATATTCCTAGGCGTTTACATTTCGGGGCACCTTAGGGAGAACCGTCGCATCCCCATGTCGAATAGTACCAAGTTATCTTATACCATTTTGAAGTTTTATTACCATGTGATGTTAAGCATTCATTGCACTAATGTTTCTGATTGGTTGAGCTGTATGACTCATACATTCTGGTCTTGCAGTATAGATAGACGATAGACGGCAATTGACAAAATTAGACAAAGGAGAAATAGATATGTGCAAGAGAATACGGCAGTTTACTGGGTAGCAGAGTACCCAAGAAAAAAAGTAGGGCAGTATACAAAAACAAATTAATAGAAATGTTCGGAATTCATTTATCCAAATTTTGGGATTTCCTTATAAGATACTAGAAAAGAATCTGTAAAATCTTGAGTCGAAGCAAAACGCTTATAATTAGAAACGCGACTGTAGTTTCTTTGTACTGGGTGAAGTGCAAATAGTAAAACAGCCCATCAAAAGCATTCTTCATCATTATTTCATGCATTTAATATAACTTGTTTTGCTTTTATACCTAGTGGTAGCTCTATATAGGACGATCCACACAATGGTTTATACACTGGCGGAAAATAAAATCCCACCACCAAGAAGAAATTAGTTTAGAGGAATGAAATTTAGGCAAAGCAATTGTGTAGATAACATATTTATTTGATTAAAGTTTCAAGGTCACAGGTTAAAGTATGCGCGAGAAGAGCCACTTCAAACGTGAAATGGTGATATATTAATAACCGCTGTAGTCGCCACGATTTTTAATGCAAGCATTCAAACGTGCATGCATTGTGGGGTACAGGTGCCGTATGTCATTTTGCGGGATGGAGTTCGACGCCTGTTGCACTTGGTCAGTCAAATCAGCAACGGTTAATGCTGGTTGTGGATGACGCTGGATTTGTCTTCCAATAATGTCCCATACGTGCTCGATGGGTGAAAGATCTGGTGATCTCGCCGGCCAGAGCAACATGTTGACACTCTGTAGAGCACACATGGGCGCGGTAGCCCATTGGTTAGCGCGCTGGAGTTGCACTCGGTAGGCCCGGGTTCGATTCCAGCCACTGCCAAAACTGCCGCCGTGTTCATGGTGTACGATCACGTTAAACATGTGGGTCCGAAAGTCCTTCCGAGAGGTTGGTGGTAGGGGAAGGAGGGTACGGTCCCTGTGGATGCCTCCCCCACTGGGTTCCGGTCTAAATTGGGTGGCACTTCCCGACCGTCCAAACAGTTACCTTACACCTTTCTGGTAGGTCGGACGGTCTGGGTTTCAACAACAATAACTCTGTAGAGCACGTTGGGTGACAGCAGCGGTATAAGGACGAGCGTTATCCTGTTAGAAAACACCCTCTTGAATACTGCTCATAAATGGCAACACAGCTGGTTCAATCACCAGTTTGATGTAAAAATTTGCTGTCAAGGTGCTTGGGATAACGACAACGTGCTCCTGCTGTCATAGGAAATGGCTCCCCAGACCATAACTCCTGGTGCAGGTCCAGTGTGTCTACGCCGCAGACACCTTAGTTCCAAGCGCTCACCTGGCCTCCTTCTTACCAACATACGACCATCACTGGCAACAAGACAGAAACGGTTCTCATCTGGGAATACAACAGATCTCCACTCCGCCCTCCAATGAGCTCTAGCTTAATACCACTGACATTGCAGGTGACAGTGATTCGGAGTCAGACGCTACAGGAACGCTACAGGCCGTCTGGCTCGGAGCTGTCCCTCAAGTAATCGATTTCTTACAGTTCACTGTGTCACTCGGAGCCAACAGAAGCTCTAATTGCTGCTGCAGATGCAGTACGATCCGCTACAGCCATGCGGCGAATACGGCGGTCTTCCCTCTCCGTAGTGGTCCGTGTGCGGACGGACCCCGATCTTCTTGAGACAGTGCCTTCCCGTGACCACTGCTGCCAACAATCATGCACAGTGGATACATCCCTGCCAAGTCTTTCTGCAATATCGCGGAAAGAAAATCCACCATCTCGTAGCCCTATTACATGGCCTCATTCAAACTCACTAAGCTGCTGATACTGCCTTCTTCGTCTCCTTAAAGGCATTCTTGACTCAAACCTAGTTCATAACGTCCAATCCGGAAGATAAATAACGCTCACGAAGTTTACATCGCGTATTTAAAGCAACCGTGATTTGCATGCCCATAGTGGTGCTACTAACGCCATTCGTCTAGCGCGAAATTTGAATAGGCGTCATCTTTCATGTGCAAAAACGCGCTTCCCAAATTTCATTTATCTAGCACAACTCCTTCTTGGTGTTGGGATTTTATTTTCCGCCAGTGTATTTGTTTCTCCGAATTTCTAAATATAAAATTTCTTCCAAAGTCCAGCCTATCTCTTTTTTCAAGAACTCAAAACTTTCTAACAAAATTTTATCAATTGCTTTATCATAAAATGAATCTAGATTTGTTGATTTTAATACTATATCAAATTTCCTTTTAAATGATTTTATGTGTTCAATGTCGCCAGTCTGCTTGATATATTTACAAAACATTTTAAAGTTAACTTTCATTTTATTGATTGATATTTTATGCAGCAAAATGTCCTTAACACTAAAACGCATGGAATTTAAAAATTCACTGATTTCTAAATGACCTCCAGTATTATGTATCTGATAGAAATTAACACAATCTTGTTGAGCTGAATATAATAATTTAGGTGTGTACAATATGGCGCTAGGACGAATATGCTTGATTCTAAATTCATTATTATGCAAATAAAATTGAAAATCGGCTGCACCTAATTTAATGGAAATTTGTGGGCAGTCGTGAAATAGCCCGTGAAATATATAATTAAAATTAATATATATATATATATATATGTGTGTATGTGTGTGTGTGTGTGTGTGTGTGTGTGTGTGTGTGTCTAATACAATCACAGCAAAATATAAGCAAATCCATCTTAATAATAGTAGTAATAACATTCCATAACCAGTTTTGATACTTAAGTTTCATAAATCCCCTGTTGCTTTTCGAACTATTACTGTTGGGCATAATTCTTACCTTACTAATGCTGGTTAATTATTCCAAAATTTTTAAATGAAATCTCTTTGTCAGATGACATCTCTAATAATAGTCATATTGTAAAAAAAACAGTTTTGAATTAGTTAAGAAATTAAATACTCTAACTAATATCCATATTATTTATACCTTTGATTTTTAGGATTTGTTCAATAATATTGATATAGATGATCTCTTTAGAATAATTTTACAAATTTTTGGAAAATATAACACTACCTTAAAATATTCAACATTCCTTTTTAAAAAATTACTTAATTTCACTCTCTATGAGAATTATATTCAACATGGTGACTCTATTTTTTAGCAACAGTTTGGTATCCCACAAGTGGGGGGGGGGGGGGGGTGCTTCATCATTATTGGCTAATCTATATTTATACTACTATGAGAAAAACTATAATCTAGTGTCGCATAATTTGTATGCAGTTTAGGATTCCTGCCTCATGATAATGGTAATTCTTGATCTCCTGTTTTTTTTTTTCCCCTTTTTTCCATTCTTCCTCTTTTAATGCTTGTAGTCTGTTGCATTGGTATTTATAGTAACTTACTATTGCCAATTCTGAAACAAGCATGTGTCTGGGTTAATTAGAGCTAGATGCACAGACGTGAAAATGAGTCTAGGCTAATTAATCTTCAAATTTAAGCCAGTGCTGAACATTTCTTTTTTCGGCATTGTGGACGTGGTTTAACAGTTTTGTTGATTTTAATATTTAGTTATTACTTGATTTGGTTAATATATCTTTCTAATATATATATATATTTATTTTAGCCGTACTTCTTCATTCTCTTGAAATTATATTTTCATCTTTTTATCTTGAAGCGTTAAATGTTGAATATCTCTTTTTATTGCTTTTACGCAGTACAGTTTTTATTACTCTCTTTGGCAACAGCTAATCACATCTTTTCATTTCTGCATATGGCAACATTGGTCTAGCCATATTTTGCTTGTCATGGTTGCACGAATGAAGTGTATTTTAAGGTATTTATGGTTCCTTTATTGTTCCAATCTATATGCTTGTCGTCCATATAACACAAGTTTATAGATAAAATCTATCTTGTGTTTCAGAAACAAGCATTTTTGTGTTCATTTCGAAGGGATATATGGACCCGAAGAGAATTTTTTCGAAATGAACTTATCGTAAGCCTAAAGCTCTTCCATGTGCAAGCTTTTTTGCTTGATTTTTTTGTTTTCTTATTTTCATTCCTCATTTTTGAAATTTGTTGATTGTCTTTGTCTTTATGACCTGCATTACGCTTTATTATTTCCTATTTATGTCTTAATTTCTTTTATTTCTTTGTATTTTGTAGAAAATTTTGGAATAGTGTATTATGAGTTACTACATACATTCTAACATTGGACTTACTAATTTATATTTATATATATATATATATTACTAATATATTTATATATATATATATATATATATATATATATATATATATATATATATATATATATGTATATATATGTGTATATATATATATATATACAAAATTTAAATTTTTATACGGCCCCCGTATAAAAACATTTCCAATGAGTAAAATGTGCCCCAAACACTAATAAGGTGATATACAAAATTTCAGCATTTTATCATAAAAAGTCCCAGAGATATGAAAAGACAAAACTGCTGACTTAAACCACATTTCGATGTATCGATACGGGTTCTCAGAAGGGAAAAATATTGTCGGCAGATTGCGTTTCAGGGGTCATACACAAATTACAAAAGAAAACAATCACTACATAAATAAATAATATTTTTGGTATTTATTGGTACAAAAGTATCTACACTATGTAGAAATAATAACTTTACACAAATATTACAAAGCTTGTTCAAAATGTTTTCCATCCATGCCAAAGATCCGTTTAAAGATAAGAGGCAGATATTATTTGCCTATGATGCATTTCTGCGTTGCGTCATTTGCACTCTTGCTGTAAACATTTACATTTTAATTTGTGATTAATCCCTCACCATCTTTATTTATTAAACATATCTCTGGGACTTTTTATGATAAAATGCTGAAATTTTGTACATAACCTTATTAGTGCATGGGGCATATTTTACTCATTGGAAATATTTTTGTACGGGGGGCCGTATAAAAATTTAAATTCTGTATTTCTTCAAATTTAATTCCTTGAAAATTTAATCGATTTCATAAAATTATGTACCTTTTTTTACGCAACTTTGTAATTTATTATATATGCTTAAGATCAATATTTAAGGAATAAAAGCCGAAGTCGATGCTTTTGGAACATCCTGTATATATATATATATATATATATATATATAAGGCAGGTTCGGAGACTGTGCTGATATCTCCAACCCTGATTAGAAGTGAGGGGAACTATTTTACCGTGACGTAGAAGCGCATGTGACGCGAGATGTGAAAAGGAAGAAGCCGGTCCGCAGGGGAAGGTTTTTCCTGACAATGCGTGTCAGTGTGTCAATGCATTTTCCTGACAATGGGTGTCAAACTGTAGTCGTTCGCGTTCGTTGAAAACGGAAATGGCGTTTGAAGAACAGCGTGCGAATATAAAATTCTGCCAGAGCAGAAACATTGCACATGTTGCAGAAGTGTACGGTGAGAGAGCAATGTGTCCTGCGATGGTCTTTTCATGGTACTCCCGATTCACGGACGGCCGTGAATCCGTAGAAGACAATCCGTGTACTGGGCGACCGTCAACATCGGTTACGGAGGATAACATTCTAAAGTTGGCGGAAATTGTGCGTACCGACCGACGCCAAACCATCAATATCATTGCTAAAATAGACTAGCGTCTACAGCTCGCGGATTCTCGATTTATCAAAAACGCTGCAGCAGCAAGATTCAGATTTTACGCATGCGCGTGAACTTCGCAATGATGTGGATTTCGCGTTGCTCAATATGTTTGTTCTTACAGTTTCTATTTCTACGCGCTTTATAAAGTAAATTTCACGATTTAAAGAATAAATTACATGATCTACTATTTCGTGTAGGAATGGGGGCTCGATTGATAAACATCATAGATAATTTTTTTTATCAGTTCGGAACGAAAGTACCTTAAATTCATTTTTTGGAATTAAAATTAAATTCAATCACACGTTACAGAATTAGGGATGAAATTTATTTTTAACTTTGCAACATGTTCAAAAATCAAATATCTGTTATTTTCATTTTACTCATGAAAATTCTCATGTTAAATAATGTTTTTTAATATTTTTGTATCAGCACACATATTTTAATATACTGGAGAGAGCTCCCCCACGAATAAAAATGGAAATGTGTCGCTTTACTATTAATATGTGTACACAGATCAGTTCAAATAAAAAATAACAGTTGTAGATGCAACTTAAATATAAAATGAATTTTAAATCATCAGTTCAGAAAAAAATAATAGTGTTTCTCAACAAAGGGAAAGTGAAGATTTAAAATCTGGATGCTGATATAACACAATGCAGAATGTAATTTTTTAGATTTTATTTTTATTTTTAAACCTTGTTCATTTTAAACCAGGGCACCTCTTCCTGAAAAACTATGGTTCAAATCAACCAGCTCCTTTAACTGCATTAAGCATACTATTCCTAGCCTGATTCTCAGCCTGAATTTAAGTCATAACCTAATCTCATGCGTATATATGGTATCATGTTTAAACTACACTTATACATTACATAATTCATACTGAAAGTTATTTAAAATATTTTTGTAAAGTTTAAAAAAAATTGATTGAATTGCAAATTTCACATCAAAATTTAAATGCATATTAAATTATGTACACCAAGCATATTTCTATTGTTATATATGTAATATACAAAAAATTTAACCTTAAAAATGCTCACGAAAATCATGAATGCATCATCCATATATATATATATATATATGTGTGTGTGTGTGTGTGTGTGTGTGTGTGTATTGAGGATATAATTTGCCAAGTATTTAGTTTGACTGTGAAACAAAAATTTGGCTTTATAACAGGCTTAGATGTAACTTCGTAAGTAAGTATTTCATACCCTTTAGAAAGTTTGTTTACAATTTAACCCACTGTTTAAAATTTAACCAGAATTTGAGAATAAATTCAAGAAACACTACACATAAGTAATATTTTATTACTTAAACTGATAAATCAAAATTAAAAAAAAATTGATAAAATTTATAAATAAATAATTTTTTCTGTAAGAAATTGCAATGTTCAAATGATGTATTACATCGAAGTTCATACATACAGTACAAATACATTCTACATATGAAGAGATTCAAAATTATGAAGGTAATAGAATATCTAGGAATTACCGAAGCACTACCAAGATGTTTAGTTTTAAACCCTCAAAATATACTTTTAATATGTTTTTCTAATTTTTAAATTATGGATCAAGGGTAAGCAATCTTTCTACATTATTAATTTATACTTCTAGCATTTTATATTCACTTAAATTTAATTTCTCAGCAGGTATTGATGTACAACAGTATTGGTACAATTAATTTTGAAAGCTAAGACCAAATTATAGAGTTACTGAAAAAGAATATTTTTATTTTTAGTGACCAATTAAACTTTTGATTACAAATATTAGGCTGTGAATTGCTAAATTCACCAATAACTATTATTTTAATTGGATGATGCATTCATGATTTTCGTGAGCATTTTTAAGGTTAAATTTTTTGTATATTACATATATAACAATAGAAATATGCTTGGTATACATAATTTAATATGTATTTAAATTTTGATGTGAAATTTGCAATTCAATCAATTTTTTTTAAACTTTACAAAAATATTTTAAATAACTTTCAGTATGAATTATGTAATTTATAAGTGTAGTTTAAACATGATACCATATATAAGCATGAGATTAGGTTATGACTTAAATTCAGGCTGAGAATCAGGCTAGGAATAGTATGCTTAATGCAGTTAAAAGAGCTGGTTGATTTGAACCATAGTTTTTCAGGAAGAGATGCCCTGGTTTAAAATGAACATGCTTTATATTAAAAAAAAAATCTAAAAAATTACATTCTGCATTGTGTTATATCAGCATCCAGATTTTAAATCTTCACTTTCCCTTTGTTGAGAAACAATATTATTTTTTTTCTGAACTGATGATTTAAAATTCATTTCATATTTAAGTTGCATCTACAACTGTTATTTTTTATTTGAACTGATCTGTGTAGTGTGTACACATATTAATAGTAAAGCGACACATTTCCATTTTTATTCGTGGGGGGGAGATCTCTCCAGTATATTAAAATATGTGTGCTGATACAAAAATATTAAAAAAACATTATTTAACATTAGAATTTTCATGAGTAAAATGAAAATAACAGATATTTGATTTTTCAACATGTTGCAAAGTTAAAAATAAATATCATCCCTAATTCTGTAACGTGTGGTTGAATTTCATTTTAATTCCAAAAAATGAATTTAAGCTACTTTCGTTCCGAACTGATAAAAAAAATTATCTAAGATCTTTATCAATCGAGCCCCCATTCCTACACGAAATCGTAGATCACGTAATTTATTCTTTAAATCGTGAAATTTACTTTATAAAGCGGCGTAGAAATAGAAACAGGAAGAACAAACATATTGAGCACCGCGAAATCCACATCATTGCGAAGTTCACGCGCATGCGTAAAATCCGAAACTTGCTGCTGCAGCGTTTTTGATAAATCGAGAATCCGCGAGCTGTAGACGCTAGTCTAAAATAGCGGGAATTTCGTACGGGAGCTGCCAAGCTATCCTGACGGACAAACTGAACATGCATCGTGTGTGTCAACACATTGTACCAAAAATGCTAACCGTAGATCAGTGTGATGAGCGTATGCGGATCTGTGGAGAACTGATTAACGTTGCTAACAAAGATCCGACATTCCTTTCAAAAATTATCACCAGTGATGAGGCGTGGTGTTTTTTGTACTACCCACAAACGAAACGGCAGTCCTCACAGTTAAGTCACCGTCGCCAAAGTCAAAAACGTTCCGTTTTGTTACCACGTGTAAGTGGAAGAAGCGACTGAGCATTTCACCTCACTTCGTCAATGCGAGTGGGCACCGGAATGAATACATTTGAACGATACATAATATGTATGGAGACTTTCAAAAATAGTAATCAGTATAGGACACAGGACAAGTGGAAAATAGTCATTCGAAAATAGTAAACAGTATTAGACTCAGGCCAAGTGGTAAGTTAGGTGAGAAGAATGGGTGAATTCTCAAAATTGAGTTATCCAATTAAAGATAAATAATGCATGTGTAAAATTATTACGTGGTATATTTGAAATTATTAATAATATTATTTACAAATACTTCCGGATATTGGTAATTTTGACAAATGCGTTTAAGATTATTGATGTGGAGAAAGTGAAACTGAGGATCAGAGAGTCGATATATTCGAAATAGCTGGTTTAAAATGATGTTTCTAAACAATTGAATAGAATTACAAGATTGATATGACAGCAGCTTTATGATAGTGAAGTTGTAAGAATCTTTTTTATCATATAGATTGGTGATTACATGATTATTGAGGGTATCTATATTTAGGTCTAAAAAGTTTACAGTTTGACTAACGCGAGGCTCATTAGGAATTAATTCTAGGTTAGATGGGTAAAAATCAATATTAATTGGATAGGAATCATCAATGATAATACAAATTAAGTCGTTAACCTATCTATATATAATATATGAATTAGAGTTAAAACGAGATTCATAATAATAAAGATATAAGTTAGCGAGAATACTACTACTACAGCCACCTTGTGGTACACCAGATATTTGTAGATAATTGTTATCACCTGGGATAATATAATTGTTGTATAACACAAAGTACAAGAGCATAGAAAAGTTTTTGACATTAAATGCAACATTATTGGAAGAAAGATAGTCATGATAAAGAGAGATAATAACTTTATATAAATCTTTAATGACAATATTATTAAATAGGTCTTAAAAATCAAAGGTATGGAAACCAAGAATGTGTGGAAGCTTGCTAAGGTGATTTACTAAATCAAAAACTATTGTTTAAAATGAAATATCCTGAATTCCTAAATTTAAGAGATTCATTAATTCTATTTAAACAGTTAAGCAAATACTTACTAGCAGTAGTGGTAAAGGTATTATGTCCACAAGTGACTGTTCTAAAACTGAGAGGTGATTTATGGAATTTAAAATTTAATTATGGGTTTAAAAATGTGATTACTTTTTAAGTAATTCTGTAACAGAGAAACTTAATATTTTTTACAAATGATGGCATAATTATTAGAAGCTTTATCTACATAAGTTATGACAAAATGTTGTTGTAGTTCTTTAATAGCAGATTGGAGTTGTTTATAAGGATACCTAGGCTTCGTTAATTTAATGTTTATAAAAAATAGCATTTTTAAATAGATGTAAGGTAGTATACTTCCATAGATGGAATGCTTCGATAGGAATGGAATGTGAACAAGCAAGTTGATATATGAATTTATCAAAATCAAAAGATATAGACTGAAGAAGATGTTTAGGGTGATGGCAGAATGAAATGCGAAATTTAGACTCTTTATTCATAAGATCCCTAAGTATATCATCCTGAACTATACTGAGATCCCCAGTAATAATGTGTCCATGAGAGGAGTTGACATAAGGGGCAAGATTTTTATTGCTGCATAGACATGATGTAAGGTCATCGGAGTTTAATGTCTTGGAAACTTCATTGTAATTGTAAATAGTTCTACCAATTGGTAAATTATATTTGAATGATTTTTGTATTTTGATTTCTTTTACTGGTAACAAATGCTAATGTTTTGCAAATAAATTGTTGAAGTTAAGAGAATTAGGAATAGGGTGTTTAAAAGAAATTACACAGTAAGCTATTTTAGTATGTGGATTTGGTGAATGGAGAATGTGGTAATTTAAGAAATTTGTACGTGAAATAAGCAAATCATAAAATAAATGTTTAAAATGCTCATGAGTTAATTTTAATTTTAAAAAATTAGTATAAACAATACTTAATTTGCATTTTCTGACTTTATATAACCAAGTTCTAACAGGCAGAAAATTGAAAGTTTGAGAATAATTATATTGTAATTTCAAAATGTCTGCATTGTAATCAATAGTTTTACTTAAGTTACACAACTTCTCAACTTGATATTTAAAAAGTGATATTTCTAAGCGAAAACTATGCATAACTACTGTAAGTACTAACAAGAAAGATCAATCATGCTTAAAGCATTGATTATGAAACACTTGCCAACTTCAATGCAATTTTATTTAAACAAGTCTAAAATGCAATACATTCCTCGGTAATATTTTAAAACTTATCACAATACTACATTAATTTATTATATTTGAAAACTTAAACCTTCATCGAAAAAAATGAATTTCATTCAAATGACGGCATTTGAAATATAAATTGCCTGGTTTAAACAACTCTAAAATGCGATACATTCCTCGGTAATATTTTTAAAACTATCATAATACTACGATAATTTATTATATTTGAAAATTTCATCGAAAACAACTGAAATTCATTCAAATGACGTCAGAGAAAAAATAACACGCCTGACTCTCTCTATAAAAACAGCATTTCATTCATAACATTTTCCCATTCATTCATCACAATACTATAATAATTTATTTTATTTAAAAATTAAGACCATGGAGCTACAAGTAATTAAACTCTATGCTTAAAACTTCATCGAAATAAATCGTCCTTCTCTTTGTAAAGTCAATGAATATTTCATTCATATCAGCTATGCAGACTCCATGGGTTAAATAATTTTGTGTTAAAGAAATACAGCAATTCTAATACATATCAGTCTACATATTTTGCTGCTGTTTACATTTTACATAAGTGAAAAATAGGCTTCGTTGTAGAAATAATCAAATTTGGATGATTATTTAAACTCAAATATATTGTAATTGCGTTGTTTGAGTATGTAGATGCACAGAATTTAAGCAAAAATAAAGTGGTTTTAGGACGGATACAACACTCAATATGAATTAAGGAGAACTTAAAAAATAACGATTTTGAGACAAGATGGATGCCATATATCATTTTGAAGTGAGTCATGTGATCTTTTCATATCATGGTCACGTGATCGCTTCATATAAGATGTGTAATTATTATTTTAATTTTTATTTAAAAAACTACTAAATATATTTAGCTGATTTTTTTTTATATATTTTATGGAATAATTTGAATATTACCTAACATTTTCGAAGCAATTTGTGAATTTTAAATGTGCTTAAAAAATGTTTGAAAAATTAGGTCCCATAGGGCTCAATGTATTTCATTTTTTCAACTCGGGTTCAATCCAAAACTAATTGGATGATATTATTCATTTATATTCCCAAGGTCCTACAGACAGTCTGAACAACATACTGCAATTTCATTTTGATTAAGTCATTTTTACGGCAGTTATCGTGCTGACGGACAAACAGACAGATAGACAGAATGAACAAAGTCATAAACACTTTTCAACTTTGTTGTAAAGTGTTAAAAACCCGTTTCTAGCACATCCGCTACTAATAAGTGTTAATATATATATATATATATATATATATATATATATATATATATATATATATATAGGTTCCACAAGGTGGCTGTAGTAGCAGTATGTTAGCTAATTTATACCTATATCATTATGAAAAATTCTTTACTTCTACAAATTATAACCTTTACAGATATGTAGATGATCTGATTTGTTTAGTGTTTACTGATAATTATGTCATAGATATAGATTTCTATCCGGATAATTTGGAATTAAAACCTAATGAAACTACTATTAGTAAAAATATTAATTATTTGGATTTAAATCTAATTATAGAACCTACTAATGGGATAGTTACTAATTTATATGATAAAAAATATTTTTTTTTTAAATTCAATATTAATAAAATATTACCTTTTAATTTCTGCAACTCGATTCAATTGTTTAGAAATATTATACTTAATCGACTTTTTAGAATTTATTGATTATCAGATAAAAAATTTCATGCTTTGCACATTAATAACCTCAAAATTACCAGTAAATTATATAAATATCCAGCATATTTAGTAAATGGTATAGTTAATCAATTTGATTAGCCTAAAATTCTTAATATTCTCTCCTTAGTATCTTATTTTAGCCTCTTGTTTTTACATTACAATATATTTTCTTCTATCTATTTGGCAGCTTTTACTGTAGAATATCACATTTTACTGCCAATACGCAGTACGGTTTTTATTACTCACTTTGGCAACAGTAAATCACTTCTTTACTCTTTAGCGAATGGCAAAATTGGTCTAGTCATTCTTTGCTCGTCATGGTTGTACATTTGAGGTGTATTTTAAGGTATTTATGTTTCCTATCTATTTTTTCAATCTTTATGCCTGTCGTCCTAATAACACATGTTTATAGATAAAATCTATCTTGTGTTTCAGAAACAAGCATTTTTGTGTTTATTTCGTTTAAATATTAAGACTTCAAAAGAATTTTTTCGAAATGAACTATTCTTAAGCCTAGAGCTCTTCCACGTGCAAGCTTTAATGCTTGATTATTTTGGTATTCCGTTTTCGATTCTTCTCCTTTGACATTTGTTGATTATCTTTAGCTTTCTGATCTGTAATATGTATTATAATATCCTCATTATGGTTGAATTTCATTTTATTTCATTGTATTCTGTAGGCGAATTTTTAAGGTAGTGTATTATGAGTTACCTCTTCCATTCTACCATTGGATTTACTATTTTACTATTTTTTATTTATATATATATATATATCATACAGTAGTTTATTCATAATTTTCTATTAATATCTTTCAATTTATATATATATATATATATATATATACTGCTACTACTGGACAATTGCTAAGGACGGATCACAAATTGCAATGCAGCACAACATTAAGCGGGGGTGGAGGCCCAGCAGGATAAAATGTTGTTGCCGCACTGCTCGAACATTAGAATAAAGAATAAAGATCATTTATTGTTCTGGAAAATACAGAAGGTTTTGAAACATCTGAAAGGAAAAAAGTGTTCATTTGATGTTGTGTACGGAGAAATGGAAAAATACATATGAACGACAGATGACACCTTTGAGAAAGGTGTCAGTAAGGGATATGTCCACCGTGGAGTGCAATGCAACATTCCACACGTCGTGTCATGCTTTGCACAATATTATCCATCAGCTGTTGAGGCAAGTTATCCCACTCCTCTGTCAGTGTACGGATGAGGGTGTTCTTGTTTGTTGGAGAATATTTTCGACCAGCAAGTCATCACCCCAAAGCAACCCGAACATTTTCAATGGGGTTTAGATCTGGAGAACGTGCTGGCCATACGAGGCATTGAATACCCTCGCGCTGATTAGACAATCCTGAACAAAGAGTATTCGATGGCATGGTGCGTTGTCGTCCATGAAAACAAATTTATTACTGACAGCAGCACGGAAAAGGCGAACAGGATGCAGTAGAACTTCATCAATGTATTGTTGGCCGGTCATAGTACCAGTTGCAACCAGTAGGGGCGTGCGGCCATTGATCATGATGCAGGCCCATACCATGATACTGCATGTCGGATATCGGTCCCTTTTCTGGATATTTTCTGGACGGTAAGCAGTACCACTCTCACGCCAGATCAGTTGGCGTCTACAATCCGATGACAGTCTGAACCTACTCTCATCTGAGAATAGTACGCAAGCCCAGTCCTGTTCGGCCCAAATGCGATGCTCAAGACACCATTACAAACGGGCGGTACAGTGCAGTCTGGACAATGCGACACACACAACAGGTCTGTGAGCGTATAGTCCTCCTTCTCCCAAACTTCTGGCTACAGTTTTTCGGGAAATCCGCTATCCTGTGGTAGCAAGAAGCTGATGTGCCACCTCCTGAGCTGTGGTGCGCCGGTCCTTTTTTGCTAATGGGACAATGTACCTGTCTCCTGCAGGCGTCGTACTTCTGACACGACCCCCCCCCCCCTCCGTGACGCTTGCTACACATTCCGATTGTTTTAAATGCTTGCCACAGCCGTAAAACAACGCTGCGGGTGATGTCGAACTGCCTGGCAACATCTGTTATTTTTTGCCCTTTTCTTCGATCTTTCCAATAATACAGCTACGCGTAAAATCATCTAAGTGATATCGGGAAGACATACCGAAAATTTCAAGTTCGTCAATTAAATTTTTCCCGTAAAACTTTCACTTGGAACAACAACTGTCCACATGCGTCAAATCCATTAAATCTCTTATCATAGCAATCACGTGACGAACAGGCGTGGAAATGAAAAATTTGCATACGCACACCTCTTCTTACTGTATCCCGCACTTATTCTAATTTTCCACATTTTGCTTCTTTTCATTTCGTGGTTGCTATAGGTGATAGTGTCATCCGTCCTTAGCAATTGTCCAGCAGTGTATATATATATATATATATATATATATATTCCATTAAAGTAGGTGCAGCTGATTTTCAATTTTATCTACAGATACAGATTAAATTAAAATGCATATAACTTTTTCAAATTAGTCATTTCTTTTCAAATAATGTACGACCCCTGAAAGCATCGGAATGATAAATATTTTTACATAGCGAAAGACCTACAGTGAAGAAACAACTGACATTTTGCATACTCATATAAAAAGTCTTTGTGAATCGATTACCATCAAAATATGTCTAGGTTCCTATTCATATTTTGTTTTTCGAATATTAAATTTATGTTTCATATTTCATACAAAAAGTACTGAAAAAAAAAAAGATCACGCAATTGTGTTTGGGTTTCTTAGTAGTAACGTAGTAGAAAATATCAGCTTGAGAAGATAATTACTACAGAAGATATGAATAAAAGTTTGGGAAGGTCGGAACTGTAACTCAAAACATAACTCGGAAACGCTTCATCCAAATCAATTGAAATTTAGGATCGAAGGCTAAATTTTGCGCTAAATTCAAAATATGTTGTCGAACTTGTGTATTGCTGTTGGAAATTTCAAAGTCTATGCGCGTTTACGGTCACTTATGCAAATTTTATGCAGAAGAATTTGTAGACTACTTTATTCCAAATCGAATGATATCTCTAAATTTGTTCTACGATGAACGAGACTCGAATAGCAAGAGGTGGGGCTTTCTTTTCTCAGCTGCATTTTTATCGACTGAGTTCAGTGACACTTAATGCAATGAATATGAACAAACACACTTTTTAAAATTTAATCACTTGAAATAAATATTTTTCAAATTATTTTCAAATTTTAAATCTAAACTAATGTATTTTTATATAAAAAATTTCGTATAATTATTTAAATTATTTTAAATTTAAAATGAAACAAAATGCCTTTTTCATCTTGACTGTTAACATGTATAAATACATTTGCAATTACAAAAATCAAATTATAAATGTAAAGAAAAGCATATTTACAAATATTTCATTTAAGGTTTTCAAATAAGTACAATGTAAGCAAATTATGTTTAAATTAAAATGTTTAAGTATTTAAATATTTTAAAGAACCTTGCAGCCCCAATCGGGAATCAATCCCGGGATTTTCGAACTGGCCAGCCGACGCTCTACCATTGAGCTACTGGGACAGAATTGCAAGCTCTTATCTTTGAAGTGGACTCAGAAATATAACCTCTAAATATAAAAAAAAAAGAAATATTGGAATATTTTATTTTGAAATTGTAAATATAGAGAGCGCACTTTTAAATTAAAATTTAAAATGTTTCAATTTATTTAAAATTATTTTTACTTTTTTAAACGTAAACATATAAGTATTTATATTTATTTCAAATCTTTTTAAAAATTATAAATATAAACAAATATACTTTCCTTCAAAATTAGAAATAATTAATTTTATCAAAACATATTTTAAGATCAGAGATCAAACAAAAACCGTTCAAAATATATGTTTAAATTTGAATGTCAAAATATATACATTTATTTATAGTTACTTAAAATATTCTAAATGTAGGGTAAATTTTTTAAATATTAACTATGCAAATGCTTTAAAATATTTTAAGAATTTTAAATATATTAGAAACATTTTCAGTTTTACATGTTTAAATATTTAAAAGACACACACACACACACACCCAAAAAAAAAAAAAAATTACGTGGTTATGTAGTATGTTTTGCTTAAAATTATTGTAAAATTCCAAATAAAAGCAAAAATAACTTCATTATTATTATTTTTTTAATTTCAATGCTTAAAATTGTGAATGTATTTAAAATTTCTTAAAAATTTAAAATTTGAACAATATATACTTAATAATAAACTTAAATGATTAAATATTTAAATATATTCAACATTACTTCTTGAATCTAAGTCAACAATGTTTATGCAAATGTTTAAGTATTTAAAATTATTTGGGACTACTTCATAAATCTGAAATATAAACCAAATCCCCATTTAGATAGTTACATGTTAATATTATCTTAAAACTCTGTTACATTTTCCCAATGATCTCTTTTTGCGCTATAATACATAATTTAGGCGCTATAATACATAATATCTCGGGAAAAGGGGGTTCCAGTGCTAGATTCCGTTTACCAATATGGAGCCTATGGGAAAACTAATATAATTTTTCCACCGATAGAGGACCCTTTTCTCTACGCTTATATGATGTGTAATGAGGACGCAAAAAAAAATATTCATTTTACATAAAATATTCTTTTTCAGTTTATAAAACAATTGAAAATTGGATTTGTTCATACATAATGATTTGAAACGATCCAAATTTATACAGAATCTGAATTTTTCTTGTTTAAATTTGAAAATAATAAATTTCATTTAATTTGTAAGGTTAATTTTAGAAATATTAGAGTTTTTTTTTTAATAATCTTTAAGATTTCTCAGACTAAGTGACCGCTATTTTAATGTTTAAGGCCATACACATGAAGATTTTGTACAAAGAAATTATATGATACAGTCCATTTGTGAAACTCACTTTTCATCTTTTCGCACTAAGTTGAGAAAATGAGACGGAAGACTTTTGGGTCATCAAACTGAGCATTTTAATAAATTACATTTTTTCCAACAAATATATCTGTAAATTTGAAGGGACAAAGTTCCATTCGATAATAAACTTTTGTTGCCAACTATTAAAAACTCTTATGTGTCCACCACAGGACTTTTTTTACAGATTCAAGTCTTCTGTCGACTCGATTTCGCCTAAAATCAAGAAGCTTTTTATCATGGCAAATTAAAATAAGCACGCCAAATTTTATCCAAATTACCCGGTTCTTTAGAATGATATGGCACCATCTAGGTTAAAGTAAAATTTTTAACATTTTGAAAACGACTCATAATGATTCTCAAACAACTGTACATTCAACTTTTGGTTAAAAGTACTTATAAAACGTATCAACATTTATAATCGTACCAATATTGTTTTTATCTGTTTTTCCGTTTTATATTTAGAAAACATATAATATTCCGAGAATAGTGCATCTTAACATCTTATGAACAAAGTCATTCACTCTTAAATAAAAATTACATATAAATGATTATTCACTTAATATCATTTAACATAATTTATTAACATTCGATTTATTAGTATTTAGATCTGTTAATCTGTAAGAATGATGTATTGAACGCATTTTTTTTTTTCCTATGACGGACCTTTCTCCCTGATTGGAATGGAAAAGGAAATGCTTCCAACAGTTTTTTGTTCGTTTCCTTTCATCCAAAAATTTCGCATAAATCTACCTGTAACACAATCCATTTAATAACTTATCTTAATAAATCTCTAATGCTGTTAGGATGTGGAGAATCTCCTTCCCCACGCATGTGGCAGCACTGTCTGTGACAACCTAGCCTCGCGCACATGCTCTGCGAAGCGAAGCCTAATCCTTACCCGAAGAGGTAAGCAAAGGAATCACTCAGTCCGTGAGACGAAGCCGCTACGAGCGCATGGCCGCCCGAGGTGCCGCCGCTGTCGATTCCCCGAGAGCCCTGCCGCCCGCCGCTGCGGTCTCCCCTGCGACCCCACGGCCTAGCCTCAGCCCCTCTGCCGCCAATCTAGATCCGGCCGTTGCCGCCGCCGCCTACGCCGGACATTTCTCCATCACCAGGTAAGTTTCTTTTTGACGTGAGTGGAAAGAACTGAAGCGCTAGCTGACTGTTATTGAATGAGCGACTGTAATACTAGGAATTTTATGCGTAGATGCCACAAAATATTATGATGTTTAATAATGAAATTTTGTTTGATGTATATATGAAATTACACGTGTTGGAAGTCAGATTTTGATTGAAGATAATATTTTTCGAGAGCTGACTTTTTTGAAACATATTCATACACTTTCTTGAATTAATGTTATACGTGAAAAGTTTAACATTTAAATTCAGCTTCTGTAGCATATCTATTTGATACTATTTTTAGTATCAGGAAGTATCTCTATTACTTAATAAGTTTACAGAATTTGACACTTTAAAGCAATATTAAATAATAAAAGTATTAACCATGTACCAAACGTGTTTCCGAACTTTTTATGACATTTTAGAATTTTCTATTAGCTATATGAACATAAACAACAAGATTGTTTTATTTTTATTAAATCACTTTCTATCATAAAGTAATATAATCAATCTCCGTAATTTTATCATAGAAATAGCCATTTTTTTAACATAACTCTCTTTCTCTCCCGTCTTTCCATATATAATATTTTCAACATGCATTTCGCTGTAATTATGCTACATGTCGAATATTATGGGTATACGAAATGTATCATGTAACATTTTGAATCATTTAACTACATTTATAGCTAGTACTTGACATTTTACTAATTGTAATATTTGAAACTATAAAAGTTTCACAAAAGATTTAAACAAATCATATTTCAATCTAGTTTAGACAAATCATATTTCATAAAAGTCCAAATGCGTACAACATAACCTTCTGTACATTTAAGTTGAAGGAAATAAATAAAGGGATTATTTTGTAGGAAGGAAAATAAATTGGAGTTTTCCTTTGATTCGATCTCTCTAATAATCAAAAGTCTTGGCAACAGAAATAATTGTCACCAATCGCCTTATTCTGTCGAAATATACTGTGCTCACTAAACACAAAATAAAAATTGTAACATCTCAAAAACTCCTGAGCGATGTACACAGCATATTTCCTGGCAAAAATATACATATTTATTGATTTGATAACAGACAGGATGTTTTACTTTTATTTAATTTTTTCGTGTTTTTGATCTAAATCGTGCTATAGTGGTTCATGTCAGCAAATGGTATCATTCACTTTTACATTAAAAATACCTGTAAAATTAATATTCTTTGCCTTAATTATTTTATAATATTTTAGGCTTTCAATAAAATATAAATTTGAAAATTTGAGGGCGTTTTTCCAAGCAAGACGGATCACTAGACTCCAAATTATAAGTTTTTGACCAATATATATTTTCCAATTTCCATGCTCGAATCATATTTCCTGCATACCTGTCTGTCTCTCGGACCTGTCTTCAACATACATATATCTCGAATTGTATATCTGCATGCCTATCTCTCCAATTGTATATCTGCATACCTGGCTCTAGGACCACTCAACATGTCCGAGAGACAGGTATGCAAATATCATGCACATAAGCGAACTAGGTTGACCCCAAAAATGTAATTCCATTAAAATACGAAAACATATTTTCGACCTCGTAGCAATACTTTTCCATTGCATACATTATGATTAATATGGGAAGAAAATATTTGATATCTTGGGTATTCTAATATAAAAACTGTGACAAAGAATAATAATCTAGTTGTAAACACAAATGCTTGTGCACACTTTTCTAATTGAAATTATTTCTATTTATACATGTATATAATATACGCTAATTAGATGAAACGAAAAATGTAGACAATAATTGAATGTTGACTCTAAAGAACTTATTTTAATAATATTTATATTTTAAAATTTATTTATTATAAATATAAATAAATTAAATTAAATATACATCTCTATATTGCGTTAAATGCAGCTGATATAAAAGATGAAAAATGCAACCAATGAACAAGACGTTAAAAATGAACTTTAAAAATCAAAGTAATAGATCGAAAGCTGCTAAAGAGCAATTTTTCTATTCAGGGATACGGATACATATACCGACCTTCTGATGTTCTTTTTAATTTATTACTTTATAACGCTATACAAAATGTTATAATCGGCCCTTACCACATCTAATGTTATATGCCTTCCAATTTAATCACGGCCACATACACTCTTTTGGAAACACTAATTTTCTTAAGTATCACGGGGTATTAGGTGTGTCCATTTGAAATGAGAGTCCAGGAGGGGAATATGTTATGCTTAAAACTAATTTTATTGATATATTTTTCATTTTTTCTTAATTTATTTTGTCAAATTTTCACGAGGCGTATTAAACATGATAAAAAAGTAACATCGCTATTTACATACGACTTCTTAATTACAAAAGCACCATTCTACGCTTTAAGTAATACTCTTAAAACGGAAATTTTTCTCCATATTTTGTACATATGAATATGAGCATTTAGTAATCCATAGCTTTGACAACATAAATGTTACTATCTTAAATATACAACAATCATGAATAAAGCGGTGATTACGAAACACTTTCCAACTGAAAAGCAATTTTATGTACATTTAAAGTTTCTACATAAATTACCATTGACAAAATTAATCTTAAACCTTCATCGAAAAAGACAATGCTAGTAACACAAAATGAACTTTATTCAAATGACGTCAGTGAAAGTATAATTCGCGAACTGTTTACGTTGCTTTAGTAGTTAATATTACGTCACAAATATAATATTTCATTATTATAGAAACTGCATAGTTTGCTTATTTCATGTTAAATTAGTTCGAAATCGTTGTAACTATGACAAACCGTTTCATTTTATAAATCGTCTGCCTCCCTATGTAAATTCAATGAATATTTCCTTCATATCACTTATATTTCAGACTCCAAAGCTAAATAATTTTGCGTGAAAAAAAATCATCAATTTTGATACAACTCACCTTACAACCGCTTGATTTGTTTACATTATGTATGCTATAGTTTAGCGTTAAAATTTGGTTCATTGTAGGAATAAAGAAAGTTTAATCCTCATACAAAAAAAAATATTTTAATTACGTTACCACGAAATTTAGATACACCGATAATACTCAAAATTAAACGGTTTTATGACGGATGCAACATTAAATATAAATTTAAACGATATTTATCCGAAACAAATTGAGTGATATTATACATTTTCATTCCTAAAAATTCCACAGACCGTCTCAACAACATAGTAAAATTCCATTTCAATAAAGTCATTTTTATGAAAGTTATCGTGCAAACGGACAGACAGACAGACGAAAATCATAAACCCTTTTCAACTACGTTAGAAAGTGTTAAAAATAGCTGTAACACTTCATGGAAAATAATATTATGCAAATTCATAATATTATTATTGTCTCCTTATGGTATTAACTAGCTACTCAATAATGATAATAAATAATAAGTCTTTTGATTATCCTACAACTTCTTCCATCTATAATTTGCTTCATTTCTCGCCTTCTAATTAATAATTTATACTAAACGTGCCAAAACGTACTTTGAAACATTGCCATGGATATTTGATCTAACTGCTAGTATTAAGCGTACATTATTTATTTCCCAACTCGCTTAATTAGCACTCTTGAAAAAATTGGATTTTCTCAAAAATAATTCCATTGAATTTATAGCATCTCCCTATAACATCATTTTTATATATTTTATTATTTATATTTTAAACCCATTTTCTTTGACCTACTTATATCCAGAAGTAATTTTCGCGATGTCTATTTAAATTTAATCATGCATCTCAGGGTTATAAAAATAAAGAATATTGTACTTTTCAGTTTACTGAATAGATAATTAATAATATCATTTTATTAATGTATTTACTTATTTGCACAATGTTTTGCTTGTAAAACACATTAATATCAAATTAGGCTGTAAATAGCTGTATTCAGTCACTTCATCATTGCAAAGATATATTTTTAATCATAACAAACTACCTGATGTCGCCTTGGTCCAAATTAAGAGCCCGTTACGTAAATAAAACAAATAACGCCACTCAATTTATAAAAACCCGTTTAGAATGAAAAATATTCCCTTGTTCCGTTTTCCCATACGCACAGAAAATTGTACAACACAAATCTCCATACAGAAATCTCCTTCCTGACACGACCGCAGTTATGACGTCAGGCTTCCGAAGAAACACCTTTCGCTTCAATCAATTTCCTCGCCCATCAATTCGAAATCAACTTTTATAGACCCATTTAAAAACTCATAGAAAGTGCAGAAAAATAATAATTAAAAATAATCCATTTGTGTTCATGCCAAAAATTAGAATCGTGCAAATCTTCAATTCTCCTATAGAAGAGAATAAAAATAAAATTGCATAAATATGACAATTTCAATGTATTAAAAATAAATTAAATACAAGAAATTGAGATATGGTTTCGGTTCAAAGCTTGTTGGAAAGATCTTTCTTTAATCTTTTTGAAGGTGCTATGATATAATAAACTCTGTGATAATATTTTTGATCGCTAAGGAACCAATTTGTGTGAAAAGTTTCGCTTCAACATAAAATAACTAAAAACAAATTTGAATGTTAAAAAAATCGCTCCGGGGTGTTTTTGGATCTGATTTGAACTGACTGCACCAAATTTTATAGCAGTGGGTCACTTAGATTTTTCACTACGCGATCAACAGACAAACAGACCAACAAACTAACAATTAAATAGACATCAATCTATCAAGTAAGATATATATATATATATATATATATATATATATATATATATATATATATATATATATATATATATATATATATATATATATATATATATATATATATTGTTGCTCTATTCTACTTTTTCTTGAAGCTTCTCGACTTCCTTTATTCAGTTACGACTGCTTTGCACTTACGTGTTGTAAGGGATCCTGCCTCAAGGATAATGGTAATATTTGATTTTCTATTTTTTCTTCATTTTTCAATTCTTCGTCTTTTAATGCTTGTAGTCTGTTGCATTGGCATTTATAGTAACTTACTATTGCCAATTCAGAAACAAGCATGTGTCTGGGTTAATTAGAGCTACATGCACAGATTTGAAAATGAGTCTAGTATAATTAATCTTCAAAATTAAGCCAGTGCTGAATATTTCTTTTTTCGGCATAGTGACCGTGGTTTAACTGTTTTGCTGATTTTAATATTTCATTATTACTTGATTTGGTTATTATCTCTTTCTAATATATATATATATATATAACTGAACAATATGTTCTGTTATATATATATATATATATATATAACAGAAAAAGTAATTTATTACCACAAAAACTCTATTTTCAACACAGATAACTTTTGAGAAATATTATTCTAAATAAAACGGTAAATATTTATAGACAATATGAAAAGCATTATGAATCAGGGCACTGCAGAGAGCTTATAAATGTTGTATTTCTAATGCATATCCCCCTTTATATTAATGAATATAAAATCGATATATCAACAAAAAATGTAAAATCACTTAGCTATATATTTAAATTACTTGCTTGGAAAAAATTAGTAAAATTATAATATTGACTTTGCCTATATATAACAAAAAATGTAAAATATAAATAATATTTAAAAAAAAACGAACATTTTTCATTTAAATAAGATCGGAATTTATAAAAAGAACTCATATTCCTAGACTTCGTTTTTCTTACTGGTTGCGCTTAACACGCTCTCTTATAATACATTTTATAGACACTCTAAGTATATTACGATAATTTTAGGTGTATTAACTGCTATAGTAAAACTGTTTTATTCAATAATCATACAATTTCTCTTAACCGCTTTAACATATTGCATCCCAGTTTTGAGTAAAAAGACCAATTTGAGTTCCTCGCCTCACATACTTAAATTCGTTTCCCGCGTTTTATACCTAACTTGTTGCCGATTCACCACTCAACCCTCACTTCCTTTCGGCAATTCGCCGTTGCTCTGGTGTTATTAACTGCCATATTAATCATACATAGTCTTCAACCCTTTGAACCACAGTGAAGATGCAAGAATACAATTCTTTGCACGTCCTCGATAGCAAACAAGACCATTCTCGGGATATTTGAAATTGGACTTTTTCCCATCTTACATTGATAAAATCGAACACAATTTGGTACATTTCTGGGGTTGTCTGCACTGTATAATTAAACTGCTTTCACGCTTAATTCAACTTGACAATGATTTAATAAAAAATAAATTAAAAACAAAAGTACTACACGTTTAACGTTAGTAGGAGAGAAAAAAAATTAATTTGTATGGAATATTGAAAACTACTTCGATAATATAGCATAGTCTACACACAGAAGAACACATTTTGAATGCAAGAGGGTTCTAGAACAGGGGTGCCTTATATACTATTCGCAATCTCGAGCATACTATGTAAATTTTTATTTCTATCCTTCCCTCTGGGAACACGCCGCTTTGACGTTATAAAGATTGAGGATAGAACATGTTTAACCTTAGGCGATTATTTCAGGTAATACACCTCAGAGTCATGTTAATTTTCTAAGCAAAAAGATCAGTTTCAGACCTTCAATGTTTCGAACGATTTTGTTTTCAGTAATAGAAACATTATAAAAAATATTACGGAAAAAACTATTTGTCATGAGAAACATGACATTTTTTTTATAAATGTGTCTGACACACGCTAATTTTAATAATGCTTTTTTTAATTAAAAAGGGAATTAGAACTTTTATTTATTTAAAATTACTTTAGCTTTAAAACCTTTTGGAATATAGATTAAGGCAGTTGCTAGGCAAAAAATAGCCATTTTCAAAAAAAAAAAGTACTTTCTCACGCTCTTTGCACATCTGCAGAAAAACAATCTCACAGCTGCAACGTAGGAGTTTGGTCCCAGGAAGCATTCTTGCCCCCCCCCCCCTCCTTTTTTAGAGAACACGTGCAGATTTTACATAGCAGGACCACAACGGTCAAAAATTCCTTTCTTGCTGAGAACCTTTTCCCACTGGTAATATAAAACTTGTATGTACGCCCCGTCAGGATAGACATGGGCAGTTTTCAGAAGAAGCTATAATTCCTGTCAACAGTAAGAATTTACTGACTAAAGTTACACCCTCTAAAATAAAGACTTCAGCAAACTTCACAGATGGGCAAAAATTCTACGAAAAGGGGTATGCAACATGGCACCCCACCTTTTAGCATGGACAAGGCCACCATCCAATAGCAACGTATTGTATGTACAAGAGTGGCCAATCATACGCGAATATAGTACAGCGCCACTGAGAATATGACGGCAAGTGTAAAATAAAAAAAATAAGAATGAAAAGGAATCCGCTCTTGGACGCGGCCGGCCTGCGGGCCGGACCGCTGAGGTCCTCTTGCTTTTTTTTGAGCAGATTTTCATAAGAGACTCTGGCCCTGCTCTTCAACCATGAAGGTTGTCTCCTAATTTTGGTCCATGGAGACCTATAGACATAGTCAGCATTCGGACTATGTGTCCAATTTTTAAAGAATTACACATACAATTTGCTCCTCGAATTTAATAGTCATGTTGACTGAACAATTAAGCCTCGCCTTCAACGACTGTTTCATTAAGCTTCGTCTTCGGATGACTGATCACCAATACCCAACTAATTGAATACGTTGTCTCCTATGATGAGTGCCTGCCTTGCTTCAATTGATCTCAATCGATATAGACATGTCAACATAAAGCATCATTATTATTACTTATGAAAATCCTGCCATTGGACCACCAAAATGGGGAATGTTTCCTGCTACTGCTTCAAATATATGTAAGTCAAACTCTTCTTATTTTATAACATCTGGACAGCCACTGAAGGCTGATAATTTGACAAAGACGAGCTATTATTATTAATCATGGATGATCCCCAGTCATTTGGTGACATCAGAAACTGCTGTATTTGAACTTTGATCTTAAAAATTACGACCTTAATGAACTATAATAGAACTTGTATCATGTAACTTAATGTAGAATTAATTCTCCGCAGAACGAGAAAGAACATAAATAATGTTAAAATTTGAAAATGCAAAAAGGAATGTTAATAGTAATTGTTGCTTCAATATATTAATAGTGAATGATATTGGTATGATTTAAATTATGCATTTGACAACCATTTGTATACTATATTTGTTGGATTATTTTATTACATATATATATATATACATAAACAAATAATAAACGAAATTTTTGGCCAATTTAATTCTCTTCTTTGTTGCCTATGTTCTTGTTGGAATTTTTAATTTAACTTTTATTTCAGCATTGGAGAATGAAGGAGCTTAATATTAAATTTACCACTATACTATAATATTATTATGAGTGATAACCAGAGTTAATTTAAGATAAAGGCTTTGATATTTGCTGCTTGGTTAATCACCTTTTTTAAGTATCAGAAACATACACGGCCTTCCCCTTTTATACGTTTTCTGATACTATTTCATATTAAATTGGCACTATACTCGTTCTTCATAAGGAATATATAATGTACGGAAATTTAAAATTAATTTGCTATCAACTTTTAATATTTGGAGTCTTTCTTTGAAATTTTATAATACTTCTCACAAGAAGGTAATTGGCGAGTTCTCTCGTATGCTCAGACAAGCGGACAGATACAACTTTCAATTTTATTTATATTCATAAAAAACAATTTTACAATTAAACGATAGTAGTTTTGTAGACTGCGTTTCTGGAGTTCTAATTATGGATAAAAAAAATACAGAGATATCTTTCATAAAGACAAAAAGGTCCAGTCACGTTAGTTTTAAGACTCAAGTAACTATTGGGCGCCGTTTGTTTGGAGGCAAATAACAATCGAGTCACGCTCAAAAGTCAGACAAACAAATGCCTAAATTTGAAGTGGAACCCTACCAAGGTATCCATCAAAAATTCATGAAATTTAATGCAGCCGTTCTCTCGTGATGCTGCGAGACAAATAAACAGACAGATTTTAATATTTATTTATATAAAAGATTTATTCTCTGAAAGAAATACTATCAATTACAGGATTCTAACATGTGCCATTGTCTATGTTTCGTTCTAAAATGAAATTATCCATTTAAAATGCCTTATACTCAGCTTTATGAAGTGAGTGCGAATGATTAAATGAACGCCATTGTTTGTCGACTTCTTGAAATAATTATGCGAAATTTAGTATGCGTATTTTAGTATATAACATGAAAAACCTATGAACGCCATTGTTTGTCGACTCCTTGAAATAATTATGCGTATTTTAAAATATGTAACATGAAAAACCTAATGAACGTCATTGTTTGTCGATTCCTTGAAATAATTATGCGAAATTTAGTAAGCGTATTTTAGTATATAACATGAAAATCCTAAGGATTATTGCAATTCCCAAAATATCGAAAGTTGTTAATCTGCGTTGGACGCAACATATTTTTGCAATGATCTTATATGTAAGTGAAAATGGATCTACGAAGAAAGTATAAAGAATTTACACTTACACTATCCAGGGCGTCCGACTCGCCCGAAGGTTTAGAGTAGCAATTAGGCAGCCGGGAGAAATTTATTTAAGTTTTGTATCTTATAACTGAATAATATATTCCTCATACAGTCAGCAAAGCACAAAACAGCAAAAAATAAGTCAATTTAAACAATATGAATTCAAAAAAATTTTACAATAGAATAATAACCAATTAGAAATACCAAAGAAGAATTAGAAATACAAATAATACAAGAATTATGAAATAAACCAAAACACAACTTTTATAAATAAGCATAATTCCAGTGAACAAGATAAATCTTGAAAAAGCCAAACGCCGTCACTCCCAGACCAGTGCTTCAGTAATCGATTAACAATTTCTTTTACTTTTATTACACATGAGCAGCACACCCGTTCTTCGTACGGAGTATATAATATAAAAAAACTATCAATAATCCCCGTCATCTTCATTCCAGAAGTTCGTAATTGATTCCAATATATATCAAAATATATGCCAATACACCTGTACTACTTATATTCTCGTATATTAAAAGATATACCCGTGCATTTGTCGAAGATTACTCGTACAACACATGAATTACAACAATTTTTGCCGCAATCAAACAATGGCATAATAACTTGAAAATATCAATAATATCTGAATCAATAACCCCCCAAATATCAATAATAATGATATTCAGACCGTAATTGATATTATTCAGTCAAACATGCAATGGCAATGGAATTTATTTTATATACATATCTTCATTAGTCATTATCCATCATTCATTATTTTATATAAATATCTTCATTATTATATATATATACATATATATATTTATTTTATATACATATCTTCATTATTCATATCTTCAATATTCGGAAAAGATTTAATAAAAATTGTCTGCCTCATAAACACATTGGATTTAAATCCGTTACTAAGCAACATGATATCATTTGATTCCAATAAATTGCTGGACAAAATATCGTCTGAAAATTGCTATCTCTATGGAAGGTTTGGCGACATTTTCGACAATTTAGCGACATTTTAAAAATCGCCAAATTTATCACCAATTTGTACTGTAGAACTGACAGTCCCACTTGGCGACAAATTGATAAACCATCATCACAATACTATCCCCTAACAAAACGCAATTAGTTTCATTTATTTAGCGCATATTTATCAATTACAAGATAATTTTATAGATTTACAAATATTTTTATCAATTTGGCGACATTATAAAAATTCTCTAAATTTGTTACTAAGTAGGACGGTTGGACTGATAGACAAATGCTACCGAAACATCATTTCAGTACTCTCTTCTAACAAAACAAAATTTATTTAATTGATTTAGCGTCGTTTTAATCAATTTGGCGACATTTCCGTCCATTTGAAAGCGTTTAAGAGAAGTTGTCAAGTTAGCGATATCCAGTCAAATTATACTAAATGAACAACTATAAATATATACTAAATGAAAACACTAAAATTGTATTAGAAGATATAGCCGTTCTACTCTTTTTCTGTTTCAACAATCGGCTAAATGAATTTATTGGCTAAACACAATATATGAGTTTAGCCAATAAATTCATACAAGCTTATATATTGTGTTTAGCTAATGCTAAACACAATATATAGGCTTGAAAACTCTTTGCCGAAATAAATGAAAGTGATGTACACAGTCATCTATATAAATAAAGTTGAAAATCTGTCTGTCTGTTTGTCCCGTCATCACGGGAGAACGGCTGAACCGAATTTGACGAAATTTTGTGGGTAGCCTGGAAATAGTCCCACTTAAAATTTAATCCATGTTTAGAGTTTCTACGCTCAGTGGTTCTTGAGATATTAGTAAAAAACAAAACTTTCGTTTGTCTCATCATCACGGAAGAACTGCTGAAACGAATTTGATGAAGTTTTGTGGATAGCCTTGAAATAGTCCCCCATAAATTTAGCCCAAGTTTCGAGTATCTAAATCCAGGAGTTGTCGAGATATTAATGAAAAACGAAGCTTTTTCCTAGAAGTTCTACTCTCTAACTTCGTGGTTTATCCAAACGAAGAGCTTGAAAATCGTTTGAAAGTGAATTAAAACTTTAACTCTGAGTTTGATGGGAGATTTTTTACGCCAATTAGTCACTTTCTGAAGACATGAATTGTTTGAAACATGATTTAAATGGGAAATCTATCTCCATGGTTTATATTTCAAAAGCTTTTACTGAACAATGAAAAGTATAAAGAAATCAAAATGTTATTTAATTTCGCAGTTTATGAGGAAGATTCTCTCTTATATCATGTTGCTCAGAAACGCAATTAAATTAAATCTGTCTGTTAATTTTAATTATTATTTTTTCGATTTGAATAATAAATAAATGGATATAAAAATATATTTTAGAAAAAAACGATTTGATTTTCCTATAGCATTTTTGACTGGATAATATCAATTACGGTCTTCAGGTTTAAACGTTATTATTATTGATATTTTCGGGTATTATTGATTCAGGGATTATTGATATTTTCAAGTTATTATGCAATTGTTTTATTACGACAAAAATTGTTTAAACTCATATATTGTACGTTGTACGAGTAATCTTCTGTAAATACACGGGTATATCTTCTAATCTACGAGAATATAAGTAGTACAGGTATATTGGCATATGTTTTGATATATATTGGCATATATTGGAATCAATTACGACTTTCTGGAATAAAGAGTACGGAGATTATTGATATTTTCAATTTATTACGTCATCTCTTTTACTTTGGCAAACATTCTTGAGACTCATATTGTAATACGGGTAATTTTCTACTAACACACTGGCATATTTTCTAATCTGCAACAATATAAGTAGTACGGGGTTACATATATTGATTCAATTCCTTTTTTCTTTTTAAATTTGCTTACACAAGGGGCCAGGAGTTTTATTCTTCAGATCTGCACGTGAAGATAATTTTTCATAGTGAGAACATATATTCTTAAACTTCTCTTTAGGAGCAATAAATTTAATATTTTAACAGAATTTGCAGAGGATTGCGAATTATAAGTTTCTTTATATTATATACTCCGTACGAAGAACGGGTATGCTGCTAGCCAATTAATGTAATTAAAAGAAAATTCAAACCCTTCATCTATATAAATAAAATTGAAAATATGCCTGTCTGTCTGTCTCTCTGTCTGTTTGTCCCGTCATCACGGGAGAACGGCTGAACCGAATTTGATGAAATTTTGTGGGTAGCCTGGAAATAGTCCCACTTAAAATTTAGTCCATGTTTGGAGTTTCTACAGTCAGTGGTTCTCAAGATATTAGTAAAAAACCAAATTTTCGTTTGTCTCATCATCACGACTGAACCGAATTTGATGAAATTTTGTGGACGACCTTAAAACAGCCCCCCATAAATTTAGCCCAAATTTCGGGTATCTAAGTTCAGGGGTTGTCGCGATATTAATGAAAAACGAAACTTTTCCCTAGGAGTTCTACTATCTAACTCCGTGGTTTATCCAAACGAAAAGCTTGAAAATCGTTTGAAAGTTAATTAAAACTTTACCTCTGAGTTTGATGGGAGAATTTTTGCACTAATTAGTCACTTTCTGAAAACATGAATTGTTTGAAACATGATTTAAATGGGAAATCTATCTCCATGGTTTATTTCTCACAAGCTTTTACTGAGCGATGAAAAGTATAAAGAAATCAAAATGGTTACTTAATTGCGCAGTTTATGAGGAAGATTCTATCTTATATCATGTTGCTCAGAAACGCAATTAAATTAAATCTATCTGTTAATTTTAATTATTATTTTTTCGATTTGAATAATAAATAAATGGATATAAAAATATATTTTAGAAAAGAACGATTTGCTTTTTCTTATAGCATTTGGTGGATAATATCATTGACTGGATAATATTAATTACCGTCTTCAGGTTTAAACGTTATTATTATTCATATTTTCGGGGATTATTGATTCAGGGATTATTGATATTTTCAAGTTATAATGCAATTGTTTTATTATGACAAAAAATGTTTAAACTCATATATTGTAGGTTGTACGAGTAATCTTCTACAAATACACGGGTATATCTTCTAATCTACGAGAATATAAGTAGTACAGGTATATTGGCATATGTTTCTATATATATTGGTATCAATTACGACCTTCAGGTATAAAGAGTACGGGGATTATTGATATTTTCAATTTATTACGTCATCTCTTTTATTTTGGCAAAGATTTTTGAGACTCATATTGTAATACGGGTAATCTTCTATTAACACACTGGTATATTTTCTTATCTGCTACAATATAAGTAGTGCGGGGTTGCATATATTGATTCAGTTCCTTTTTGTTTTTGTAAATTTACTTACAAAAGGGGCATATATTTTGATATATATTGGTATATATTGGAATCAATTACGACCTTCTGGAATAAAGATTACGAGGATTATTGATATTTTCAATTTATTACGTCATCTGTTATATTTTGGCAAGGAGTTTTGAGACTCATATTGTTATAAGGGCAATCTTCTACTAACACACTGGCATATTTTCTAATCTGCGACAATATAAGTAGTACGGGGATATGTATATATATATATATATATATATATATATTCCCATATAATTTTAGTACTTTCATTCTGGCATATATTGGAGTCAATTGATATTTTTAATTTATACATGTATTGTCCCACTACAAGTTATATATTCTAAAATTCGCGTATATAAGTAGTACGGATCCCATACAAATTTAATGCTTTCATTTTCCATATATTGATTTAATTCCTTTTTTTTTTTTGGTAAATTTGTTTGAGGCCAGGATGTTTTATATTTCAGATCTGGTTTTGATAATTTTGTATAGCGAGAACAGAGATTCTTAAACTTCTTTTCAGGAGCATTGTACTAAATATTTTACCAGAATATTTTCATTAAAAATGTCATTTAGCATACTATAGAAATTTGCACATGATTGTGAATTTTATGTTTCTTTATATTATATACTCCGTACGAAAAATGGGTATACTGCTAGTAAGATATAATTTTATATCCATTTATTTATTATTCAAATCAAAAAAATAATAATAAACATTAACAAATTCATTTAATTTAATTACGTTGCCAAGCAACATGATATAGATAGAATCTTCCTCATGAAACTCTAATAATTAAATAACCATTTTGATTTCTTAATACTTTTCATTGTTGAGTAAAAGCGTGTGAAAAATAAACCATGGTGATGAATTTTCCATGAAAATTTATGTTTCAAATATTCATAGATTCAAACAATTCATGTTTTCAGAAAGTGACTAATTATCGCAAAAATCTTCCACCAAACTCAAAACTAAAGTTTTAATTCATTTTCACGTTTTAAACAAACGATTTCCAACCTTTTCGTTTGGAGGAACCAGGGAGTTAGAGAGTAGAACGCCTAGGAAAAAGTTTCGTATTTCATTAGTATCTCGACAGCCCCTGGTCGTAGAAATTCGAAATTTAGATAAAATTTAAGGGGGGGGGCTGTTTCAAGGTTATCCGCAAAATTTCATTAAATTCGGTTTAACCGTTCTCCCGTGATGATGAGACAAACGAGAGTTTCGTTTTTCACTAATATCTCAAGAACCACTGGTGGTAGAAACTCAAAACATGTACAAAATTTTAAATGGGCCTATTTTAAGGCTACCCACAAAATTTCATAAAATTCGGTTCAGGCATTCTCCCGTGATGATGGGACAAACTGACAGACAGATTTTCAATTTTATTTATATAGATTGTTTAATGTTAAAACATGAAATTTTTTATTCCTTCTAGCTCTATTAAGCCAAAGAGATATAAGTTCTGTTGTAGGCTTCATAAGATGGAAGTTTTTTGTATGCCGACAATCGTAGACATAATGATTTGCACCAATTTCCTTACAAATACAAAAAGGGGTGGATTTAATTTTAAACCTATTTTAATAATCAACAAATGGGCCGTGTCCTGCTAAGAAGTAAATTAAATATTTATTAAGGATTAATAATGACGGGTTAACAATAGGAAGAAAAAACTTAATACGAGCAGGTTTATTTCGAGAAACGAAAGTACTTAAAATTTCAGCCAGTTCGTAATTATTTCATTTTTACAAGAACACGACAGAAGGGAATAGGAATAAAGAATATTTATTGATACACCACAATGTGCAGCTATTTTTTCAAAGTGATCGACAGTTTCATTTCCAATTACGCCAATATGGGATTTAACCCAACTCTCGTCTTACCTCACATTGATTATTTGAATTTTTGATTGTTTTAATATAAAATAATTTATGCATAGTAGATTTTAAGGCACGAATTGATGAAATACTATCGGTGTAAATATTGCAATTGAGTCTATTCATTAGCCCATTTAATAGCAAAATTTATCGCAGCAATTTCCGATTGGATAACTGAATTATGAGTATAAAAGATTATCAAAATACAGATTGTAAAATATTATTAGGAAAAATGCAAATAAAAAAAATGCAAAATTCACTTCTACCGAGCCAAAGTTTTTTTAATTTTATACACATATTTACAATGACAATGCAACCTTTCATCAAATTTGAGTTGATACCTTCCCCGGATGATTCTGACCCACCCCTGGTATCATACCCAGAATATTTCGTAAAAATCCCATTGTTGTAAGACAGTTACAATATTTTTCTCTTTTATATTATATCTAAAAATGAAGTCACATATTGAATGTTTTTTTAAACATTTTGCAATAATGGGATTATATATACATAGAAGTGAGGCCGCAAATTGAACTCTTTTTAACTTCCTTACAACAGTGGGATTATATAAAGCGAAGGGGGGGGGGGGATTTCTCGAGGGCCATTTCGCAGAAGTCCAGTCCTATATTTCGAGGATATTTTATTGACAGTCCTATATTTCGAGAATCCGTCAAAATTTAATAGAATGAAATGTTCTAGTGGACTAAGCTGTGTACTAAATGTCAGATCCTTAGGACGTAGGGAAATATGTTAAATATACCATCAAAGAAGTTGAAACAAACATCCAGGTTATGACGAATTCAATAAAAAATTTTTAAAAGGTTTAATTGGGGGGGGGGGGGATATTTGATGAAAAATTCATTACAAAATCGCTAAAGACTGAAAAGTATGAAATAAATATTATATAAGACTTTTTAAGTTACACTGTTTTTTTTTAAGATGTACTAAAAAGTAAAACATAATTTTTAGCTATTACAACATTCTTGGTCATATGGGACTAAAAATGAAACCGTGGCGCGCATATAAAAGAATTGTATTTGGACATTAACAGAATTTTAAGGAATAATAGAAGTAATAACATAGAAATGACATATACAAGAATGACAGATTGTTAAATCAAAATTGCCAAAGAAAAATTTATGAATTGAATGTAACCATTTTTATGTATTGGAACCATAAGTTATCGTATATCTAACAGAGTCTATATATTACTAGCAATTTTGTAATGGGGGGGGAGGAACATTTTGCTTTCTGAGGGAATTCAGTCCGCTGAACATTATGTACCCTATACCAAACTTTGAAAACCTGCGATATTTTGAAGACAAATATGGATTTCAGCAAAATGCTGAGAAAACTAAATTTTATGACATGAATAGTACCATACTTCGCACTGATTAGTTACATTTTGTAATAGAAATAACTTAAAATTTCAGGCATTTTCTATAATGAAAAATAAAAATCCTAAATTTTATTCTTAATTTTGTCTTTTGGTTTATCATTGGAAAATTTCTTGTCATACTAAATACAAAACTGAACAATTCGTCCTTTTATTAAAACTCCTTTCAATGCTTTGCATTTCAAGATAATGTATTGATTTAATTTCATCTTCTTTTACTGCGTTCTCAAACTAATTAACTGAAGTGCGGCTCAACTCGACTTTCTCGCACTAGAATTCATCATTTTTGTGCAACTTGGTTATTATTATTATTATTATTATTATTATTATTATTATTATTTATTTTATTTATTTATTTATTTATTTTTCAAATTTTACAAGAAAAACATTTGAAAATCTGTATCGTTGCACCAAATGGTCGCAATTATAGCATGCTGCTCTTCGTTTCAAAGGGCTTAAAAAATCTTTTGATTGATACCAAGTTTGATAATGAGGGGAACTAAATACGAACATAAAAATTAAATCGCGGCTTTTTTTCACTACAATGATTGAAACTATTAAGTTTCGTAATCATTGAGCCATAAATATCCCCTTCTATAAATTATTATGTCAATTTTTTTGTCCTATGCTGTGACGTTGAAAAAATATATAATTTCAAATAGATTTCAAAAAATGTCAGCTGTAGATTTTTCTTTAACAAAGCCGAATGGAAAATCCGTTAATATTTGTCGCAGACAGACCATCTCTCCAAAAATAGTCAAAACGTGCTCCAGAAGTCTATCAAAATTTTCGTGAAAACAATACTATGTATGATAAAATAAAGTAAAAATAACGAATAAGTAAAAATAAACTGATGCATAAATGTATTTTAAAATATTTACATATCATACTGATGCATAGATATATTTTAAAATATTTACATATCATACTAATGCATAGAAATATTTTTAAATATTTACATATCATACTGATGCATAGATATATTTTAAAATATTTATATATATCATACTGATGCATAGATATATTTTAAAATATTTACATATCATACTGATGCATAGATATATTTTAAAATATTTACATACCATACTGATGCATAAATATATTTTAAAATATTTACATATCATACTGAGGCATAGATATATTTTAAAATATTTACATATCATACTGATGCATAGATATATTTTAAAATATTTACATATCATACTGATGCATAGATATATTTTAAAATATTTACATATCATACACCGTAAAACATTTTCAAGTATGTTACTGAAAGTCCCAGCTGTCCGTAATGGGGAGTAAGGTTCCTGATAGTTATGATAACATATATATAAAAATACAAAAATAACGCTTCGGCAGACGATAATTAGCTGAATATTTCAGAAACGAAGCTGCAATTTTCATGAACGCCTGTAATTGCGGCTTTTGTGATAGTTTGCCGAAATTATCAACAAAGTAGCTGAAAAAATTGAGTGAATGTTGCAGAATGTTTTACAATGTAAGAGTAATTTAACAATGACAATTTTCCAGCGTTTTAACCCCAGAAAACAATCCTCTAGGTGGTTTATCCTATCCTGCAATTTATTCGTACTACCAATTGATGAACGTTCATTCAGAAAGTTATTACTTTCTATTTCATGTCTAATAAATGCTAGCCATTTCCACCCGCACTTCTTTTTCGAAATAACTTGTGATTGATGATCATTAAATATGACACCATGCACACTCAATAAAAGTTATTGAATATCAAAATCCGTTTCAGATTTAGGCATAAAAATGAAAATTTTATAATTTTGTTAACATGTTAAATTAGGAAAATATCTTCAATCTTATTCTCACGCACGACAAAATAATTGCTATCAATGATTAACACCAATTCACGACAGAATGTCCGACGCGCACGATATTGATTAATTTTTTTGATTGGAAGGGAATGATATGAAATTGTGTTTTTATCATTTCTGGCTTATGAATATTTTGAAGACCATTTCCACACGACAAAATTATTTTATTATTGTGAAACGATTTTAATCAATTAAAAAATTATATCGTGTTAAATTTATAAAGAATATCAAATTGTGTTTTGATTAGTTCTAAGAGGCGAAGTGGTGAAAATCCCTTTGCATCGTCACTCCTAATTCGAATTTTCAACTTTTTCCTACAATTTAATTCAACAATTGATATTTTTTCAACTTTTTTCAATTGAATTTCAACAATCACACCTAATTCGCATTTTTGACATTTTAGACTCTTCCCTTAGTCTCCAATCTGAGATGGGATGAATGACGCCAAGACCAAAATTCCAGCTATACTGGAAGTCGTCAGTAACTTTAATGTTGTTGTTGTTAAGACCCAGACCGTCCGACTTACCAGAAAGGTGTAAGGTAACCGTTTGGGCGGCAGGGAAATGCCACCCAATTTAGACCGGTACCCAGCGGGGGAGGCATCCACAGGGACCGTACCCTCCTTCCCCTACCACCAACCTCTCGGAAGGACTTTCGGACCCACATGTTTAACGTGATTGTACTCCGCATGAACACGGCGGCAGTTGGCGCAGCTTGCAAATCCAGCGCGCAAACCACCGGGCTACCGCGCCCGAAATGTGCCAACAGCACGCGGTGTTCCCAGGTGGTCACCCACCCACGTACTAACCGCGCCCGATGCTGCTTGACTTCGGTGATCTAACGAGAACCGGTGTTTTCAGCACGGTAGGGCCGTTGGCCTAGTAATTTTAGTGTATCACTTCCTTAGTCAGTCCATATTATATAGATATTCGTATTTAGAAGCAATAAAAGCTGTAATTTTTAAAAATACGTATAAAAATGCCCTCCTTTTTAAATATTATTCAATGTATTATATCTGTTTTGTTTAAAACTTTATATAGAATGCCATGTTAAATTCAATTTCTATTTCAAATTAATGAAAAATGTCAAATTCTGGAAGAGATAAGTTAATTCACTAAGATTTTTCGCTTCTGGGTTTTTTTTTCACTTCCGCTTCAAAAATATTCCTTGAGACATCTATTTCTCAGGATTGGCTGTAAATATATTTTAGATAAATTACTAATATGGATTCAGCATTAAATTCTGTTGGAGTAAAGGGCTAGGGTTTCACTAAGGTTTCTACTTCCGGTTCTGGAGAAGACAAGTCCGAGTTTGTTTTTGTAACACTTTACAACTTAGTTGAAAAGTGTTTATAACTTTGTTCATTCTGCCTGTCTGTCCGTCTGTCCGTTCGCACGATAACTGTCGTAAAAATGACTTTATCAAAATGAAATTTTAGTATGTTGTTGAGACAGTCTGTGAGACATATGGGAATGTAAAAGAAAAATATCACCCCATTAGTTTTGGATTGAACCCGGGTTGAAAAAGTAAAATACATTGAACCCTATGGGACCTAATTTTTCACACATTTTTTAAGCGGAGTTAAAATTCACAAATTGCTTTGAAAATTTTAGGAAATATTCAAATTATCACGTAAAATGTGCAAAAAAATTTCATCAAAATATGGTAAGTAGTTTTTTAAATAAAAATTGAAATAATAATTACACCCATATTATATAAAATATCACGTGACTCGTTGCAAAATAAAATATGGCATCCATTTTTTTTCGCTTAGTGAAAATCGTAATTTTTAAGGAACGCTTATATTTATAGTGCTGCATCCGTCCTAAAACCGATTTATTTTTGCATATTATCTGTGTATCTAAATTCTGTGCCTGCGCAATTATAATATTTTTTATTTTAAATGACCCATAAACTTTGATTATCTTTACAGCGAAGCCTGATTTTAACCCATGCAGAATGTTGTTGTTGAGACCCAGACCGCCCGACCTACCAGAAAGGTGTAAGGTAACAGTTTGGACGGCCGGGAAGTGCCACCCAATTTAGACCGGAACCCAGTGGGGGAGGCATCCACAGGGACCGTACCCTCCTTCCCCTACCACCAACCTCTCGGAAGGACTTACGGACCCATATGTTTAATGTGATCGTACTCCGCATGAACACGGCGGCAGTTGTGGCAGCGTGCAAATCCCATGTAGAATGTAAACAAATCAAGCGATTGTAAGATGGGTTGTATTAATTGCTCAATTATTTAGCTCTGGAGTCTGGAATATCAGTGATATGAATGAAATATTCATTGATTTTTTACACAGAGAAGCAGACGATTTTATAGCAATGCTTTTTCTAATGAAGTTTCAAGTTTCCAAGTAAAATAAATTATTATAGTACTGTGATAATTTTAAAAATATCACCGCTGAATATTTCGCATTTTAGAGATGTTTAAATAAAAATGCATTTCAGCTGGAAAGTGTTTTATAATCAATGCTTTATGCATTATTAATCTTTATTCTTTCAAATTCATAAGACTGCACGACAAAAGGTAATTTCTTGATATTTGCGTTAAAAATGGAGTGTGCGCACCATTTTCCACCATATATAAAGAGTCCCTCATAAATTTCTTGTTGCATATCATTTTGAGATAAATATCCCATTCCAGGCGTTTGGAAATTAAATGCCATTGACGAAGAAAATATAACTTCAAAATTGATCAACTTTCAGCAGCCACATAATTTGAAGTGAAATCGGTTCCTTTTTCAGATACGAGAAGACAGTCGATTAGAAAGTTGCAGAACGAGGCAAATTTAGTACAGGTATGTTTTATTTCCATAACAAAAGATTGAAAGGAACACTCCAAATGCGACAAAAAAAGGGAAAGCTGTCTGATTCAATGTGTCTGGGACATATTTACATAAAGTTGAAATGCGGTGCTTTATTCTGATTCCGCAGAGTACACAAATGACATGCGAGGGAGGTATGTCAACACTTCGTAAAACAGTGATGGGAATCGAACGCTTCACTACTTATGCAAGTCTATTTGCTTCCCACTCGAAAATAAGAGCTTACAAATCCATCTCAGTATCTCAACGGTAGAGCTTCGGTTGGCCAGTAAGAAGATCCGTGGATCGATTCCCGGTTGGTGCAGCAAGGTTCTTTACACCTTTATGCGAATTCTCCATCTGTCAGTGTATTTAAAAAGGGAGGAATGTTTATTGCACTCAGTTGGTAATAAATTGTCTGTTATGTATTCACATGTTGTTGCCTTGTCTAATTACTCGGTTGTTGCTTCGCGATGTTTTGATTTTCGGAGGGGGAAAGGCCGTTCGGTCCCGTTTTTTATTATAAAACTAAAACATTTTTGTACTAAATTTGACTCGCTCTAAATTTTCCTATTTGACTTTCTTCCCCTATCTGTAAAAGGAGGCGAGATGGTCTCCCTAAATCTCCCTCCCACTCCAAAAAAAAAAAAACAGGGACCACGAGTTCCCACCAGGAATCAATGTGTAGGTCATAGGGGTTTCCTATACAACGGTTTCAAGAAGTACATAGCTGGCTGCCATAGTTCGTGAGATATTGGCCTGATGAAGGACTTTCTTTGTAATCCTGTTTTTGTCATCGCATCCGAAAAACTAGGTTTTGCACAATTTGATAATTTGGCTAAAAGTTCCGTATATATATATATTGCGTATATATATATATATATAAAGATATATAATGGTTCTTGGTATAACTCAGCATATGTGGAACCTTTCCTATTGAAATCCACTCATCGTTATATATATATATATATATATATATATATATATATACTTCTGAGTGACATATTCGCTGAGATATCGCACATTGAAACTTGGAGCATGTTGTAAGGAATCAGCTGAAAATTGAGAAACGTTGATTACAATGAATCCGAAAAGAGATTGACAGATGTGTGTAGGTCCGTTTATGAGTGCTACTAAGAGGAATAGTTATTTTATTGCGCTGTGACGTGTTTTAAAGGTTTAAATTGGGATAAGGAAAGTAGCAACAAAAAGGCAGATCTTTATTTAACTTTGTGTATCTCATTGAGGGTCCCCTAAATGACCGCTAAAACACGCGTAGATTCGTCCACTGTACAAAGAATTTGGCGAAGACGAATTGAAGAAGAGCATGTGAATCGTCGCAGTGATACAGTTCCATCCAGACGTACGTCGGCACTCGTTGATCGACGCATTCGAAGGCATGCTGTAGCGATCCCACAAACGACGCCTGTCGACATTTTGCAGAATTTGAAGGGTACACTGGATGTTCCAATATCAGTTTCTCGACGATTTGATAAACGAGGCTTGCACTTAAACCATCGTTTGCGAAGACTGTCATTGATGACAAGACACCGACGCCAGAGATTTTAATGGTGTCGGGGCCGAGACTATTGGACGACTGAATGCGACAGGGCGACGTGTCTCGGTTCAGTTCATCGAATGACAGTCTCGGTTCAGTTCATCGAATGGCAGTCTCGGTTCAGTTCATCGAATGACAGTCTCGGTTCAGTTCATCGAATGACAGTCTCGGTTCAGTTCATCGAATGACAGTCTCGGTTCAGTTCATCGAATGACAGTCTCGGTTCAGTTCATCGAATGACAGTCTCGGTTCAGTTCATCGAATGACAGTCTCGGTTCAGTTCATCGAATGACAGTCTCGGTTCAGTTCATCGAATGACAGTCTCGGTTCAGTTCATCGAATGACAGTCTCGGTTCAGTTCATCGAATGACAGTCTCGGTTCAGTTCATCGAATGACAGTCACAGTGTGAGAGCCTGGAGGTGACGTGGAAACAAATCCACTCCTGCTAAGACTGTTAAACGTCATTCTGCTCGACAACGCGACATCCTGGTTTGGGGTGCCATCGGCTTCGATAGTCGGTCACAGCTGGTTCGTATCAAAGGCACAATGATGGCATGATAATATGTGGATGACGTGCTGCGGTCGGTTGCACTGTCCTACTTTCAGCTGTTGCAAAATGCTATTTTCCAGCAAGATAGCGTGTGACCGCACACGGCAACCATGAGCGGACAAGACTTGCAAGGTAGTCAGGTGCTTCCTTGACCTTCACTGTCTCCCGATTTCTCAACCATCGGGAATGTATGATACTTGATTGGCCGTCGTTTGACTGCCCTGCCCCCGCCTCAAACAGAGGACGACCTGCGGAGGAAGGTTGATTGCCTGTGGCCATCCATCCCTCAGGAAACTATACGCACGCTCATTGTATCTATTCCTGGAAAGGTTGTTGCTTGTATCGACGCAAGAGGTGGTCCTACTGCCTACTGATTATTATTAACGTCACTTATTTATATATGCCATCTCTGTCTGTGTGTCCTTTATCATCACACTATATTCGCTCTTTCATGGTGTTGCATTTCCTATGTCGGGTAATATATATATATATATGCATAATGTAATATATATATATATATATATATATATATATATATATAATCACTGAACTTTAGTTAGACAGTTTACTTTCAATTCCCCACATGTTTTCGGAAAATATATTAAATGTATTTCCATGAACTTGTCAGGACTTACCCATATGGTATGTTTATATTTGTCTTCATCTTTGAGGTTTTACAAGGCAAGACATCTCGAAGTTCAAGGCCTTTGATATAACGTGGAGATATATAAACAACCCATGGGTATTGAAATTGCCTTCAAACTGCAAATAAAACCTTTCTTTACAATATTCTGTGTGCAAGCATTCCTTCCATATATTTATAATTTACTCTACTAACGACACCCCTTAGAGGTCAAGTGCTCTATTTCATATTCGATGAGCATTTTTTTTTCTTTTAAACTTACTCTCTCTCACAGAAATGCACGCTATTAGGTGCTGGAGCCGGTTGTTCTTCATTTTTTTCCTGGCAAAGCAAATATTTACTTACTTTTCTACTTCGTGAAAGCTCTTGAATAGGATCAAGAAAGATGTGTAAAAAGCTCTTTATACAACATCTTAAAGACATGTGGCGAAACATTGTTCTTGGGAGACCTCTGAACATGTGTCTTCAAAGTTATCATATCATAGCCTATGAATGAACAACATCCATTGTTATTTTTCCTAAATCTTTCGATTTAAGTTGCAGAATTAATGTCAATTTTCAATTTGAATGATCTATCTGATAATAGCTGTTTTTATTCAAAACTATTTTAAACGGATTACACTGGTCAACACACATACAGTTTGGTGCCTTAAAGGTTCTTATATATATTTGGGTCGCTGATTCCAAAACCAGCAGCAGTTTTTTTCCAATCACCTATAGTTTTAGAGATACGGCATGGGTACTTTATATGCTGATGATTCGACCTGTCGTCTGTGAAAATTCGGGATCCCAAATCGCATAATCAGCTACTTTTTTAATATGATTTTGATAAGTATTGTTCCTATCAAGGTTACATACTCTTAAAATAACTACATATTACTACATCAGTATATTTCAGATAATGATCAGTCATTCAACATATAAGAAGTTTCTTTTATAGAACGTTCTAGAATGATATCTACCAAAAAAGTCCCGTTGAAGGTTCTAGCAACAATCTGCCATCATGTAGGTATCCAACTTTCCCTGGTATTTATGTCTATAGTTTCTATGTCCTAATGAAATCTTTTTCCTTGCATCACCAAGGACTTTTGGAAAACGATATAAGTGGCTGGGTATGTAATGAACCTCAACGTTCGTATTATAGCCAAGCATATTAACATTGAACAACATGTCCTCTACTAATTCACAGGCGTTGTCTGCCTTATGTTTGCTAATAAAGTTTTTGATAACAAGGACAAACGAAGACCGACTTAATCTTGTCCATTGAATTTATAAAATGTGAATCTTTTATGAACTGTCTTATCTGGGGACTACAAAAATCCTTGTTTTCAGTATTTCCGTGGTCTGTTCAGCGAATTTACTTGATAAGTAGCCAAAGTACTTCTTTGTTCAAAGTCTTCACAAATTGCTTCATCAAACCCAGATTGATATGTGATTGTCGCAGGATGATTTTATCTCTGTCAACCAAAGGTTCATTGATTACATTTTGCTCTTCACCTAACAATTTTTTTTCAAAGACCATTCTTTTCTTATCCAGTGATCATGTTTTGCTCTGATGTCCCAAAGATATAGGAAGCACAGATATTTTGTGTAGCCACTTTGACCAAAGTTCACCATCTAGAGACGCTGCAGAAATGACCTATTGATGTTCATGATCTTTTCAAGACTACAGAGATCGTCTCATACTTCTTTTTCATACTGTCAAAGTGTCTAATTAGAATTGAGCCATATATGTTGCCCTTATGTAAAAGAACACATTTTAAACTTCTCTTGAAGCAATGAAAACGCGACATTCATCGGACATGTATTCTGATAGACCAATTTTTCTCAAATGGCCTATTTTTCTCAAACATCATTGCATAAGACTAAGTTGTATCCTCAGAGAAGGGGACAGCCAATTCTTTTCTATGTTACGATAAAATGTAATTTTGATTTCGAAATAAAGCAAATTATTTTCATTCAACCTGGAGACTAGCAATTCAGAAGACGCCCTTGAAAGATTTAGATCCCTGATAAGGTTATTCAGTTAATATTAATTACAACTTGATAAAATTCCTACAAAATAGCTGTAATCCTTAATTCTGTTATTTTGAATGTTATCAGACAAACGTAATTCATCATCCTGTGGGAGCGCTGGTATATGGCTGAAAATGGAATAGGTACATTATTTGACTGTAGATGAAGTCGTCTTGCTGGATCTAGGCCTACGACCAACAAGAAGGCATTCTCTGCCTTATTGCAGGTCGACACACAGCATATTGTACTCGGCAATGTGTTTGTCGATGTCGACCACCGTATACTCAGCGAACTTGGTGACGATGGTGTTGCGATGCTCGCCGTACCGCTGCAATAAATGCATGCGATCGGTGAATTCTGTGTGCTCCCATCTGAACTGAAGGAAGAGCGTCACCATTTTGCACTTGTCTCGAACAGCTTCTCTCTCATATTGTTATTGATGTATCCGAGAACGCGATATAAGTAGTGGACGTTGCATGTGCTCTGCGTCTTCAAACAACAGTGTACCGCTCTGCAAAGTCAGCTAGACACAAATCCTTCATCTGCTTCGAGCACTGTTAGTACTTTTGTAGGACATTCATGGTTGTCTGTGGAGTCGGAATCGAGATCCTCAGCGTCCATCTGCTGTCGTTCCTTGTGGCTCTTACCTCGATCACTCGCCTACATGGTTGGAACAAACACTACTTCACGACTTGCCTCAGACACGGGTTGCCATAACGGATACCACTCGCCCTCCTGCATACAAATAATATTATTTTTCCTTTATCAAAAAGTAACTACCCTAACTAAGAACTAGATACAATGTCTTGAAGGTTATTACCTGACATGAAATCTCGACAAAGTTCAGTATGTTAACTCAAACTTTCTTCAAAGTAAAAGTAAAAACTGCCTTTCATAATATGGTAATGGTTTCCTAATATGATAATGTAAAGGGAAAGCATTAGAATCGTATCGGAAATTGGAATTCGAGTTTTCGACAAGATTATGCGTTTCGAGTCTTCTAGAACACGAAAAAACCATTTTCAGTGTAGCGTCCGTGTGTGTGTACCTGTGTGTGTGTCTGTGTATCCGTGCAGTGTATGCATTCACTCTATCTCAAAAACTATGCGACTAAGTTTGGTAGGTAAATCACTCATATATTATCCTGTTGCCGATTGGATTTTGGTTCAATTCAAATACAATAACCTGCCTTTTTTTTAGGAGGGGGGGGGGAATGGCTCGCAAAAATATTTAAAAGCTATAAAACTAAAGTAAATATGCTTAATTGCATTAATTTAATGGATGTTTTGCACGTAAATTTTGACGGTGAAAATAATACACCAGTTCTCGAGATATTTAATTCTTAATGATATTTTTGCAAGCTTGCGACATTTTATAATGCGATAATTTGCCGAAAGAAAAAAAATGTTTTAAAACTGCATATACGAGTATAATTAAATATAATTTTAAATAAATATACGTGCCAATTTGTACATTTAAACTCAAAATGGATTATGAAAGAGGGAAGAAAAAATGAATTGGAGCCTGTAAAGAAAGATATGTTTTTTTTATTTCAGGAATCAAATATACAGAGTTTTTCAAAAAGATTGCACAGTTAAATCTCATTTGACTAATTGATTCCAATTTAAGAAATGCTTTAAATAAGATAGACTTTCAGACTACGACAGTTTTAGTCCCGTGACACGTTTTATTAAAAATCTACAAAATTTAATTTTTAGCGGCTCTCTACAAAGAAGTTCAAATTAGCAGATCATTGTTCCTTATTCATTTAAAGATTTTTTCATAAAAAAAAAATCCGGTTCTCTAATATGCAAAAATGGCGGCCGTAAGAAATTGTCAAAGTCATAGGAATTAAACCGTTTTGATACGATCAAAAGAAACGGCAAAAATATAGATTTCAGAGGTCGTAAAATATTGAATTTCGGTAAATAAAGTTTCCATTCGAAACATTACATGCGTGACAATCTTTATCAAAAGTTTCATACAGTCCCAAATTATCAGTCAAAAACTTCAGTGTATGACATCTTAGGTAATTTTGATCGCATGACAATAGAATTTGTTTGTTTGACTAATTGGGCTATGGAAAATATTTTTATAATTGAAAATATTTTACGGAGAATCGTATAAATAGTGACATTTTGTACTTTTTTACTAAAAAGTGTTACATGATCAAAAGTTGGTTACGATGATTGTACATCTTAATTAAACCATTGCTTACACTGGAACCATGGGTCTACAACCAATCGTTCAAAAGATATTTAGTTGTGTAATCCTCTAGAAACACACTGTGCATTAAAATATATTATTTAATGAAGATTACAGTACACAGTATTAATACTTTGCATTGGAATTATCTTACTTCAATGATAATGCAAAGACAAAATTCTTATAGGGATAGACGCAATCTCTACAAGGATTAGATCAGGAGATCATTGTTTTCTATAGCTTTTATGTGCTAAATACTCTGTTTTTTGAAGATGTTGATTTCATGAGATTGCAAAAGAAAAATGCTAGTAAAATTGCATAATCTAATTTGAAAACTACTTAAATTTGTCTTCTTTATTGCATGTTGCATGAAATCAGTTGTTGCAATCCTTGTAGTCAGGACTGCATTACCCAATAGGCACACTAAGATACGCTTAGAGCTATACCAAAACAGGTACCAAACGCAAGGCCAAATATAAATATTTGAATTTATACATTGGAAAACTTAAAGATATTTAAATTTCAAAATGTTTTAAAGCATTTTAAACATTACAAAATCAAATATTATTGCTTTTCGAAATAGGCTTATCGTTAGGGCTTTTTTTTTTTCTTTTTTTTTTTTTTTTTTGTCAATAGTGACACCAATTTAATTTCGCACGAGCGCCCTCTTTGAGTTCATTTTTCGACATTGCCCTGGTTTTGTATACGGAAGAAGTATGAACTCTCAAGTAATCGAAGGAGATAAAAAAACTACACATGTTTCCTCATAAATATATCGTATTTCAATTTGAATTTTATTAATTTTAGTCCATTACACATATCACTCTAAGATAAAATTCTCTCTCTGCTCCATTACTAATTTTTCTAAATAATCAGAGACTCCTTTTAAGAAAACTGTCATTTATAAAGCAAGATTGTGTTACCAATATAACATCACATACCTTAATGGTACAACAAAAAGATGTTTCAGCTTAAATTTTGCTCTGTCAAGTCTTCATTCTGTTTCGAAGTTTATAGCGCACCTCTAAAGCATAGTTAAATTCCTTCGACCGAAAATAATATCTTCGGCGCTTGTTAGCTAATTTAAGTTCTTCCAATGTCAATTATTTTTCCAACCGTACTAGGAACAACCAACGTGCACTAAAAAAGCTACATTGCAAATTGCAATCCTGATTAGATTTTTACCAAAGTCTACTTGTGTTGTGAATAATTTATTAACTCAGAGACAATAATGAAGTGAGAAAGGATCCAATTAACGCACATCTTAAAATTATCAATAAAATTTTATCTAGGAAGCACATGACTTTCCTTATATAATGCAGTCAATTTATTAATTCTTATATAATGCAATCAATTTATTAATTCTTATATAATGCAATCACAATGAAAGAATGATGTTGTATAAGATCTACGGCACAATGTTTTAACATTGAATTGCACATTTGGCACTGTTCCGGATGACAAAATGTAAAACTATTTCAGGGAACTCAATTAAATTAAATTCCAATCAACTCTATATTGACAATTATCAATATTGACGCATCCTCAATTAGTAATATAATCCATAAATATGAAAATATTTTAATAGTTAATTTATCAATTTGGGGCGAAATATTTCCAAGTTCACGATAAAGATTTGCATATTATTAAGTGCGTAAAATGGAGCGCGAGTTTTCATAGATATTACCAAGCACAGTAAGATTAGCTATGTCCAAGTTAAGTTGAACGGGGACTGTGAAATACTCCTTATTTTAATTGGCATAATCTTTATTTAAATAGCCAGAAGCTGGGCTCTATTCTATTTGAGTTAATAAATCAGTTTAGATTTTAAATCCTAGTCTCTAAGTGCTCTTTAGAATCATAATTGATGAGTTCTAGAAAGTATCCCTTTTAGTTTTAGGACATAAGAAAACGCAAAATACTTTACAAAACTCACACCAAAATATTTTATTCGAACTATTCAATTAACTTATTCTACTATTTCGAAATCAACTATTTCGAAGTATCCAATCAACTTATATTTCGCGCAACTCTAACTTGAAAATCATCGATATTGATAGCATCCGCAATAAGCAATATAGTTCATATATTAAAATATTTTAATAATTAGTTCATCAATTTGACGTCATTTTCGTTAATTTAGGGTCATTTTACCAATTTTGAGTGCATTTTTGTCAATTTGGCATCATGATAAAAAAAAAGTCGTCAAGTTGGAAATATATCACCAAATCAATAGACAAGTTTCACAAATATATTGTCAAGCGTTACAGACAGATAAGGGTTTTTCTAATATATAAATAAATGACTATTGGCGAATTGTCGGGCGTAAAAATATAAAACTATTACACAAAGTATATTTTCTTTTTAACTGAAACGAACTAGATCCACGTGAATGATGTTAACAAATATGTCGCTTAATATTGCATATGTAAAATGAACTTATTTCACAATAGTTAATACTTTTTTATTAACACTTTACAACAAAGTTGAAAAGTGTTTATGACTTTGTTCATTCTGTCTGTCTGTCTGTCTGTCTGTTAGCACGATAACTGCCGTAAAAATGACTTAATCAAAATGAAATTTTAGTATGTTGTTCAGACGGTCTGTAGGACCTATGGGAATATAAATGAATAATATCACCCAATTAGTTTTGGATTGAACCCGGGTTGAACAAATTAAATACATTGAGCCCTGTGGGACCTAATTTTTCTAACATTTTTTAAGCGGATTTAAAATTCACAAATTGCTTCGAAAATTTTAGATAATATTCAAATTGTACCATAAAATATATAAAAAAATTCAGCGAAATATATTCAGTAGTTTTTTAAATAAAAATTAAAATACTAATTACACCTCTTATATGAAACGATCACGTGACCATGATATGAAACGATCACATGACCCACTTCAAAATGATATATGGCATCCATCTTGTTTCAAAATCGTGATTTTTTAAAGTTCTTTTTAATTCATATTGTGTGTTGTATCCGTCCTAAAACTACTTTATTTTTGCTTAAATTCTGTGCATCTACATACTGAAACAACGCAATGACAATATATTTGAGTTTAAATGCTCATCTAAATTTGATTATTTCTACAACTAAGCCTATTTTTCACTAATGTAAAATGTAAACAGCAAAATATGTAGAATGAGTTGTATTAGAATTCCTGTATTTTTTTAACACAAAATAATTTAGTCCATGGAGTCTGTATGGCTGATATGAATGAAATATTAATTGATTTTATAAAGAGAAGGACGATTTTTTTCGATGAAGTTTGAAGCATAGAGTTTAATTATTTGTAGCTCCATGGTCTTAAATAAAATATTTAAATAAAATAAATTATTATAGTATTGTGATGAATGAAATGAATGGGAGAAAGTTATGAATGAAATCCTGTTTTTATAGAGAGATCCAGGCGTGTTATTTTTTCTATGACGTCATTTGAATTAATTTCAGTTGTTTTCGATGAAGTTTTCAAATATAATAAATTATCGTAGTATTATGATAGTTTTTAAAATATTACCGTGGAATGTATTGCATTTTAGAGATATTTAAACCAGGCAATTTATATTTCAATGCCGTCATTTGTATGAAGTTCATTTTTTTCAATAAAGGTTTAAGTTTTCAAATATAATAAATCAATGTAGTATTGTGATAAGTTTTAAAATATTACCGAGGAATGTATTGCATTTTCGACTTTTTTTAAATAAAATTGCATTGAAGTTGGAAAGTGTTTCATAATCAATGCTTTAAGCATGATTGATCTTTCTTGTTTTAATTTTATGTGATTTTTTTAATAAATTTATTTAAAAACAGTTCAATATCTCTAGAACGGTTCATGATAGCGTACTAAAATTCATGACAATAGTTTTCTAATGAGAAATTACATAAAGAATGAGTATTTATATAACATTATTTAAGGATCTGATTTTTTGATGATTTGCTGAAAATTTCATTCCAAAATTTTGGGGTCTTCCGAACATTCTATTATGTTTTAAAATCAATAGGCGTTCAGTATTCATGGATTGTTGTTTTTGTACCAAATTTCGTTAGAAACGTTCCATTCGTTAGTGAGTGTTGCATGGATCTTTGCCACATGTCCGGTCAGGACGCATAAATCCTTGCTAATATTCAGGTTCCCCAATGATTATTTAATCTCGACACTGGCCGTATCGTATAATACCACATATAAAATCAGTTAATCTAAATGAGAGGACATAAGGACACCAAGTTAAATATAAAAATAATAACAAATTTACTTACAATGATTAAAATAATAAAAAAAAACAATTGACATTCTAACTTAAAATAAAATACGCAATATTATCTCACATAACTAATTTCCTTAAAACAGTATTCACTTTCACATCTAATTTTATTAAAACAATATTATCTCTCATTATACAATATTAACTCTCACAGATATACATCATTAAACACATAACTACATTCCTCCCCGTAATGTAAATTAAAATTATCAACTAAAATTTAAGTCTTAGCTCACTGCTCAAAATGCATTGTCTGTTATACTTATACAATGATTTGCATAGCTGCTATTAATTCATCTACTATGAATCCCCAATGTCGAGAGAATATTCGATACCAAAAAGTGACCATAAGTGACATGCATAAGCCTTCCTCGGGTTTTTCATGGATGTTCCGGCGACCAGCGGACGCCCGGGTTCTCGACATCACAGCAGTTCTTTGGAACCTTTTCACTCTCAAAATTGGAAATCAAGTGTCGATACTTTTCAAAATTCTAACTTTCTCTCGAACATTCCAAAATTGTCACCTTCTACACCGGGTCTGTGGGTGGAATTGCGGAAGCTGGGCCAACTAACACATTAATTTCAGGGCCTCTCATCAAATTTTCAATGAGACATAGGTGCAACCCTATGCTGACCAATTGCATGGAGGGGGCTACATTGTGAAACCAATTGGAAGCAGGGGCTCCAAAGTCGAAAGCCCAGACCATCCGAGACGAGTCGGACTACGATGTAAAACCTTTTACCATAATTCAAGAATCTTGATCTCAGATTAGTTCAAGTGAAATTTAAGTTTGAATATAAACTATCGTGCTCTGCTCTCTGTCGCATTTCATTTTTTTTTTACCTAACGCAACATTTTTTAAAAGCCACAAAGTGTTAAGTTCAAAATATAATTTTGCAACAATAGTCCTTGGTATTTTCAACAATGTACATTTTGGTCGTTCTCCTATGTTTCATTGATTTTATTATACCATTTTCCGAACTTTTCCTGACATTTATTTGATACTTGTGGATGATTTTATGTTATTCAATTTTTAAATAACTTCAGGGAAAGCAATTTCTTCAAATTGACAAAAAAAGTTTTAATATTGGAGTTAATTTTTCCCATTAAAGTGCAACGGAATATAAACATACTATTTTTGTTCTGAGTACTGAATGTTTTACTCTACATTGATATAAATGTTAAGCAATAAAAATATTTCAAAACTACATATGGGAAATTGAAATTCAGAAGGAATTCAATCATTTAAAAATGCATTTTCAAGCAGTTTTTGAATTAAATTTTATTACGATTTTACGCGTGGAAACGTGATTTGTTTAGTTTCTAAAAAATCATTTTTAATATTTTTTCCATTACGCCGTCATTTTTCCAATTTTATAGATTGAGAATTTTTTCTATTTTCTAGAGCAGGGGTGGCCAACCCGCGGCCCATGGGCCGCATGCGGCCCGCCTTGAATAATTTTGCGGCCCGCGAGATTCATTACAACTTTACAAAATACGATTATTTTGTGCAATATTTTTGTTTCTAGTGTAGTGTTTTGTAACAGATAAATCCCATAACTGTTTCTATTTCATCACGTTGCTTCTGTTTTTATACATACTTAGAAGTGGGCAGTATTGCATTGCAGTGATGAGTCAAGTCAATTGAGGATGAGTCAAGTGCCTAGCCATTGGCAATAATATATATATATATATATATATATGCGGCCCGCGGGATTATAATGTTTTTCCGAAGTGGCCCGCAAGGTCATTTGGGGTGGCCACCCCTGTTCTAGAGTATGGAAGTTTTTAAATACTTTAATAATACTGTATGATAAATAAAATTTCCAAATTCAGTAATATATAATTATGGACGAACGAAGCGAAGTCCATTCTCTATTCCTAATGAAGCGAAATCAACATTTGCTTGAATTTTGTTATCTGGAAAACTACAAAAAGTCGGAAGATGAAATTATGTATGCATACGTAAAATTTCACGCAGATTTGCAGAATCACTATTTCAATTATTAAAACAAACTATAACAAGGCAAAACGCTCATTTTAAACTGTGCATGATCACTACGCTTCCTACAAATAGCAAGTAAACAACTTTTAAACGGTAATGTTAACACTTGCACTTGCATATATTCTGATTTAAACGTGCTCTTGTATATTAATTACATTTTTACGATTTTAATGGGTTACTTTGATTTCATTGTTTACTTGTATTGTACTTCATTTAATTTAATTTTCAAATTTTAAAAACTTATAGGCTCTTTGTATTAGGATTTATTAATATTGAAATTAATTTTTTATACTTCTAATTTCCTAATTATTTTTCAAATTAAGTTTGAATTTGAAATCATTCCCAACTGGCATACTTCATACGCTCGAATCCATTCAAAGCCCGGCTTTTTGCTAATTAAAATAATCCACTTTATGCTACTTTTCGCCATTGTGATTTCTTTCCACCATAACCATACGTACTCAACGCCACACCTCTATGAAAGTTTAGAAACTGTCTTACTTTCAGAATAGTGAGACATAAAAGAGTGAAGCAGGATCCATTATTGTCTTAATGATCTTTAATGGGAAAAACTGCTTCTAAACATTTCCATCGTACCCAACACACCTAGAAACTTTTAATAGGCTTTCCATTCAAGTCTTCAAAAGGTTAGTTCACCCCATTTACCTGACGATTTAAGCCTTTTTTATATATATATAGTCTCCACAAAGCCTAACCACGCCAATGGTTGCTTATTTTGATATGTCATTGTCTACCTCATTGTAATATATTTTTAGAGTAATTTAGTTCTTTAAATTGTAATCCACCATTAAAAGATGATATGCGTCCAATTTGGGGAAGAGAAGCTACTTTGCATTTATGCTTGGAGGTGTGCGATCTGCACTGTTTTAAATCGTCCGACTATCTCTCTCTCTCTCTGTGTGTGTATGCGTATGTATGTGTGTGTGTGTGTGTGTGTATAGATGTCAGGGTATTTAAACACCAAGTCCGAGTCAAAAACATAGAGGTTAGTTTAAATGAAAGATATCGACCGAGGAATGAAAGTCATTCAAGTGAAAATTATAAAAAAAATTATTGATGAGATTTATTATTTGCAAAAAACACAAATTTGAACATTGGGATATTCAGGGATATAAAGCACGAACTCGGAGCGAAAAAAATCAAAAATGGGTCTTAAATAAAAGATATGCTTCGTGTGATGAAAGTTATGCAAGAGAAAACCACGAAAATCATTAAAGATGTTAGAGATTATTTGAAAAACAAAGAATTTGAACCATTGGTTATTCAAGGATTTAAAACACTGATTCTAGTCACAGAAAATAGTAATTCGTTCTCAATAAGGCACATATCTTGGCGCCAGAATTATCAAAGTAGAAATTAAAGAAAATAATAATAAATTTTATTTATTTGCAATTAACTGGCACCTTTATTTCAATATTTGATTACAAAGAATATGAAATAAGTCGCAGCTGAACTACGGTTACATCTTGGTCAAGTGGTAGCTGTGATTGCATCACAGCTACATTATTTGGAACTTTCTCAATTCTAACTTTCTCTATTTTATAACTATTTGACTCAAATATTAGATGTAGGCATATTTCTTTACTACATATTATCTCTATAAAAATCAAAAGATTCTAATAATAATTACGCAATTACTTTTTTTTCTGATATGCTTCTGATATGCTCTGCAATTTCTTCATTAAGTTCGACGCATAATAATTTCAACCGGAAAATTCTGCAGCAAAACAATTAGTTGATGGAGTTTTTTGAGTCTTACTTAAATTTTATGTTGAGATCAGGGGCTTACGCTATATTAAGGGCCAAATCAATTGTATAGTTAAGATTTGTGAAATCGTGAAGTCTACCAGTAGCCATGACCTACCTGTCCGAGCAACGTGCAAGCCTGTACCGGGGTGTATATATATATATATATATATATATATATATATATATATATATATATATATATATATATATATATATATATATATATATATATATATATATATATATATATATAACAAAAAAGTTTAAAAGTCCAATGAAAGAAAAGTGAGAAGCTGTAACTCGAAAAACCTAACTTTCTAACAAGCTTACGAAATAAAAGAATAAATGAGCAAATCTTCAAGCAAATGGGAAAAAAATATAAATTTCGAATCATCAAGTCAAAGAAAATCATCAAAAATCAATGGTATGGAATCGATAAATGAAAAACAGACGAAATCCAAGCACAAACGCTATACACGTGGACAAGGTCTAAGCCTAAATCATGGATTTGTTCACTTCTTTAAAACTCTTTCTCAAGTCCAAGTGTCTTGTAGAAGCAAACACAAAAAAGTATGTTTCTGAAGAAATAGATAGATTATAAATAATTTGACATCACGTCTGATGTTAAAATAGCAAAATTAAACACACATCCATAACAAAAGGTCTTTATTTCACTCCCTTAAGACGTACAAAAGTTTAAAACAGGCCATAGCGCTTTCGAGCATAAGTATGCTCTTCATCAGTGGCTACCTAAAAATATAAAGCCAAAAAACGTACTTTCGAACAAAATCACAAAATCCTTTGCACTAAGGACGAGGGTTTAAATAGCCAAGGCAGAAATTTCAACTAGTAAATTGTCGATGGTCATAATATAAGCAAATCAGTAGAACAATAAAAAACCAGTATACGGATAAAATAAATAATTTGGCATCACGTCTGATGTTAAAATAGCAAAATTAAACACACATCCATAACAGAAAGTCTTTATTTCACTTCCTTAAGACGTACAAAAGTTTAAAACAGGCCATAGCGCTTTCGAGCATAAGTATGCTCTTCATCAGTGGCTACCTAAAAATATAAAGCCGAAAAACGTACTTTCGAACAAAATCACAAAATCCTTTGCACTAAGGACGAGGGTTTAAATAGCCAAGGCAGAAATTTCAACTAGTAAATTGTCGATGGTCATAATATAAGCAAATCAGTAGAACAATAAAAAACCAGTATACGGATAAAATAAATAATTTGGCATCACGTCTGATGTTAAAATAGCAAAATTAAACACACATCCATAACAGAAGGTCTTTATTTCACTTCCTTAAGACGTACAAAAGTTTAAAACAGGCCATAGCGCTTTCGAGCATAAGTATGCTCTTCATCAGTGGCTACCTTATGCTCTTCATTAGTAGCCACTGATGAAGAGCATACTTATGCTCGAAAGCGCTATGGCCTGTTTTAAACTTTTGTACGTCTTAAGGAAGTGAAATAAAGACCTTCTGTTATGGATGTGTGTTTAATTTTGCTATAGATAGATTATATCTATAAACTATTTCTACTAGGACAACATACATAAAGAAGAAAAAATAAAAGAAAGAAAGGAAACCTGGAATCTAAATCAGCAAATACTCGAACCTGTCGATCTCCGGAATCCAGAATGAAGAGACCAGTGTTGCCATTGACAAAGGAAAAAGATATGATCTACCGCTGCCATTCGTAAGAAATAAATAACAGTAATGCGAAAAGACAAGTATAAGAGATGATATACAAACTAGAGGAGCAATAATAGAAAGGCTAATGTGTAAGTGGATATAAAAATAAAATATAATTAAAACAAGAGTATGGAGATGTCAGGCTAATATATAAAAAACACCATGAATAGAATTCATGAAAATACAGCTAATCTAAATTTTTCAACTATACCATTTACAAAATAAGAGGGATATTTATATAAATTGCTGGTAACTCTTAGATTATCAATATGGTATAGCATGAAATTTTTTAACAGATAATCTATAAATTCTAAAAAGCTGATTAAGTATAAAATTTCTAAACAATAGAATAGAGTTGCAGGAATTAAATGGTAAGATTTTATTAATGTTAAAGTTAAAAAAGTCTTTTTTATCATATAAATTAGTAACAATTCTATTAGAAGGTTCTATAATAAGATTTAAATCCAAAAAATTAATATTTTTACTATTAGTAGCTTCATTAGGAATTAAATCCAAATTGTCAGGATAGAAATCTATATCTATGACACAAGTTTCTGTATATACTAAGCAAATCAGATCATCAACATATCTGTATAATGTATAATCTATTGATGTAAAAGACTGTTCATAATGATAAAGATATAAATTAGCTAACATACTGCTACTGCAGCCACCCTGTGGAACTCCTGAGACTTGTAAGTATAATTTATTTCCTTGAAAAATATAATTATTGAAAATAACAAAGTGAAAAAGTTAGAAAAATTTATAAAACTGGTTTGAGTTGAAAGATAGTAATATAAGCATTGTATAGATCTAAAATTAGATCATAAAGGTCTGAGATCTTGATATTATTAAAAAGATCTTTACAATCAAAATTTGAAATCCTATTAGTTTTTTAAGGGATGTGTATCTATTCTTTAATTCTTTACTATTATTTAGAATAAGGTAATTATTGTGTGTGCTAGACTGACGTAAACTATCATTTATCAGATTTAAAGAATTTAGTAGTAATTTACTCGCAGTAGTAGAGTAAATATTATGCCCACTAGTTACTGTTCTAAATTTAATGGAATTTTTGTGAAATTTTGGAATTTTATATATGGAAATTTAGGGAAATATATGGAAATTTAAGAAATTTATATTTAATATTTAAATCACTATATATATTGATAATTTTCAATTTGATACTATTAATGGAATGTAAATCAAGATTAAAAAGACTATTATTTTTAATATTCTAACAGAAATTGTATATAAAATTTTTTACAGATAATAGCATAATAATTAGAGGCTTTATCAACATAGGTGATAACAAAAAATCTTTGTATATCAATAATGGAGGGTTTATTATTATCAATATTATATATGGATCTAGACAATTTAATACTACTAATAGCATTTTTAATAGATTCTAATGAAATTAATTTCCACATATTAAATGCCTCTAAAGGCATGGCATATTTAGAAGTCAATTTATATATATATGTTTATCAAGATCATATATATATATATATATATATATATATATATATATATATATATATATATATATATATATATATACAAATATATATATATATATGTACAGGGTGTTTGAAAACTAATGCAACAAACTTTCAGGGGTGATAGAACACATCGAATCAAGAACTTTTAATCGTACAATACATGGTCGCGCTAAAGGGCGTTTTTCATTTCTCCACACACACGCAGTCTTACGCAACGCAAAAAAGAGGACTGGTACGAAACATCAAAACAAAACTTTATTTAAGACAAAACAAATGCGTGGCAGCACTGAAGGATCCCTATTTGGCGGTGTAAGCGAGAAAACATTCCATGATCCAGGGTACACTCCTGTTGGCGAAATGCACTTGGTAAAGCCTTTGCGCTTCCTGCCATTATCTTTGGTGAAACTGTAATTTGTTTAGGTGTGTTCTATTACCCTTAAAGTTGGTTGCATTAGATTTGAAACACCCTGTATATATATACAACTGATAATGATATTGGATCTAACTAACATTTCAAATAATATATGTAAAAAATAAGAAAGAGAATATAAATTGGCATGTTCCACAGAAAAAATTACATTTGTTTTGATTTGGGATGTAGTCTAATCATTTATTTATTTTGTCAGGTTTCAAAGTGTGGCGTGCATGCGAGGGCGTTAGTTGAACTAGAAAATATCGCCCTTTTCCCACTGTTAAGTTGGTCTCTCTCTTTGTTTGGGTAAAATCTTGAAATGATTTTTTCACCCGCTTCTACCGAGCCGATTTTCTTGAAATTTTAAACACATACGTATTTGCGATGGTAATGCAACCTTTCATCAAATTTCAGTTCATCCCTATCCTGGATTCTGCCCCCACCCTTGGAATGATGTCTTAAATGTCCCATAAAAATCCCATTGTTGTAAGTTAGTTTTAAAAGCATTTCTCTTTTATTTATATATGGGTCATTCTGAAATTAAGTGGAAATTTGACAACCAGAATTTCTTTAAAAGAAAGTTAAAGTTTTATTATTTATTTTATGTTTTTGTGTTTCTATTAAGTCAATGAAGTTGTACAAACCTGGAGCAGAGGTCAAGAAAGCATTTTATAACAACTTATATTTTATATCAGTAAAGATTAGTGTCACTTCCATGTCGCAGTATTGACATGAAGGTGACATATTTGAAATTTGACTTCAAAAATTCATAACCTATGCACACAACATTGTCATGCTGATTGGATGGCATAAATTCAAAACAATTTATACAGATAATTTTCTATTATTTTGAAAATTGATATAATTAATGAGACCATAGAAGTGATATTAGATAAAAGTGCTCTCCATTTCTATAAGTACTTGGAATTAAAACTTAAGGAAATGATAGCTTACCTCTTAAAATAGACAGCTAGCCAACAAAATGATTAACTGTAGTTTCATCTTCCTATAAAGGTTCTTGACTTTGTTGCCTTCTAAGGCATTTTTGTGGAATTATAGGAATTTTCCATAATTCTAGGGACTAAATTTTACGACATCACAAGAAAAAGGTTTTATTATTTTTCAACTCTTTCTTAAAAAAAAGAAAATAATGTTTCTCAATTAACTTTGATTACTCTATTAAGTGTTTTTATTATATTTTAAAAGAAATAGCTACCATATTATACAAAAGCAATCATGCGGACATACCATGGAGGTGACATCCAGTAGGTTTTGAAAATTTTTTAAACAGTAAAACCAAATAATTATCCTAAACTTCAGTTGAAATCAAACCATTTGATGCTCCTCAATTATTTAAATAAATATTTGATTAATTATTTAAGTACAGTTTTGAAAAAATTGCCAGGGACACACATTTCCACTTAATTTCAGAATGACTCATATATTGAAGGAAAGCCGCATATTGAATATGTTTTTAATTATTTTGCAACAATATACACAGAGAAGTGAGCCGTATATTGAATTCCTTTTAACTGTCTTACAATGGAATGTATAAAGCGAAAGATATTTTTTGCGGATTATTTCGCAAAAAGAATGCCGGTTCTATTTTCCGAAGGTCCTATATATATATAAATTTTAATAAATTAAAATGTTCCACTGTACTAAGCTGTGTACCAAATTTCAGATATTTAGGACGTAAGGAAGTACTGTGTTAAAAATGCCATCAAAATTAAAACAGACATCTAGGTCATGACGAATTCAGTAAACATTTTTTAAAAGGTTTGATTGGGGGGGGGGGGGATATATGATGAAAAATTGATTACAAAATCACAAAAGACTAAAAAGTATAAAATAAAATATCTTAAAAACTTTTTAAGCTACCCGATTTTATTAAAATGCATTAAAAAGTAATAAATATAATTTAACTATTACAACTCTCTTGGCCATATGCGATTAAAAATAAAACCATGGATGTCGCATAAAAGAATTGTATTTGGACTTTAACAAAATTTTAAAGAACAACAGTTGGCTTAGAAATGACATATAAGAATGACGGATTATTAAATCAAAATTGTCAAAAAAAATTTAAATAAATTGAATGTTATCATTCTTATATATGTCATTTCTGTTATGACTTTTAGTGTTCCTTAAAATTCTGTTCATGTCCAAATACAATGTTTTTTATGGGCGCCTACGATTTTCTTTATAGTCGCAAGAATGTTGTGATAGTTAAAAATTATTTTTTACCTTTTAATTTATTTTAATAAAACCGTGTAACTTAAAACAAAATTATTATATTTTTTACATCTCAGATGTTTATTCGCAGGATATCAATTATTTTTTATATTTTTTAATAGAAACGATTTCACATATTTTGAGCTTTATATGGGGGGGATAACATTGTCAATTTCTTTTATTATAGTGGCACCTTAAGAACTAAATAGATATTAATCACTTGAATATATTATTTGCTAAGATATATAAATATCACTAATACACTTTACAGATAAAAATATACTGGTTATATAATAATATTGTAAAGTTAGAAAACTGCCGTTCTCTCATATTTACATGTTTGACAACATTTTGCATCATTTTTCAATTTGGCAGTATTTTAAAACAGTCGCCAAATTTGTCGACAGAATAGCCAAATTTGTCGCCAATGGGAATGAACGGACCCTATTATAACATATATGCTGTACCATTCTTTAACATATTGCAATTAATTTGCAACCACTAAACACGCCAACTAAACGTGTAACTGTCTCACAAACAGTAAAACTCGCTATATTTGAATAAAACTATTAAATTCAAAATTTTCTCAACGTAACAAAAATTATCAAATAAATTAAATTCAATTAATAGTATAAACATTCTCATATATTGAATATTTGAAACTTTAACAGCATTTTTGCCGATTTAGCGTTGTTTTGTTAATTTCGCGATATTTTTAAAATTACCAAGGTCGCCAAATGTGTCACCAAGTAAGACAAGCAAACAGAGCCTTTTGAAACATATTTAATATACCATTAGTTTATTAATTAATTTGAATTCCAATCCGTTTAAAAATTTTAAATCAAAATCTCAATTACTTTCAATTTGGCGACAATTTAGTGCAGTTTCATCAATTTGGTAGCATTTTCGTCAATTTGATGATATTTAAAAAGTTCATCAACGTCGCTAAGTTTGTCGTCAATGTTGGCAAATTTGTAACCAAGTGGAACAGATAAACAGACAGACAGACTCTATGGAAACTAATTAATATACCACCCATTTATTTATTTGTTTGAATTCCAATCCATTAATAAAATTTGAAATCAAAATCCCACTTATGTTTTGATTCTAAATTTTATCAATTTTCGTTAATTTAACGCCGTTTTCATCAATTTGACAACGTGTTCATTAATTTGGCGACATTTTCGTCCCTTTGGCTACATTTAAAAGTTGCCAAATTTGCCGACAATTGGAACAGTCAGACAGACCTTATTGAAACATACTTAATATAACGTCTGTTTATTCATTAGTTTGAATTCCAATCTATTCATAAAATTTAAAATCAAAATCCTATTTACCTATGCTTTGATTGTACATTTTATCAATTTGGCGTTATTTTCGTTAATTTAGAGTCATTTTTCTCGATTTGACGATATTTTCGACATTTTAGCGACATTTCAAAAGTCTCCAATTTTTCGACAAGGTTCAATAATTAAATTACCTTTAATTAAAGGGCTAAGTTAAAGTAACTGAGCATCTTCCTAACTCAATGTTTTTAAAACTTTTCGGTTTGTAATGCAATGTCTACTTATTTGTGTCTAAAATGTTTGAGTTCTTTCAGATTTAATGTTCTTTAAGATTAAAGGCTTTCAAGTAAGGGAAGGCTTTGACTAGCAAATTCATATATCTTTTTGCAGTGGAGTGTATTTTCTGCTGCTTCTTTATTTTTGAATCAAGATCAATCTATAAATCTTATTAATGTTTTAGTAAAATTGGAAGATGATTTTACGTAATATATGAGTTACTACAATAATAATTTCGCTTTATATGCATAATTTATAATATTTTTTCCTATATTTATTAACACAAACACATATACACACGTTTAAGATGTTTGGCTTAAAGTCGGGCTTTGAATGGACTAACCCTATGAAGTTGTTGTTGAGACCCAGACCGTCCGACCTACCAGAAAGGTGTAAGGTAACTGTATGGACGGCCGGGAAGTGCCACCCAATTTAGACCGGAACCCAGTGGGGGAGGCATCCACAGGGACCGTACCCTCCTTCCCCTACCACCAACCTCTCGGAAGGACTTACGGACCCACATGTTTAACGTGATCGTACTCCGCATGAACACGGCGGCATTTGTGGTAGCGTGCAAATCTAGCGCGCAAACCACGGGGATACCGCACCCGAGATGGCCAACAGCACGCGGTGTTCCGAGGTGGTCACCCACCAAGTACTAACCGCGCCCGATGCTGCTTGACTTCGGTGATCTAACGAGAACCGGTGTTTTCAGCACGGTACGGCCGTTGGCCCGCCGTATGAAGTTGTGAAAGATTTCATATTAAAACTTAATTTTACAAATAATTATGAAATTAGATGTATAAAAAATTAATTTCAATATTTGAGAACCCTAATACAAAAGAGCATAAATAAGATTTTAGAATTTGAATATTAAATTAAACGAATTAAAATACAGGAAAACAATGAAATCAAAGTAACCCATCTAAATCACAAAAAGGCATTTCCATAGATTTGCGTTTTATTATTGTATGTATCATGTTGTAAAGGGTAGCTCCGTGATATGTATTTTGTTTCGATACGTTCTTCTAGTAATCGTGTAAAAAAAAAAAAAAAAAAAAAGGAGTGAAGCTTGATTGGACTTTTAACTTAACCTTTGTTGTGCCGTATACCTTTGGGTGGCCCGGTGATTGTATACGATTACTTAACTTTTATACAACAATGGTTATTCATATCCTAAGTGCCTCTTGGTCTATGTTTTATTTTTACACGCTGTTTGTAGAGGGCGCGGTAGCCCAGTGGTCAGCGTGAGGGAATTGCACTCGGTAGGCCCGGGTTCGATTCCAGCCACTGCCTTAATTGCCGCCGTGTTCACGCGGAGTACGATCACGTTAAACATGTGGGTCCGTAAGTCCTTCCGAGAGGTTGGTGGTAGGGGAAGGAGGGTACGGTCCCTGTGGATGCCTCCCCCACTGGGTTCCGGTCTAAATTGGGTGGCACTTCCCGGCCGTCCAAACAGTTACCTTACACCTTTCTGGTAGGTCGGACGGTCTGGAATACAACGCTGTTTGTAGGTCGCGCAGTGAGCATGCGCAGTTTAAAAATGGGCGTTTCACCATGTTACAGTTCACTTAAATAATCGAAATTGTAATTCCCAAATCTGCTTACAATTTGACGTATGTATACAAAATTTCTTACCTATCTTCTAATATCTTCTATCTAATTTCTTTTAAATCTTCGTACCTATTGCAGTTTTCAAGTAAAGGGAATAACAAAATTGAGTCGCTGATTTCGCTTCGTTAGGAATGGAGAATGATTATATATAATTAAAAAAGAAGATATATAATTTCTGGTTTCCAATTCCATCTTGATTCCATTTTATTTTTTACGCATAGTTATACTGGATAGTGTTTAACCATGCCTCTCCTTGAATGCTAATTCTTTTAGTATTAGTAAAAGAATTAGCATTCAAGGAGAAACTAACACTAAACTGAACTAAACTAAAACTAACACTTTCTTGAAACAATGCCATTAAATATGCAAATCACTATATAGCTAAATGTTAACTTATAATATTAAGAAGACACTCCCATTTGAGATACCAGTATCCATGGACCGGTTTCGGGCTTATTATTCACTCGTCAGCATGGAATAACCGATATTTGCAATGGTAGCAAGAAACTTGCTATAAGCCACAACTTTTAACTTCCGAGCCCTAAAACCTTTGCCGCAAATAGTCCTCTAAATTATTCATTTTTATCACTGTTATTACTTGCACAGACCCCACCTATGATAGCCATCGTTTATCAAAGATCATGGGTCATATTGTTTCATCTATTCTTGTGCAAAAGAACTGACTACAGTCATCTAATTTGAGAACAATAAAAGCTAAAAGCATAAAAGTTGATTTCGGTCTTCGAGCGAATAATCTGAAAGCAAATGATGTCTGCTCTAATAGGGGGCCTCTCGTATTCTACGGATGAAAATGAAGCAGAGTAAACTACTATTACAGTACCTAAGCTTCATTTTCGAAAGTTAAAATAATTGAAACAAAAATTTAGATAGCAATCACCGTGTATTTTAAAGATGAATTGTTACTAAGCCATTGTGTATTTATGCTATTCTCAGAATCGGAGGAATGTTTTAGTACAAATAGTGGGTAAATCATACAGACCCAACTAAAGTGTGTGCTCATTGAAAAGTGTCAATTTATTTTTTTCGGCTGTAACTAGGTATATAAAAAAATGATGATGCTATGTTGATGACATATTTGAGAGCTTTAGCATCCAATGCAGCCCAATTCACCAATCACAAATCTCGCAAATGTCATAATTATCAGTTTTTCTCTCATAACGGGGTGACTTATAATAGAAAATTTTACAGAAAATGTGCACAGTTTAAATTCTACATGCTGAATGTCATGTAGAATGGAAAAATTATCAAATAAAAGAAATTAATTTTAATGAACCCGAATGACTGGTCAAAATATGTCACTACTCATCAAAATTTCACAAGAAATCTGTTTCAGTTAGACAGTTGAAACTTTGTGTGCTGATTGTCGTATGGCTATGGAATGGAATAGAAAAAATTGCAAAATTTTAAGATTTCAAATTTTAAGGTGCACTGATGACAGGGCAATATGCTGCAAATTTCTTTGTCTTCTCAAAACAGGACACTGAAAAGTAAAGTTCTACAGAACACCAATTAACGACAGACAGTTGCAATTGAATATGTTGAGTGTCCTAAATACTCCCGAATAAAAGTTAAAGAAAATAATCTACAAAAAGGACCGAAATCTCATCAAAAATAATTTGTAAAAATAAAGTACAGTTCTTCATCTTTACAAAAAGTGTCAGCCACAGATATAATTGAGATGGACAACTACTACCAAGTGTATCAAATTTCATGAGTTGAAAGTATAAAGAGGGAAAGCTATTTTATGCATTTCGTAATATACATGATAAATTTACCTCTGTGGGAGTTTAAATGATAAAACTTGAACTTAAAGTTTGCATAATTATATATCCTTACTAGGTAAATTTGCTAATTTATTACGAAGTACATCCACCAATTTTTCTTCTCTATACTTTTCACTCATAAATTTAATAAACATGACGATAGTTCTTCATCTCAGTCATTTTCATGACTGACACTTTAGTAGAGCTGAAGAACTTGACTTTCGTTTTTACAACTTTGTTTTTAATGAGATTATTTACTATATGTAACATTATGAACTCTCTTATCATCATACTCACTCTAAAGTAAATATAAAATGTAATAACTCACATTCAATCTTATAAAAATACAAAGTATTTATATGATTAATTCTGTCAAATAAAATCTAATATGTTTCTAAGAAAAATATGCTACTTATTTCAAAAACATGCAAGTTACTTAACTTATAATGAAAGAAAAAATAAAATATTTGAAATATAATATGAAAATTGTAAAATTTAAAAGATCCATCATGTTGTTTCGAAATCATTGCTATTCTAATATAATATTATAACTTCAAAATTATAAACTATATGCAATAATGAATTTATAAGACATTTTTATTAATTACGTTAAAGTTTATACTTCCTAAACGCAAATTATGTGGAAAAGTGATGGCTTAATTTAAATATCTATCTATAAAAATTTCTACATAAATATATATTAATCTATAAAAATAAATTGTATTATAATTTAGAAAATTGGCTCGATTGCGATGAACAATTTAACATCTGAATTCCTAACAATGCAAAGTGAAATATTTGCGAAAATAGGTGTCACATAATAAATGTCTAACGTATTTTGGTCTTTTCAGACCCCCCATAAGCCCATTTATACTACAGATAGAGTAATAAATAGAGGGTTTTTGAAAAATATTTCTAGAAATTGCAGAAAAAAGCTGGAACTTTACACACTCATATCATATCATGGGCGCGGTAGCCCATTGGTTAGCGCGCTGGAATTGCACTCGGTAGGCCCGGGTTCGATTCCAGCCACTGCCAAAAACTGCCGCCGTGTTCACGCGGAGTACGATCACGTTAAACATGTGGGTCCGTAAGTCCTTCCGAGAGGTTGGTGGTAGGGGAAGGAGGGTACGGTCCCTGTGGTTGCCTCCCCCACTGGGTTCCGGTCCAAATTGGGTGGCACTTCCCGGCCGTCCAAACAGTTACCTTACACCTTTCTGGTAGGTCGGACGGTCTGGGTCTCAACAACAACAACACACTCATATCATAGATAGACATGAGATAGATATCATATATAGACATAGATATAGACATATATCATAGATAGACATATGGGACAGAATCTAGCGGAGTTGGATTTTCTATTCCCCGGGAGGGTAAGAAACAGAGGGTTTTCGAGGAGTATTTCTAGACACTCCAGAAGAGGACTGGAACATTGCACACTTATATTAAAGATAAACCACGGAACAGAACCAAGTATTTTCTATTCCTCCGAGAGCGTTGAAAATAGGGGGTTTTCGAAAGTGTTTCCAGACGCTCCAGAAGAAGGCTGGAGTGTTGCACACATATAGTATAAATAGACCACGGGATATAACCAAGCAATGTTGGATTTTCTATTATCCCCTGTGTGTAGGGGGGTAGAGGGTTTTCGAAAAGTATTTCTAAACACTCCAGAAGAATTTTGGAACTTTGCACACTTATATTATTGACCATGAGACAGAACCTGGGCCATTGTTTATTAAGATGACTATTTTCAACAGTAAGCATTTTAAGTTGTTAAATAAAATAAGACTTATGAAAAACGTTGCAAATTAATGTTTCTAATTAACTTTTTAAGATTGTTTGTTTTCCTGCCTATGACAGGCTTAAATATTGGTATTATCTGTTATGACATTTAAAACTGAGTGCTACAGTATAAAATATAATAAAACAAAATAATATTCAAAATATTAATTATGTTTTGAAACATTTAACTGCTGCCATGAATTAACAAAGATGTCGGATAATTAGCCACCATAAATTGTAACAAAAATAATCATTTTATTAACTTATTAGTACAATAGAAATCTTATTCAGGACAAACCTGTTTATCACGCCTTACGTAAAATTTCAAATAAATAAAATCAAAAATATTTTTAAAAAAAAAAGGGGGAGGGAGATGCGCCGTATCTCCAAAAAAAAAAATCTGATATCCTTTTGTTTAATGTAACTTATGAAATAAGACGAAGAAACTCTTATTGTATTTACAAGGTATTCAGTCGTTTATTTTAACTGATAGCTTTTTCGGATTTCTTATGAAGATATTTCCAAAGAAGAACTATACACTCATTCAGACTCAAGGCACCAACAGTGTTTTGTCCTTTGAAAGGCTTTTGTATTTAACTGACGACGCCCATCGACTATTCCAACCGGCCTATTTCCAATCTGCTTATAAATCATCCAGCTTTGTCTGTAGTTTCAGACAAACACCTTTCATTTGGGGCGGGGAACATTCTTGTCGCTTTACTGTCTAAGTCCATTTAGAATGAACTATAAAAATAAAAATACCAATGACTACGCACAGTCAAGAAAAGAAGATAAATTGAAAAACAAAACAATACTGTCTTTAAATATATTCGCAGATAAATTAAAAACAAAACAATATTTCTGTCTTTAAATATATTCGCAGATAACCTTACATTCACTACAAATTTAGCTTATTATCTATGATATATCTATTCCGGAAGGGAATGGAATTTTAATACACAAAGACCAGAGATGGTTATAGTGTCACGTGGGGACGACATCTTGAATGTTCTGAGTAATATTAGAAATAATAAACACATAATTTGAAATCCTTTCACTAACAACAAATCAAACTGGAAGGAATCTTTATAACATGATATGATTTTTATAATTGTCAAAAATCATTTCACAATAAATAGTTTTGTTCCGTAGAAATGATATTCAAGATATTCACGAGACAAAAGTAATGAAAACACTATTTTATATCTTTTCGCTGTCACTCCGAAAATTAGACAATTAAATCATTTTGTTGCGTGTGGAAATAAGATTCAATATATTTTCCCATTTAACAAGTCAACGAATTATCAAATGTTCACCATTTTTATGCTTCAATATGAAAGGGTTTTTAATATTCGGGAAAGTTATCAACAACTTTTTTGCGTGTACAATTTAATGGTCGCTGGCCATTTAAAAGGCTCAAAGCGCCCGTAGAAATGATTAACAGTAATATATAGATGTAATAATAACCATCTTTCACTCACAATTACAAAATATATCGTTATACATATACTTTGTCACTGTATTGTACACTCTTTTGCAAAAAAACAAAGCACCATAAAGAAAGTAACTGTTTTTATTGAAATTAGCAATTGCACATTGGAATTTCAAATCAGTAATTAGTGAAACTCCCTTTAAAGTCCCTTAGTAAAGTTTCCTAATGTCATCCTATGATACATTCTGTCAGGCATTCCTCAATTGTTGCTCCAGATCTGCTACATTTCGGGATGCCCGAATCTGGCGGCCTAGCATATCCGATACATGCCCGATTGGCGAAAGGTCTGGTGACCCTGCTGGCCAAAGAACAGTATCAACAGCACAGAGACAGTCCACAGATATGCGAACCGTGTGTGACGTGGCATTATCTTGTTGGAAAATGGCCCCACAATGGCGTGCCATGGAGGGTAATGCAAACGGCCCAGGATTTCATCAACATATCGTTGAGCTGTTAAAGTTGTACGCAGGATGACTAGGGGCGACCTGCTGTCGTAAAAGATAGCACCCCCCCACACACACCATCACACCAGGGGTAATGGACCGCTGGCCCTGGCGCCTCCATACACGTACCCGATGGCCATCTGCTGAAAGACTGAAGCGTGATTCATCGCTGAACACTATGAAATGCCAATCTGCTGGCAATCATGATGCTCGGCTACGACACCACTCCAAACGACTCTGTCGATGATGTGGGGTTATGGGCAGACGTCTTAAAGGCCGCCGTGAGAGTAACCCCACCTCAGCCAAGCGCCGTAAGATGGTGAAAGGTACCGCGGGTGGTATGGAAGAGGCTGTAGCACGGTGGATGGCGGACTGTGATGCCGTTGGGCCAGTTCGGGCCTGTCGCACGATCATCCGATCTTGCCTCGCATTCGTGCACCTTGGCCTTCTAGAGCCTTCATTCCGCCGATGAGTTCCTTGCAACAACCATTGCTGCCAGCACCTTTGTACAGCAATGTCCGTTCGGTGCACATGGCGGCCTATTTGCTCGATATGACCAACCAGCTTCACGCATCCCGACTATACGACCTGATTCGAACTCGTCTAATTGCTTATAAGGTCTTCGGGAACGTCGTAACGCCATTATTGGTTGTGTCTCCACGGAACTGCAACGCCGATAACGAGCAAAAATAAACCGTCCACATTTTTAACCTGCTTTATAGGATGCTAGTTGAGCAGTAGAAACGCGCGCTATGACCAAAGTTAACACTCATTGGCCTTGAAAATTTAATCATTTGCATACTTGATATAAAGAAATTTGCAAAATTTCGAGATGATAGGATTATTTTTTTAGGGGTGCTTCGTTTTTTTTTTTTTTGTTTTTTTTGTTTTTTTCCCCCAAAAGATTGTATAAGATGGTTATTATCAGCAAATCAAAAATATTTTTAATAATTTTGTAGTTAATAGAAATACATACGTGGGTAATAAGTTCAATTTACTCATTCTATCTAACTCATTTTCCTGATTCATATTAATTTACAACCTATTTAGAAGATTTTACATGGAACTAAGTAAGATTTCTTTATCTAAACACATTTATTACCTCTATGGAGAGCCGGACCAGTACTATAGTGTGTTTCAAGTTAGGTTATCTGTAGTTAAGGGTTCTGCTTGATATTCTCATGTTCTACTTTATCTATATTTATTATTTTTATACAGTTACACTTGAAAGAAGGTTACTTTTCTTTCGTCCTATAATGCACTTACTATCCCTCTAATGACAATTCTTGGGCGATAAGCCTGTAAAGATATGTAGTTAAACAGGAAAAATTTTAATTTCTCATTCCAGCCTCGGGAACAATACTCTTCTTTATTAATTGTATCATCCTATTAATACTTAATCGTGCGTTTTACCCGGGGGCTCTGTTTTATGATGTTTGCAAAGAATACTTATCGAAGAGCATATCACCTTTGTTAATAACACAGTTCCCAAAAATTACTTTCATGAGTTCTAATTTGTTACCTTGCCCGTGGCTATGTGCCTCAGTCTTACAACAAGTCACGAAAGATCGTGGGCACGAATTTCATTTTGAAGGGCCATGGCGGCGCTAAAAAACTTTGATCGCACGTTTTATTTCGCTTTTGCATATCAAACCATCTTTATCATTTAATGTTCAAAATGAGACTATATTTTTCTTGAAGCGCTTTTAACGAAGAACATTTCCAGATCCAAAAAATATATTTTGAGAAAATAAAATATAAAGGAATGTCTTTACATCAAGTTCAATTATCAAAGTTTGAAAAAAAATATGAAGTTATAAATTTCATATAGTATTATTTAAATCACAATGAAATTGATATAGGAAGATGAAATTTCCCTTTACATCTATATCCATTATCTCCTAGGTAAATAGGTAGATTTAGGGTTGCCTTTTGTCTGCGGAATAAAATTAATCTGCAATACAATGAATGCTAAATTCAAATATTTAAGCAGCAACTCGTTTATTAGGAAAATGAGATAAATAATTAAATTGGAAATTATTATAGGTGAAAAATATGTCTGCATTAAGAACTAATCGAACGTTTTCGATATTTGTTTTCTTTTAAATGAAAAATTAAAAGAAAATGCAATATCTTTAATGATTATAGTGATTATTATCTCATGAAAAATTGGATAACAATATATGTTTAGTATACATAATTTAACAATTTATTGTAGTTAGATTGAACAAGTCTTCATATTTCATAACTCAAGTTTTCATGTTTCATAATTGATTCTTATTAAAAATTTCATTTTAATTTAATTATAGTATAATTTTCCTTTAAAACTGTTATTTATAATTTACATTATTATTTTTATGATTTTATATTGTAAAAATATTAATAAAATAAATTTTCTCTATTGGACTTAGCGCGGGGCATCGAAAATCTTACAGGTTCGCTCGCTTAATAAATCACCAACATTAAAATTTCTTATGAGATCGAAAAAAACTTTATGTTAGAATCCACAGATATATGCGGTATCTTTCCAAAACCACAGAATTGTGCTAATCTTAGTTTTTCGGATGAGACAAAAGAAGTACATCACATAACCTAAAAAATGCAAATTTCGATGTATTTATAAACAAATAAATAAATGTGAAAGAATTGTCCTAAGGATTTGATTCGAACATCTTTAGAAAGAACGTTCTTCGATCTCTTCGATGGTATCAAGACAAAAACTCTGTGAGAAAATTTTCTGTCGTTAAGGTAGTGATTTGTGTGAAAAGGATAAAATATAATATAACTAAAAAACACATTCTAATTAAAAAGAAAAAGAAAGAACTCCGAGACGCAGATGTGTACGTCGAGAAGTACCTATACCGAATTTCATGGCTGTACTACGCTTAGATTTCATATTACAGACTACACAGGCATACACACACCTGCACACGTTGAACAACATATGTTAACTAGAACGAAGTATCCGCCGTTGCACGGATTCTAAATGGACTCCGTTCAAAGTTTGTTTAAAAGAATATTTTTCGATCTTTTCAATGGTATCAAGATATAAACTCTGTGATAATATTTTAGGTCGCAAAGGAATCGATTTGTGCGGATATTGGCCAAAATCGTTGTCAATCGGGCTAATAACAACTAAACATAGAATAAACATAAACGGCTAGGTGCACTTATTCGGGTCCTGAAGTACATGTGTGCCAAATTTCATGATCGTACCATGTTTAGATTCCCCTCTACAGACTGCACAGGCAGACACACAGCCATCGTCCTTCATTAAATAAGATATAAACTAATAACGTATATTGACCAGTCATTAGGCGAGTACCTGCGAAAGTCAACTTCCACCAACAAGAACATAAAAAAATGAATGAACACTGAATGAAGTGACTATATATAAAAAGCTGTTTCTATAACATATTGAAACTGAAACCTACATATATAAGAAAAGTGGAGATTAGTGCAGTGTTAAAATTCTATACTAATGGATCTCTTAAAAATGACTTAATAATGATCTATAAAATATAATAATTATTTTCATAGTATTTAAAATAACTTAGCCAAAACATATATATATATATATGGGTAACTGTTTTTGGGATTTTTGTACTGGTGTAATATTAATTCCTATTATAAACTGCACTTTTTAGTACAATCTTTTTATTACTTATTTCGATAGGATTCTATGTGAATCCAAGATTTACGCAGTATGTACTTTATTATACCTCGTGTTTTATTTAATCTAGTTTAGAATTGATTGTAATTTTATAGTTAAATCATTTCTTTTCAACTTGTAATATCCTCCTTACTACATTATTATTAGGTTTTACATGGACTTAGTTGTTTATACTTATATATAAGCAATTATTTTATTTCTATTTATATTATCTATATGTGTTATTGTCATACTCTTTAAATTACTTATTATACTATTATGAATTATAGATCTTATTTGATTTAGTGACTGGCAAATATATTTATTCTTATTATTATTTAATTTGATAGATATTGCCCGGTATTTTCAATTTATGTTGGGAATTGTTTAGACCGATATCAATTTACCAACTTTGTGCCATGGATAATTTTGAATATAGTGATTACCCTACTAAAAATTATAATTTCAATAAATGTAAGAATAAAAATTGCAAAACCTGCCCATTTGCTTCTAATGCTCAAATTACAAACCATGAAAGTTTTCTGCCTTTCTGCAAAATTTTCAATTGCATCTACCGTTTATCTTGTAACATATGCAATCTATCATATATAGGACAAACTAGTAATCCAATTCATCTACGTATGAATGTACACAGAGATCATGTCAAAAAATATATTCTAAATAATAATTTTCTTCCTACTTCCAATAAAATTGAATATAAACACTTTGCCAAACACGGTTTTGAAAATATTGCTATACATATTTTAGATATAAAAACAAAATCAGCAGATAGGATTTATTTTGAAAACTACTATATTAAATCACAGTGTACTCTTTTTCCATATGGATTAAATCAAATGTATCTAAATGGTAATATTGTAAAAAATAATTTTGTAGATAATAAATATTCTATTTTTAATCACCTTTTTTTGAAACCCCATTTAAATGATAGTGAATCAAACAAACTCAAAAGATTTAAACGAGGAAAGGGACATTCCTTACTTAATGGTCATATATATCAACGAGGAAAGGGACATTCCTTACTTAATGATCATATATATATATATATATATATATATATATATATATAATATATATATATATATATTATACGTTTGCCCGGGCTGGAAAAGCAGCTTTAAACGGGAATGAGGAGTCGCCATCCTCCTCTGCCATTGCATGCATTGTATTTGGTTTCCCCTCCATTGAACTTTATCCTCATTTTTGATTACAATATATATTATATATATATATATATATATATATATATATATTATATATATATATATATATATTATATATATATATATATATATATATATATATATATATATATATATATATATATATATATATATATATATATATATACTATATATATATATATATATATATATTATATATATATATATATATATATATATATATTATATATATATATATATATATATATTATATATATATATATATATTATATATATATATATATATATATATATATATATATATTATATATATATATATATATATATATATATATTATATATATATATATATATATATATATATATATATATATATATATATATATATATATATATATATATATATATATATATATATATATATATATATATATATATATATATATATATATATATATATATATATATATATATATATATATATATATATATATATATATATATATATATATATATATTATATATATATATATATATATATATTATATATATATATATATATATTATATATATATATATATATATTATATATATTCAATATCTGCTAGATTATTTAAAAAATAATAGTCTATTTAAAATTGATTCACACTCTCTTAATAGTATCAAATTGAAAATTATCAATATGTATAGTGATTTAGATATTAATAATAAATTTTTGACATTTCCATATATTGTGCTTATACCTAAATTTCATAAAAATCCTATTAAATTTAGAACTGTAACTAGTTGTCATAATTCATACTCTACTACTGCTAGTAAATTATTATTAAATTATTTAAATGTACTAAATAGTAATTTACGAGATTCTAGTAATAACTACATCATTCTAAATAATAGTAAGGAATTAAAAAATAAATTTAAAACACTTGGTAAAATAATAGGATTTCAAACTTTTGATTTTAAAGATCTGTTTAATAATATTGAGATTACTGATATTTTTGATGTCATTTTAACTTTATATAATGCTTATATTACTAATAAATCTCATTGAATTTACCAATTTTCCTAAGTTTCTTCATTTTGTTCTTTTCAATAATTATATTTTTCAAGGTAATAAGTTATACTTACAAGTCTCAGGGGTTCCACAAGGTGGCTCAGTATGTTAACTAATTTATACCTATATCAATATGAAAAATTCTTTTCTTCAACAGATTATTAAATTTACAGATTTGTAGATGATCTGATTTGTCTAGTATTTGCTGATAACTATGTCATAGGTAAAAATTTCTATCCGGATAATTTGGAATTAATACCCAATGAAACTTCTATTAGTAAAAATATTAATTATTTGGATTTAAATCTAATTGTAGAACCTACTAATGGGATAGTTACTAATTTATATGACAAAAAAGATATTTTTTAATTTAATATTAATAAATTATTACCATTTAATTCCTGCAACTCGATTCAATTGTTTAGAAATATTATACTTAATCGACTTTTTAGAATTTATAGATTATCAGATAAAAAATTTCATGCTTTGCACATTAATAACCTCAAAATTACCAGTAAATTTTATGAATATCTGGCATATTTAGTAAATGGAATAGTTAATAAGTTTCGATTAGCCTAAAATTCTCATAATCTCTCCTTAATATCTTATTTTAGCCATACTTCTACATTCTCTTGAATTTACATTATAATATATTTTCATCTTTTACTTTTGTAGCTTTAACTGTAGAATACCTCTTTTTATTGCCTTTATGCAGTACGGTTTTTATTACTCTCTTTGGCAACAGCAGATAACTTCTTTTCATTTCTGCATATGGCAACATTGGTCTAGTCATATATTGCTCGTCATGGTTGAACTTTAAGAGGTGTATTTTAAGGTATTTATATTTCCTATATTTTATTCCAATCTTTATGCTTGTCGTCCATATAACACAAATTTATAGATAAAATCTATTTTGTGTTTCAGAAACAAGCATTTTTGTGTTCATTTCGAAGGGATATATGGACTTGAAAAATAATTTTTTTCGAAATGAACTATTCTTAAGCCTAGAGCTCTTCTACGTGCAAGCTTTTTTGCTTGATTTTTTTTTGTTTCCCTATTTTCATTCCTCACCTTTGAAATTTGTTGATTATCTTTGCCTTTATAGCCTGCATTGCGTTTTATAATTTCCTCTTTATGGTTGAATTTCCTTTATTTCATTGTATTTTGTAGGCAAATTTTAAGATAGTGTATTATGAGTTACTACTTACATTCTACCACCATTGGATTTACAATTTTATATTTATATATATATATATATATATATATATATATATATATATATATATATATATATATAAAAATAAATTATTAAATCCAAAGTTAGAATGTATGTAGTAAAGAAACATTCTATATATATATATATATATATATATATATATATATATATATATATATATATATAAATTACTTAAATTTCCATATATAGTCCATATATAGTGCTTATTCCTAAATTTCATAGAAATCCTATTAAATTTAGAACAGTAACTCTAGTGGTCATAATACTTACTCTACTACTGCGAGTAAATTACTACTAAATTATCTAAATCTTATAAACTTTCTAAATAATAGTAAAGAATTAAAGAATAAATTAACATCACTAAAAAAACTAATAAGATTTCAAACTTTTGATTTTAAAGATCTTTTTAATAGTATTAAGATCTCAGATCCATATGATGTAATTTTAGCTCTATATAATGCTTATAACAATAATCACTCAAACATATTTTATCAATTTTCCTAAACTTCTTCACTTTGTTATTTTCAATAATTATATTTTTCAAGGAAATAAATTATACTTACAACTCTCAGGAGTACCACAGGGTGGCTGCAGTAGCAGTATGATAGCTAATTTATACCTTTATCATTATGAAAAGTCTTTTACTTCAATAGATTATAAAATTTACAGATATGTTGAGAGATGATCTGATTTGCTTAGTATATACTGAAAATAATGTCACAGATATAGATTTCTATCCAGACAATTTAGAATTAATTCCTAATGAAGCCACTATTAGTAATAATATCAATTTTTTGGATTTAAATATTTTTATTGAACCTACTAATGGAATTGTTACAAATTTATATGATAAAAAAGACTATTTTAATTTTAACATTAATAAAATATTACCATTTAATTCCTGCTACTCTATTCAATTGTTTAGAAATATTATACTTAATCAGCTTTTCAGAATTTATAGATTATCAGATAAAAAATTTCATGCTATGCATATAAATAATCTGAAAATTATCAGCAAATTATATAAATATCCAGCTTTTAGTAAATGTTATAGTTAAAAGTTTAGATTAGCTGAATTTTCATGTATTCTCTTCTTAGTATCTTATATTAGCCAGACATCAACATTCCCTTGTATTAATAATACTTTATATTTACATCCACTTGAACATTAGCCTTACTATTATAAGCCCCACTATTTTGTAGCTCTTACTGTATAATATTACCTTTTAATGCCTTTTCGCATTACTGCCATTTATTTCTTACGATTGGCAGCAGTAGATCTTTTTTTTTATCTTTTGCGAATGGCAACACTGGTCTCTTCATCCTGGGTTCCAATGGTTTCGGCATATGCAGATTTTTTCGCAGGTATTCTTATTTCCTTTATTTTTCCATATTTATGTGTGTTGTCCAAGTTGAAATAGTTTATAGATATAATCTATCTATTTCTTCAGAAACATACATATTTTGTGTTCATTTGGACAAAATACTTGAACCCGAAGAAGAGTTTTGTCGAAATGAATAATTAAATTATTTAGGCCTAGGCTTTGTCTACGTGTATAGCATTAATTCTTGGATTTTATTTGTTTTTCTATAATCGATTCCATACCATTGATATTTGTTGATTATCTTTAGCTTGATGACTCGAAATTTGCATTTTTTTTTTCATTTGATTGAAGATTCGCTATTTAATACTTCTTTTTATTTTTTATGTTTTATATAAAGTTAGGATATTTGAGTTGCAACTTCTCTCTATTCTATCGTTGGACTTTCAAACTATTATATATATATATATATATATATATATATATATATATATATATATATATATATATATACATACATCAAACATTTTGTCCTTGACTTTGACATTAAATATTTCTTAAACTACAATATATAGAGAAAAACTGTTTATTTCAGCCTATTTCCCTACAAGTGTACCAAATTTCCTATATAGTTTTTGCGGTACAAAGCAAAGAATCTCAAGAAACGAGAAATTCATCAAACAGCATCGGCGGGGTGAGTTACTTTTTAATATAGAGAGATATTAGCTTATAAGTATATTAAACTTTTACGACGTATTATCTTTAATTGTAATTATAATTCAAAATCCACTACTGGTGCTGAATGTATAGATATTGAAAACTCAATATGTAACTGTAACCTCCCTAAATTTGTTTTTCGTACATCCCTATTATAGTACAGTAATAGTTGGTGATTTAAATATAATATACTATTAAGAAAATACTTATTAAAAAACTGCATGTTATATGGTACTAAATTTCGATTCGAAAGTTGCTTTACTTTTAAATCAATAATTGACAGCATTTCTTTAGACTTCGATAAATTCATATATAATGGTGCCTGTAAATTTGCAATACCTATTGAGGCATTTAATGAATGGGAGTTTAAATTTATAGATCTAAGTAGACAATTTATTATTCATCAAAATCTGGCAACTCCTGACAGTAAAAATAAAATTATTGTAGCATTAGCAGAAACTCACAAAGACTTTGTAATCACTTAAATAGATAAAGCTGAAAATAACAATGTTATAATCTGTAAAAATCGTATGTTAAAGAATTAAAATCTACCCTAAACCAATTCAATATATTTAAAATAACAAAACCAAACCAATGTACCACTTCTAAATTAATTTTAGCAAAATATAAAAAATTAAAGGAAAAGAGTAACCTAAATTTCCCTTATTTGGTACTACTTCTAAAATTTCATAAAATCCCTATTTCCTTTCGGTCGGTTACATGTGGATTCAATACCTACTCTAACACAGCTAATAAGCTACTACTCAATACTCTTAAAAACATACATAATGAAATAGTACTACATGCATAATCAAATAGTACTACATGCATAATCAAATAGTACTACATGCATAATCAAATAATACAATACAACAATACAGGATAAATATAAAAAACTGTTATAAATTAGTAAAAAATTTCAGTGATCTTAATAATGTAAAAACATTACTTTTGATTTTAAAGATGAATCGATTTAAAAATATATTTAATGTTATATGTACTTTATTTAAGAAAACTATTAATGCAGTTAACTTTAATTTATTCAAAAGTACACAAAGTTTCGTGCTTTATAATAACTATTTATCTCAATTTGGTCATATGTATACTCAGACGATTCCAAGCGTCCTAGCAAATCTATATTTTCATTATTATGAGAGAAACTTTTCTAATCCCAATAATCAAATTTACCGTTATATTGATAATATATTGGTAGTCTTTTTTGAAATAATAATATTACTCTCAGTCATTACTCTTCCTACTTCGAACTATTACCTAATGATAAATTTTGGTTCAATAAGGTAAACATAGATCTCACAATATTTTAATATAATATTATTACATACAATATCTACAATATTTTAATACAATATTATTACATGCAATATTTAAAATATTTTAATACCATATTATTGTATGCAACATTTGTAATATTTTAATACAATATCATTACATAAAATATTTACAATATTTTAATGCAATATTATTACACACAATATTTGGAATATTTTAATACAATATTATTACATATAAAATTTACAATATTGTTATAAGGGGTGATGTGTGAATTCTGTTTTTTGGGGATTTTAAGACAAATTTAATAAATTTTTTGGTACAAAAGTAAAATGCAAACAAGGAAGATCAATCATGCATAAAGCATTGATTATGAAACAATTTCCAACTGCAATGCAATTTTATTTAAACATTTCTAAAATGCGACACATATTCAGCGGTAATATTTTTAAAATTATCACAATACTACAATAATTTATTATATTTGAAAACGTGAAACTTCATTTCAAAAAATGAACTTTATTCAAATGACGTCATTGAAATATAAATCGCCTGGCTCTGTATGTAAAAGCTGTAAATATTTCATTTATACACTTTCATTCCATTCCTTTCATTCATCACCATACTACAATAATTTAAACTTAAAACCATGGAGGAAAAATAACTCTATGCTTAAAACGTCATTGAAAAAGTCTGTATAAAATTGTCTGCTTCGCTATGTAAAATCAATTAATGTTTCACTCATATCAGCTATATTGCGGACTCCAGAGCTAAATAATTTTGCATTAAAGAAATTCAGCAATTCTTATACAACTCATCCTACATCTTTATGTGTTTACATTCTCGATAGGTTAAAATTAAGCTTCACTGTAGAAATAATCAAAGTTTGATGATCATTTAAACTCAAATATATTGTAATTGCGTTGTTTCAGAATGTAGATGCACAGAAATTAAACAAAAATAAAGCGGTTTTAGGACGGATACGACACTAAATATAAATTAAAAAGAACTTTAAAAATCTCGATTTTGACACAAGATGGATAGCATTGATCATTTAAACTCGAATATATTGTAATTGCGTTGTTTCAGAATATAAATACACAGAAATTAAGCAAAATTAAAGCGTTTTTAGGATGGATACAACATTAAATATAAATTAAAGAGAACTTTAAAAATTACGATTTTGACACAAGATGTATGCCATATTTTATTTTGAAGTGGGTCACGTGATCTCTTCATATAATATGGGTGCAATTATTATTTTAATTTTTATTTAAAAATCTACCAAATATATTTTGCGGAAATTTTTTTCATATTTTTGTGGTATAATTTGAATATTTCCTAAAACTTTCGAAGCAATTTGTGAGTTTTAAATTCACTTAAAAAGTGTTTGAAAAATTAGGTCCCATAGGGTTCAACGTATTTCATTTTTTCAACCCTCAGTCCAAAACTAATTGGGTAATATTATTGATTTATATTCCCATAGGGTCCCACAGACCGTCTGAACAACATACTAAATTTTCATTTTGATAAATTCATTTTTACGGCAGTTATCGTGCGAACGGATAGACAGACAGAATGAATGAACAAAATCATAAACACTTTTCAACTATGTTGTAAAGTGTTAAAAAAAATGTATTGTTGACACTTTTGTCAGCCCATTCCCACGATAAAGAAAAGAAATCATTGTTAATCTACCTGATATATTTAATCTTGCTTTAAAACATAATTTACGAGTATGTTTCCCGCACAAAAAAAAATTACTGCTTTTGGATCAAAAACGCAAAATCGGTGACCCTCTGTGTTTATTCAATGACCTTTTCGAACAAATGGAATTCAGACGAGTTGGGTGAACCCTTCAACAGGAGATGACATCAAATATCCATGGATGAAAAGAACTGGAGTGGGTGAACCGTAGATATCTACGGAGTGAAACCCTGAGGAGCGCACACTGTCTCTCCTCTTCCTACAGGTGAAGAGTACAAAACGAATGAGGAATACCAGAACACACGAGACGAAATGGGACATCACCTATACTAAAATGTCCCCCAATAAAAGTATGGATAACTTTAAGCCACTGAAGCTAATTTTAAAAAAAAATAATATTTAAGTTTATGGGGAAAATAATGTTAATATGCATGTGATAAATTTTTAAATATAAAGACATGTTTATTGATATAAGACTACCTAATACATATAAAACAGCTGGGAAAAATGTGTTTTGGCATTAGCATTATAAAAATGTTGACCGAACAACCTTTAACAAAAGCATGTATAATTTCATGCAGTGGTGTAACTACAGGATAACTCATTGCGCCTCTCCAATTCTACAAGAGCCTCTGACATCAAAAAGTGAACCTGATTTCAAAAATGTTTAGGTCCATAATAAACATTTTTATAGGATCCCATGCTTATAGCAGTTATCCATTTAGATCATTTTTATGGGAATACAACCCAGACAGATTCACAGCAAGACATCCCAGGCAATTTCACTTCATGTCCTCTAAAATAATCTATACTTATCCAAACATGTGGTGTTCGCTTATATTTCTTCAGAGAAGCATAATTTGAAATACATTTTTTCTCAATCATCCCCTCCCCTCCCTGAAGATGTATAGACGTATTTGTTTATGTGAAAATCATAGTGAATCTCTCTCTGTCTGACTGAGTCAGGAAGAAACCGAAACTAATTTTACTATATATATAATATTTTACACTAATAGAATATTGTAATCATCACTTTGTTTAATTATTCATATTATCAATAACTATATATGTATATTTCATTTCATTCACATCATGAAACCGCATATTTAGTAGGGCTGGCTTTAGCAAGGACGAGATCCTATTTAGATCATTTTA